>PYUH01000443.1:232794-265379 GCA_016808085.1 Suaeda aralocaspica | reverse complement strand
AAAAATAAACCAAACAACTCTAACTAATATAGCTAGGGAAGTAGGGATCGAATCCTCAGGGAAGCTATTAAATTCTACTAGCTCTAAAAAGCCTAAAGCGTATAAGGGGCCTTGGTGTAAATTTCGGTAAATGGTTTCTAAAACTAAAAACACTAAGAATTGAAACTAAGGAAATGGCGGAAAATTAACGATTAAACTCTATTAATGGAAACCTAGGGCTATCGGTTCACTATGATCAATCAACAAACTAAATTAACGCTCACTAATCAATTCATTGGCATTCATTAAACTAGGGCTCACTAATTCTCTCGAACTTAGACTCCCTCAAAACTCCTTTACCGGCTCTCGCTCGCATAAATTCGTTTTTGCCTATTATTCGGTGGTCTAATTGTGGTAATCTTACCTCTCGGCCTCGATTTCAACAATAACCTAACTTACAAATAAATCTGGCCACAATTTAATTGCAATCACTAGAAATCAATAATAGGAATTCAATTAGAAGCCAAGAACTAATTAGAAAAATTAATTTAAATTCAAGTCATGATCATAGATCCCCTAACCCTAGAGAAAACAACTACTCACTCATAATTAAGGGAACAAAAGCAAAATTGAAATCAAAATTAATCCTAAAATAAAGATTGAATTGCATTGATTGAAAGCTTGAATTCATGAACAAAGTAATTAATCCTAAAATTCTAGCGAGAAAAAGTAATTTTTGGAATCCTAGGTCTAAAAATATGATAAAAACTAGGTAGAGTCGTGCCCCCTTTACATAGAGTATATATAGGATTTGGGATTTTATTAATTAAAACCCACGAGCAAAAACCGCACGGAAAGAAAAATCGGGCACCAAAATATTGCACCTGCGCCCGCATAGAACAAACCTAGTTTGTACCCTGCGCCTGCATGATGAATAATGAGTGAGTTCTGATACTTCTGATCTATGTTGCGGGTGCATAGATCAAAAGATGAATAAGGGCTGCGCCCGCATAGAATTTGCATTCCTATATTTTGACGATCTTGCTTATTTCTTCGCTCGATTCTTCGAATCTCACTCGTGACTTTTCGTGACATGGCACTCATCCCGAGGCAAGTACATTTTGACTCGTTTTAGCCTCCAATGACTTCATAACTCTCTATTACGCTCCTGTAACATATAAACAAAACTGAAAACCACGCGTAATAACCGAAAAAGTATAAAAATAACCGTAAAAGGTTCTAAAAGTCAACTAAAGATGCTAAAACCGTTCCAAAACATAACTTAAAAAATGAAGCAACAAACTTAACTATTTAGCACAAGAATCAACCGAAAATGAGGGAAAAACACAAAATAAAACACGTATATCAAATAGTCTGAGAAAATTGTCTATCAACCATAGCAACAAAAGACATGAACATACTGAGCACTTCTGTTTTATCAAGCAGCAAATAAATCCATACGGTACACGAAAAATCATCCACAATAGTCAATAAATATCTACCACCACAAGAGGAGGGATGTATATACGATCCCCATAAATCACAATGAATCTTTTTAAAAATTCTAGAGGTTTTATTATCCCTTAAATTAAATTTATCTCTAGGGTGTTTAACACGTAAACAAATTTGACATGCTTTATTTAAACTACCCTTACAATCACTAACAAGAGGAAGAAGCTTGACTACTCTTTTTGATGGATGCCCCATTCTTTTGTGCCATACTTCCAATGTAGAAGATACCACATTAATTGACTAATATATTGTGCACCGGTTTTGCACCCTTGAAGTAGAAAAGTCCATCCCGCCTAACACTCGTTCCAATCAGCTCCCTTGACCGGTCCCATATAGCACAAGAAGAAGAAGTAAGTTGCATAGTACATTGTATGTCATCAATTAATTGCGACACAAATTAAATTGCAACGTAATTCTGGAACAAAAAGAAAATTTTTAAGAATTATTTTCTTCGTTAATTGAATGGAACCCTCCTTTGTGGCAATCAATGACTTTCCGTTTGCAAGCCCCACTGGACACGAAATGCTTTGAACATTTAAAACCCAAGAATCAATAAAGGTAACATGTCTTGATGCCCCGGCATCAATAATCCACATTGTGTGATCAAACTCACCATTCAACCAATCATCAGGAATTTTGGTATTATCAATAAAACCCGCAAGCACCTTCCATTATTCAGCAGAGAAGACAGAAGAGGCTGTCGGAAGAAGACATTCTTGGTGTAGAGCCATTATTGCTTGGCCCACGTCTACCGGATACAGTTGTATTAGCACGAGCAGGTCCTTTGCCTCTTCCATTCGATTGAGGTATTCCACGACCTCCTTGTACCTTGGACGAATTAGGCCACCAATTAGAGTAACCTATAAGTTCGAAACATCCTAATATAAGGTGACATGTTTTCTTGCAGTGAGTGCAAACAAGAAGTGACTTGTTTGCTTTGTCTTTCTGATCATCCAAAGGTCCTTTCCTTGAGGAGGAACGAAATCAAGAAAGCTTCGGAGATTCACCGCATCAAAATCAAGAAAAACGGAGCTCGAGCGCCATGACACAGGACGAGCGCCTAGGTGCCTAGCCAGCGCCCAAGGCACCTACGCCCTAGCGCTCACTAAACGCCCAGGCGCAGGTGGGGAATCCTGGCGCTCACCCCTGAACACTATGGCGCTCCTCCGGCGCTCTAGCGTTCGCTTACGTCACTTCCAACCCTATATATACCCCCTCCTCCAACCTTCATTCAACACATAGCTTCAACTTCTTCATTCGGTCCTCTACTCACACATTCTCTCTCTATTTCACGTCTCACTCTCTCTCTAATACTCTCTCTCGATTTTTGTGCCATACCTCGAAAGTTGAGCCTTTCTCTTCCTTTCTCCCACAAATTACTTCTAAGCCAACCTTCATCAATCACATTAAACCCTTACACTTATTAATATTAATATTATTATCAATATTATCATTACTATTAATTAAAGTTCTTCAAGAATCCAAGAAAAGAAGTTGTCGACAATTACATGAAAGGTACTTCAAATGAGGCCAACAACATTGGAATTATCATCTTAAGTTCTTCAAAGAGTTAGTTTACATGATTATGTGATTTTAATGCTTTATTAGATAATTGACATGTTCATAATCAAATTCATGTAACATTGACTAATTGATGATTCGACCTTAAACTAAAATCAATCTTAATTAGAAACCTTCCTTTAGGTTTTATGTGATTCATACTAAATGTTTAATGCTTTCAATCACGTAGAATTCATGTTTAGCTCAAAAAAACTAAAAAGCATGTTTTAACTAAATTTAAGATTAAAATCAACTTAATCCTAAAGTGATCACCCATGCATGATAAAACGAAAATTGTGTGTGCATTAACTAAAACCCGCCTAGCCTTATTTCTGTATGTGTTTGTAGGTATAAAACAGAAATATGAATGTTATGATTCGATATAATGATTGTAAAATTACACATGAGAACAAGTAGAGGCCGCTATACGCGAGGGGACACTGTGACCTACTGTTGTCCTTACCCTCGTCCCCGAAGATGTTTTTATCATTGGCTATCATTTTGTCATTGGGCTATGACTTAATGGGGTTCCGTTAGCTCCCGAAAGGAGTACGGTGGCGACTTCTCTACTTGAATTTTGAGATTCTAGACTCACTCCCTAAGCCAAGCATACTCTCACTATGTAATCAAACTAACACGACATTCAATGTCTGTAAAAAGGGCACGAGGGCCCCCAAAGCCCCGGGTCAACAGTTTGGTGACTTCACTGGGTATATTCCTTTATTTTTAAAGGAGAGTGGACGAATCTCAAAAATTCTCGTACTCTCATGGTTATGATATTGAATTCTACTTGCTAGCCATAAATGCATGCAATTCCCACGTGAGGGTCTTGCTTTAAGATACACGTCTCTTAAAGTATGTTCTATACTTGAGACACCCAGGGGGGACCGACGTTAAGGATGGTTAGGTGACCTACCTAAGGCTGTTCCTTAATTGAAGTCCATCCCAACCATGACGCGTGAATCATATGACCTATGTGGTTCATAATGGATGTCCCACTTTGATCGCCACTAAGTTGTTGTGTGGATAGTTGGACACACCCTAGTCAAGGTACCCCTTAGACACCCTAAGCGTTACTTGTAGTCACCCTCTTAGACCCTTGGCTAGGTATGGACTTGACCTCAGGTTAGGCGTGACTATGTGCTAATTTGCCTTTAATGTGTATGTATGATTAACTTGGGCCCTAGTTTTGCATGAACATTTAAACATATTAGAATAGTGAGTCTCATATAGATCATGGTTGCTCCTTAGTAGTCAAAAGGTCAATCTTGTCATTCATATAAAAACACTTAGGTTGCATTTTATTCATCCAATAATTGTAAAAGTACCTCTATCGTCTAAAAAAAAAAAAGGCAATGTAAATCAAAAGACGATAACGTACCTTGCATTCATTTAGGACATGGAGTGACCATGTTAGGCCAATACATCGAGTATTAGTTCAAGGAAGTAAACCACGAATCATTTTCAAAATAAAATTCTAATTAAGCCTCATGCAGGATAGAGTCATCAATTTAACTTGGATAGAGCCGACAATTGAGTAGAACAAGGCATTATATTACTTAGGTCAAAGGAGGTAGCTTGAAGTGTTCATAAAGTACGTACGCTTATCGGAAGACTATTCCGAATTAAAAATCATCTTTAAATAATCCGTCAACAATGTCAAGTGAAGATCTTCAACTACAACAACTTCAAGCCAGCTTGGCCAATGAAACTGAAATGTTGAAAACTCTCACCATCAAGATGGCGACCTTGAGAAAAAAGAAAAGACCAATATCAAAGATTTTGAAAAGTTTGTGAAACTGATCAATGATGAAGATACTTATGTTGATCCTCCTGGGTTCGACCCGAGCTTGGTGGACTCACTTCCCAAGAAGTTCTCAATCAAGGACTTGCCAAAATTCAAAGCGACTCACAACCCTCGGTTCTTCCTTAGGGGGTTTAAATTTTATATGGCTACGAAGAAGATTGATCCAAAGCCTTATCTCAAGATCTTTCCATTCTCTTTGGAACTCGTTTGCCAAAAGTGGTTCTTTTCTCTTCCTGACAAGGAAACCACAACATGGGAGGATCATTCATGCCTTCATTACTCGCTACAAGTGTAACACTCAAGCATCGACTTCCCAACGTGAACTTAAGATTCTCAAGCAACAAGAGAAAGAAGAATTCACCGCCTACCTAGCTCGTTGGAGAGAAACCGTTGCTTAAATGGTAACTACTCCTCTTGAAAAGGAGATGGTCAAAATCTTCATTACGAACCTTTTGCCTGTATACAAGAATCACCTTAAATTCTTGGGGTTGGAAATATTTCAAGAAGTCTACAACATGGTATTGAAATCGAAGATGACTTGATCAAGGGGCAAAAATGGACCAATAGCTACTTGAAGGGTTACATGAATAACTCTTTGGAAGAGGATGAGTAAAACCTACAAGCGACATTCAAGATCGATGCCGAACGCAACGATATCGATCATGAGCAAGAGTTTATAGTATTCTTTAGGTCGAGTCGGAGAGTCCCTCCACCTAGCAATTATTTTTCCTTTCTTTTCACATGTTCGAGTCTACATCATTAGGATTAAGGTCGTCATTACATCTTAACCTTTATTTTGTTACTTCTCATCTTAATTAATAAAATTTCATCTTTTCTTATAACTTATTTCTTGTGCTTCAAACGACCTCATCATTATTGAAAAATTTTTTAAAAAAAATCAAAAATTAAATAAAAAAAAAATGAAAAAAAAAAATGAAAAGGTAAAAAAAATGAATATTGGACATGCTCGAAAAGCCTCAAACACCACCAAATAAAACCATTTTTCCTTCATCACACCCATCATTTAGCCTTTCGGTAACATTAAGTCAACCTCCATCTCCCTCACCTTTGTTAACCCAATCATGGTGTGTAGGAAAAGACGTGCACTAAAAGAAAATAAAATAAAAAAAAAGGAGAAAGAAGAAAAAAAAAAGAGAATTTTGAAAGTCATCAAGTCAAAATCAAAATTCAAGAAAATTTCGAAAAAACATATTTAAGAGTCAAAAGTCAAAGCACATCTACGCACCTATAATTCAAACCTTTCCCCCTTTAAAACACAACTCATAGTAAATCCCAAATCATACCTCAACCGTTCTCCCTACAAAGCCAAACCTCAAAGCCAAAACCCAAATCTCAAAACTTCATCAATTTTCCAACCTAAAACGAAAGTCAAACCTCATTCAACCATGTCCAAAATACGAGTCGAACCTCGAAGTCAAAAAAGCCTATAATCGAATTCCAAAGTCCAAAATACAAATCTCAAAGACCATATCAAAGTTCAAAATGTCCAAAACCAAAGCCTAATCACTCCTCAAATCACAACCTCAAACTCCAAGCCTAACACTCTCTTCGACCATGTCCAAAGCCCGCTAGGTTGAAAACCCGAAAGGTCGGCCTAGGCAAAAGTTAGGGCACAATCATATCAGTTGCACACAATTTTCATGAACTACGATAGGTCTGATTCCATAAGGATACGTAGGTAGCCTCACCTTGAGGTTCGACCACATCAATAATAGGAAATGAGGTCACATCGATCACCATAGATTTTTGAAGCACAATTCTTTAATTTAGAACCTGACATAGACTCGAGTTTGAACCAACTTGTCTTAGCCAACTACATTAAATTTTCTCATCATCTTCACACACGAGTCACAAATTTGACCCATTTTTTGTTTTCTTGATCCGTAGCTTTTCTTTCTACACCCCTTCGGGACTCTCCTGTTCCTCATTCATCATCATCATGGTCTAACTCTTGCTCATCAAGGTCAACCCATGTAGCACCAAGTCATGAAATTATTGTCTCTCCAAGATTAGGGGCTTACATCATTATAAGAGTCTTCATCTCTCACTATAGATAAACATGTTCAAGTGACCAACTTGAATAGCCACGACATACTTCAAGTACATCTTTCCCAACATAGGAGGCTCGCATCATGAAAGGGGTTCCCATATTTTTATTTGACCGAAGTCAATAAGCATCATCATTGATCCATCAACATAAGGTTTCTGTAGCAATGATCATCACAAATGCTACATCATGCCCGATTCATCATAACATGGGGCTATCTCTTATGAAAACTCTATCTCAAGTCAGTCATATCCTACACACCAATCAATCCATCATTTAAGGGCTCGCACCGTCATAAGAATTCCTATCCTAAAGAAGCAACATCTTCAAGTGACTTACTTGAGAAATCATACACAATCATAGCTTCCATTTCCCCCTACATTCACATCACAAAACTCAATTCACACCTTAAAGCCTCAAAAATCTTAGCCATGTAGCTCCTAGCAAACACAAGTGTTCGCTTTTGTCCCTACAAACACCCTATGAGGCTATCACTTTGTCTCAAATCATCAAATACTTTCAAATCCTATTCATATTCAAACTTGGGAGCTATCATTACATGTTGGGGACTCGATGCCCAATAACCTTCCCATATGCCCAAACTGACACTATCTTGCACATTATTTATAAAACATCAAGCCATCATGTATTTACTTCCTTGGTCATAATTTGCATTAGAGCGAGTGTAGGTTTATTCTCCACTTTTCGTCTTTTTTACGGGAGAGAGTCGGTACCCCTCCATAGTCACCCAAAAATGGGATGAGTCAGTACCCCTCCACAGTCACCGGAAAATAGGATAAATTTTTTGCATTCATCACATTGCATATAGGATCACATGCATACATCAAGGTCAAAAGTCAAAGTCAAGGTCATGCATATAGGATTAATCCACACATGCAATGCTAGGGCCCACCTATGTGCAAGTTCAAAATGTTGCAGGACAGTAAAAGTTATCAATTCGGGGCTCTACCCAAGTTATCAAGCATTGCTTCATAAATCATTGGCCTCATCAATCTCTGATGAAGTACAAGCATCAACAAAACATGGTTGAAGCATAAATCAACAAATTAAGCAAGCATTTACATCAACAATTCATTCATTGGTACAAGGCGACTAGCCTAACTAGACATTGGCTGAACTAGCCAACTCTCAAGCATCTCAACGACAAGGGGGCTAATGCCACTAAGCTCCACATATAGCAACCCTTGAAGACACATCAACTCCACAAAAAATCCTAGCTCCACAAAATAGCCAAAACACATTATCAAGCCAAAGGCACTTCCAAGCCAAATACAACAAATCAAACTCAAGTTTCATCATCACAAATCATTCCCTACGACCAAAGCGTGTCTAAAGTGGAAACCAAACACACTTCATACATCGTCAGGCGATAATAATTTTTCGACACAACCTTTGTTACCATATTTCCCTATGACGGAATTGTATCTAAAGTGGAATTCACATCAAACAAATGATCATATCACACTTCCCTAAGGCCAAAGCATGTCTATAGTGGAAGGAATTCACATTAATCATCTTATACATCGCCAGGCGATACACACTATCTTCAAAAGGCCCCTGGGAAATCATCCTAGGTCAACATCGTCAAAAAGGCCTTGGAAAGTCAACCTTAGGTCCAAGTCAATAAAACCTACATTGTCAAACAATTATGGAATCATCATTCACAGACATCGTCAGACAGTTTTGACATCATCCTCACGTAGCTTCCAATACGACCTAAGTGTTTGAAGGGAGTAAATACATCTTCATGATTCCTATACGGTTAAGCTGAAGAAACCTGAAGGTAATCATAAAAACACTATCAAATCTTCCCTTATACAGTATAGACACCTGAAGGGAGCTTCCTAATGATCGAGGCACATCTAAAGGAAATCAAGCACATACACACTATCATACATTTCCTATACGATCAAGGCATCTGAATGAAAACAATCATCAACATTATACCAAGAATCAAAGAGCATTCAAGGGAACTTCACTCCAACGGAATGAGGCTCTCCCTAAGGAGATCGCATAGGTGCAAGTAAAACTAACCTTTGTTTTGCAGGTACCAAGTACTTTGACTTTCGTTTTACGAGACTAGTCGTCTCTACAAACTCAATCAAAGTGGGGGCTAACTGTAGACACCTAAATTTGGTCCCACCGTCTCTACAAAAGGCATGTTTCAACTAAATTTAAGATTAAAATTAACTTAATCCTAAAGTGATCACCCATGCATGATAGACCGGAAATTGTGTGTGCATCAACTAAAACCCACCTAGCCTTATTTCCATACGTGTTTGTAGGTCTAAACCGGAAATATGAATGCTATAATTTGATATTATGATTTTGAAATTACACATGACAATAAGTAGAGGCCGCTATACACGGGGGGACAATGTGACCTACTGTAGTCCTTACCCTCGTCCCCGAATCCAGAGATATGAGACCTTCTTATCCTTGGCTGTCATTTTGCCATTGGGCTATGACCTAATGGGGTTCCGTTAGCTCCTGAAAGGAGGACAGTGGCGACTTCTCTACTTGTGTTTTGGGATTCTAGACTCATTCCCTAAGCCAAGCATACTCACACTATGAAATCAAACTAACACGACATTCAATGTCCGTAAAAAGGGCACGTGGGCCCTTAAAGCCCATGGTCCACAGAAAGCTTGTCATCTTGAGTGACTAATTGATATGCTCGATCAAGAGAAGGTAATGGATCCTGGGAAAGAATATTAGCATGAGTTTAAGCGTAACACTTTGTATACAGACCCATTAAAAATTGATGAAGTCTAGTGCTATCATGCCTTTTCTCGTGTTCGACTCTGGCAGTACCTATCGTACAGGAAGAGCATGTAATTAAAGGTTAGTAATTGTTAAGTTCCTCCCAAAGGGCTGCCGATTTGCCAAAATATGTGGCGATGGACATTGTTTTCGATTGTTCACATCTTGAAATCGAGGCCTGCAATGCTGAATGCGAGGGCCATTAACCAATGCAAAACAGGCTTTCAGAGTGTCGCAAAGACACTTAGCATCTTTGTTATTTGGATAGAGTGCTCTTGAATTCTAAATCAATTGTGCTCATGAGCCATGAAATCAACATGGCATGTATAGTATTCCAATTGTCTTAAGTACAAGGCAAAATAGGAGAGGTAATTGTTCCGTTTAATAAACCGAAATTTCGTCTGGCTTCTAAAGCCGTTTGAATATTGCTAGCACACTCGTTATAATTATCTCCCCGTAATCGAGTTGAGGTGTTAAAATCACCGGGACGGTCATGAAGACCAAGGTAAAAAGAAAATGTAAATTCTAGGCGAGGAGGAGTAATTATCTCCTAGAATCTTTATCTTCTAAAAATACATCATCAATATCTTGTCAAAATTACAACAATATAATATTGTTTAAAAACCTTTCTAAAATCACTTAAACTTCATGTTTTGAATGTAAAACATCGTAATAAGGTCATATGATTATTATACAATAGGTTCATGCATGAGAAACATAAACTCATGAAATTTTTACATGATCATAAACTCTTAAATAAAACTTGTCATTGTTTTAGTCAATTAACATCAATTTTTAATTCTTAGAAACCCTTTTAAAATCCTTTAAACTCCATGATTTAAGCATAAAACCTCATAACTATAACATATAATCATTATATGATAGTTTTATGCATTAAAAACATTTATAGAAAAATAATTTCAGCATGAAACTAATATTACTACTATTTTTATTCATGCTTATAATAAAATTACTGCTTTATTATTCTACTTTAAAACCCTTAAAAACTATTCTAATCTTTATAAAATTATCATAAATCATTAATACAATAAATTATGATCATAATATAACAATGTAGAACATTAAGATCATAAAACTGAAAAATTCATACAATTTCCATAAACCCTAAAAATAATTCCATGATCATACTTTTTAAAATATAATTCCAATAATTAAAACATGATTATAATCGCAAAAACATGCTTAATGATAATTATAAAACATGATTTAAACATTAGATCATAAATTAAAAAGAGGAAGAGGACGTTTTTTCTTTTTATATATATAAACTTCGAAAAAAATAGTCAAAGAAGAGGAAAGGGAGGGCTGGCCGTCGGTAGCGGTGGCAGGCTAGCGGCTATTGGCTGCCGCCTGCTGCTACTGCCGACGGGTCCCGTTGGTCGGCGGTGAAGGTGGCCGGAGGAGGTGGGTTCGGCGAAGGTTAGGGTTAGGGTTTGTAGTTTAGGTTTTTTTTCTTTCTCATTTTTTCTCAAAATCCTAAAATATTTTTTGAAGATTAAAAATCTGAATTTTATGTTTAAAAGGGGTATTTATAGGCCAAAATCAAATTTTGCAAAATTACTAAAATATCCTTAGTGAAGGAAATTGCTTTTGTCCCCTTATTGTAAAACAATTAAGGAAACCTCCTTTAAACCCGATTTGGAAACTTTAAAAACACTTCAATAAATATTAAAATGCTATCAAATACTTTATAAAATATATAAAACCTCAAAATAAATATTTTGGCTCTTTAATTAATTAAATTCCTTTAAGTAATTAATTTATAAGAACTTTATTCCTTTTTCAGAATACTATAAATGTACTTTATAATTATTAATTTAAATTATAACATACCTAACAATATGGCGTATTACAATTTATACTGATGAAGAAGATTGGAAGATGGAGCAACTTGCAAAGGCTTACACAAAGCATGTTGTGAGACTACATGGGGTTTTGAAGGATATCGTATCGGATAGAGATTCTAGGTTTCTTTCGAAATTCTAGAAAAGTGTGTGGAAAACTTCGGTACTACATTGAAGATAAGTACGGCTTTCCATCCAGCAACCGATGGACAGATAGAGAGGACGATACAAACGTTAGACGACATGCTGAGAGCTTGTGTGTTGGATTTCCAAGGGAATTGGGAAGATAGTTTGGATTTGATCGAATTCTTTTACAATAACAACTACCATGCAAGTATTGGCATGTCACCTTTTGAGGTGATGTATGGAAGGAAGTGTAGGATTCCCTTATGTTGGAGCGATATAAGTAAAGATTCAAGCGGCACAAGATACACAGAAATCCTATGCAGATCAAAAGCGTCGGGAGGTTGAGTTTGAGGTTGGTTACAAGGTGTTATTGAAAGTATCACCAATTAAAGGCGTTATGAGGTTTCGGAAAAGGGGAAAATTAAGTCCAAAGTACATTGGACCTTATGAGATTTTGCAAAGGATTAGAAATCTAGCTTATAAGCTAGCCTTACCCATAAAATTGAGCAAAGTTCATAACGTTTTTCACGTGTCTCAATTGAGGAAGTATATTCTGGATAAGTCACATGTGTTGCAACTAGAGTTGATTGAGTTAGACCAAAGCCTTACTTATGAGGAAAAGCCGATAAGAATACTTGATAGTAAAGTTCGTGGTACTCGTTGGAAAGGTGTCAAAATACTAAAGGTTTTGTGGTTGATAAGTCTATTTTATATTCATTATTTACCCCCATTTTATATTGGTTTTTGGCTCTAACACGACTCTTTTGAGCCCGTTCTACTAACTTTGGTTGCTTTTAGTGTTGGTTGCTTTGCTTTAACATTTATTGCAGGAATTGATGTTTTTGTGTCGGTTTCCGCTTATCCCGAGCACTTGACAAGTTAGTGAAAGTCTTGACCATTTTGAGAAGCTAAAAGGAAGCTAGGACGTGATTTTAGAAGCCTTTGGGAAGCATAGAAGTCAAGTTACAAAGTAAACGAGCGAAGTTGGAAGCTCCGGGGGGCATTTAGCCGTATGCCCGGGCAAAGTGCGACAGTATGCCTGGGTCGAGTGCATTGTGCCCGGGCAGACCGGGCATACTGCTCCGAGCGCGTTTTTCGATTTTTCCTCCTTTGTTTCGACTAAGTACTTAATGAAATTGTTCCTAGGTTTTCATTTACGCACTTTATTATTCAAGAACCCTAGTTTTAGTTTAGTTTTCTCTCAAAAAAGGTGATTATTGTGAATTCTTTCAATCATTCAGTTCAATACAAATTCAGGTTTCAATTCATTCTTAATTCTATTCTCTTAAATTCATGTTTAAATTTAGTTTATGTTTCTAGTCTTATTTTCTTTAATCTCTTATGCCCTAATTCTTGTTTTATTTCTAGTTTCATAATTTTTGATTATTTCTTTAATTATGATCATGTCTTTAGTTTTGTTTCCTACAATTGCTTTAGTTTTTATGATCATGAGTGAGTAGTCAATTTTATAGGGTTTAGGGAAACCTTGATTAATTAATGGACTAAATAACTTAGATTGTTTCAATTCCACAATTAGTAGTCAAATTCCTATTATTGGCTTTTTCGTTTACAATTGAATTGTCCACAGATTTAGTTGTAATTTGGTAATTGTTGAATTTGATGCCAAGAGGTAAAAATACCACAATTAGACCACATGATAATAGGCGAAATTAGTCTAGGCATGAGCGAGAGCCGCTAGATGAGTTTTGAGGGAGTCTAAGTTCAAGAGAATTAGTGAGCCCTAATTTGACATAATTGTGAGATTGAACGTTCTTTGTTGGTGAATCCATTAGTTGATTCTTGGTGACCCGAATAAACCTAGACCTTAAATATTAGTTTTAATCACCATCATTTCTCGTAGTTAATTAGTAGTTAATCAGTAGTCAATTAGTTAATCGATAATTCTCAACCAAGGCCCTTTATACAGTTTAAGCTTTTTAGAACTAATAGAATTTAATTGCTTCCCTGAGGATTCGATCCTTAATTCCCTAGCTACATTAGTTCGAGTTGTTTGGTTTATTTTTGATAGATGTGCGATAGCCTCATCAGTTGTCTAACTAGGAAACGGAGGAAGTAACTTGGGAAGTTGTGGATATGATGAGGAAAAAGTACCTAGAATTGTTTTAGGTTAGTAGAGTTACGAGTACGTAAGTCGGTTCTTAAGGGGGGTAGAGTGCGATAGAATTTCATGCATTTTTCCATTAAATTTTGCAAGTTTTAGCACCTTTTTAGCAAAGTTTCATATTTTACTCTCTAAAGCTTGTTAGTAAACACTCCTTGAGTGTTACTCCCTCCGTTCCCTATTTTTCTTTACATATACTGTTTTGTAATAATCCATATTTTTCTTTATCAAATAACTTTATTAGGTTTATAATATTTTTTTTTATTAAGATAGACCCCACACATCACCCACTTGATTAGTTGCAAGTTGTTTCTTTTTCATCAATTATTACCCAAATTTGACCTTACTACTATTATTATATCATATACCATAATGAATAGGTGAATAGTGACGGACAAGGAAAATATGGAACGGAGGGAGTAGAAAAAGTATAAGTAAGTGTCTAAAGATTACAACAACTAAGGTTAAAAAAGAAAAGCTTTGGAAAAGTGCAGTCTCTATACAAGTTCCATATAATAGTTTACCCAAAGATTCGAGACGAAATTTGTTTTAAGGGGGGTAGACTGCAATACCCCGTATTTTCATGCATTTTATAAATTTAGTATCTTTATGAAAAATAAGGGTTAAATAAATTAATTAATTACATAAATTAATCAATTAAAGAGTTAACGAATTAATTTTAATGTTTTATAAAGTTTATAAATTATTTTATGAGACTTTAATTTCTATTGAAGTATTTTAAAAGTTTCCAAATTAGGTTTTTAAAAGGTTTCTTTAATTGTTTTAAAACAAGGGCATAAAAGTAATTTTCATCCTTAAGGGTATTTTAGTAATTTCACTAAAACTGATTTTGGGCCTGTAAATACCCCTTAAATCAGAATTTTTCTAATTTATTTTGTTATTTAGTGTTTTAGGATTTACAAAAAAAAAAAAAAGAAAAGAAAAAAAATTGAAGAACCCTAATAGCTCGACACCTTCCACCTCGCCGGAGCCCCTCACTAGACCACTAGCCGCCAGCCGACGTGAGCACCAGCCAGCAACCGGCCGGCCACCGCCGCTCCTCCCTCCCTTCCTCTTGTTTTGGTATTTTCAAGTATTATAAATAAATAAATAAATTCTTCTCTTTTTAATTTTAATTCATCCCATATTTAATTTATGTTTATAATTATATTTTAAGCATGTTTTATAGTTTATGATCATGCTTAACGGTTTATAAAGTATGAATAAATATAGTAATAATAATATGATTATGATTTTGAGCACGAGGAAGGGTTTCTAATGCATAAAAATGTAGTATAATGATCTTATGATACTGTTGTAGTGTTTTATGTACAAATTATGAAGTTTATAAGGTTTTAATAAGGTTTTTAAGTAATCTAATATTGCTGTGAATTTTATAAAACTATATTCATGCATAGTAAAAATATTGAGTGCATGAAATAATGACTTATAATTATTCTTAAGGCATGAAATCATCACATGGTGATCTTAGAGCATAAATATGTTGTTTTAAGGTCAAATTATGATGTTAAAGAAGGTTTAAAAGAATTTTTAAGTGGTTTTTCAAAGCTGGCATATTTGGGAAATATCGAAAATTAAGTGTTTTTGAAAAAGAAAATTATGAATAAAGTATGGGATTGAATAGTGATGATATAGGAAAGGTTTTGGTTGATTTTTCATTACTAAAAGTTAGTTTAGAGTTGTTGTAAAGTTTAGTCAATGGGGTTTTTTAATTAGCTCTCGATTTCCTTTGTAGGAAGCTTCGAGCTAGGTGATTTTTAGTAGTGGCGGGTTGTCGCTGTAACACAAGGTACGTAAGTACTAAAGGCGTTCATGTATTTAGAAATAATGCTAGAGTAGTTCTTAAATCTCGTGCTAGAACTTGTGATATCTGAAAGTTATAGTCTCGTGTTAACTTGTGTTGACTTGTATGAGAAGTTATGTTGGCATGGTCACATGAAAAGTATGTATTGACTACCATGTTTTACATTCCGTTTTATAGCGTTGTTATTGCTTCATTAATGTTGGAATGTTGAATGACTTGAGAGAAGTTGATTACTAGTCAATTAATAAAGAAGAGAAAGTTAAGTTAATTAATAACTTGAGCAAGAAGAAAGATAGTAGCGAATGTTTATTCACATATTTAATAGCAAATAGTTAGCCACTCACGGTTTATGTGTGGACAAATGAAGGATTAATTAATGAATAACTAAGAATTAAATAATATGATCACGTGATAATCAATATAATTAATATGGTGTTCATGATGCTATGGTGGTTATGAATGTTTCATGTAATGTTTTATGTGAGTCATAACAAGTGGGGAAAATTGATAATCACGTAAAGTGAAAGAGGAATCGCACCAAAACTCTTGGAACATATATACCTAGAGTATGAACAATGGGGGGAGTTATATGAATGGTAATCTATGACTTCTAATCGGGGTACAAGATGTTGTACTCTTTATTATTTTTAAATGCGTTGGAATTCCTACACTTCAAGTGACATAGGTAATACCTTTTTGGAGTTGCTCCCAAGTTGGTGCCCAAAAGGGCGAATGTTCAGAAGGAAACCCGTTCGATGCGAGATCCACAAATAAATATTTTTAAATAATTATAATGATTGTTGAGTCTACGTTACAGGTACATGGTTATGGTAAAAGTAAGACTATGTGTTGATTAAAGCTTTTGCATAGGATTATTCATGTTAGTGTGTTGAATAGTCTTTAGTGTTTATGTACTCAGCTTTGCTGATTATGTGATTTGTGTGCATGGCTTTGTCTTTCAATTGGCCCTACGGCAACCCATTTTGATGGCGATTAGAAGTGTAGAATAAAAAGAAAGCAACAGTTATAGGTGGGCATAGTTAGTCATGCTGGGGTCGAGTGAACAATGCTCTTAATTGTTGTTTTCCATTTGTTGTGTTGGTTATGTTGTTTTTATTTTTCATTTACGACTTTTCGATTGATTATTGGACTAACGGTTGTTTTCAAATTTATAAAGTTTAGTTGTTTTTAAAGGGTCGTTGTTTCGGTTCCAAGTTGTAATGAAGATTTTTATTTGGGATTGTTTAAAAGTTCTTTTAGATCTAAATTGTTTTGAAAAGTAGAAGACTTCCACTGTAGTACATTAATAATAGCCTTAGCCGGTATTACGGCAGCGGTAATACTTTGTTACAGTGTAAGCCACGACTTTGAGCTCGATTTAGGTGGCCTTAAAAGCTATGAAAGTGGAAAGTGGTGGTATCAGGTGGTAGAGGGCTGTGAGGAAGGTATGTGGGTGGTGGTGGCGTGTAATTGGGTGGAATATGGTGGCCGTAGCGAAGGCACAAAGTTATCTCCCCGAAACTGGAAAACTGCAAGAAAGAAAAAGAAAAGGAATTTTAGGTTTTAATTTTTCTAATTAATGTAAGGCTTTGCAGAGTGAATAGGGCACAATCCCTAGGATTTTCAGCCATAATGGGGATTATGTTATAGAAAATAGGGTTTAATAGAGAGTATTTGTGAAAGAGAATAAAACCTGCCTTCTTCTTCAGTACCAAAGTATATGTATATATATATATACAAGCATTAAGGGTTTCCTGTATAGTAAACCCTAGTATTCAGAATGTTCTAGATTATACCAAAGGGGTATAATGGACATCCACAAAATATCAATATTTTATAACACTCCCCTTGGATGTCCATTATAAAACAAATATACATCATTTTATAATGCGCATGTGCAATGCTGCCTCATTAAAAACCTTAACAGGAAAACCCAGTCGGAAAAAACCATAGTTAAGGGAAAAAGAGTACAGCGCGCATTGACTCCCCCTCATGATATCATCCGTTGAGATCCTTGAGATGACGCAACCCGATTTGATGAACTAATTTCTTGAATGTAGCAGTAGGAAGCGCCTTGGTAAATAAATCTGCTAAATTTTCGCTTGAACGAATCTGTTGGACACTAATCTCACTATTCTTCTGAAGGTCATGGGTGAAGAAAAACTTTGGCGAAATATGCTTCGTCCTGTCACCTTTAATGTACCCTTCCTTGAGTTGTACAATACAGGCTGCATTGTCTTCATATAATGTAGTCGGATCTTGCTTTCCACATAATCGACCACAATCTTCTTGTATGTGCTTAATTAGAGACCTTAGCCATACACATTCTCGACTAGCCTCATGAATTGCTAAAATTTCTGCATGGTTAGAAGAAGTAGCAGCAATGGTTTGTTTCATGGAACGCCAAGAGATTGCGGTACCACCATATGTAAATACATATCCAGTTTGTGATCGAGCAACATGAGGATCTGATAAATACACTGCATCTGCAAAACCAACTAATTCTTCTTTGGAGGTGTTAGAAAAGAACAAACCTTTATCTTTCGTACCTTGTAGATAGCGAAATATATGCTTAACCCCATTCCAATGCCTTCGGGTAGGACATGAGCTAAACCTTGCTAATAGATTAATAGAGAATGATATGTCGGGTCTTGTATGACTAGCAAGGTACATCAATGCTCCTATTGCACTTAGATATGGTACTTCAGGACCAAGAATCTCTTCATCATTTTCCCGAGGGCGAAAAGGATCTTTATCAACATCTAATGATCTTACAACCATTGGGCTAGTTAACGGAGGTGCTTTATCCATATAAAATCTTCTGAGCACCTTCTCTGTGTATGCAGTTTGATGCACAAGGATTCCTTCTTTTAGGTGCTCAATTTGTAGCCCTAAACAAAATTTTGTCTTACCAAGATCTTTCATTTCAAACTCTTTTTTCAAGTATTCCACTGTTATTGAAATCTCTTCTGGAGTTCCAATGATATTCAAATCATCAACATAGACAGCAATAATCACAAAACCTGACCCGAATTTCTTTATGAAAATACAAGGGCTAATAGGGTCATTTTTATAATCTTCTTTCAACAAATATTCACTAAGGCGATTGTACCACATACGCCCTGATTGTTTCAATCCATAAAGGGATCTATTTAACTTAATACAATGTTGTTCTCGAGAACACGAGCCAGTTGCTTCAGGCAACTTGAAACCTTCCGGGAGTTTCATGTATATATCACTATCAAGTGGGCCGTATAAGTAAGCTGTTACAACATCCATTAGTCGTAAATCAAGTCCATGTCTTACTGCCAGACTAATTAAGAATCTGAAAGTAGTTGCATCCACCACAGGAGAATATGTCTCCTCAAAATCAATACCAGGTCTTTGTGAGAATCCTTGTGCAACTAAACGTGCTTTGTGTCTCACAATTTCACCCTTTTCATTTCTTTTCCGCACAAAGACCCATTTATATCCCACTGGTTTTACACCTTCAGGTATACGAACTACTGGCCCAAATACTTCTCTCTTTGCAAGTGATTTCAATTCTGCATCAATTGCTTCTTTCCATTTTGGCCAATCATCTCTTTTCCTACATTCTTCAATGGACTTAGGCTCATGATCCTCTTTTTCATTCATAACATCAAGTGCTACATTATATGCAAACACATCATCGACGTCGATTTCATTTCGGTTCCAAGTTATTCTAGACATGACATAATCTGTTGAGATCTCTTCATTTTCAGGTACCTGAGGTTCTTCTAGAACACTATCATTTGTCATGTCTATGGTCTCTTCTGGAGATCCTTCACTTATTGCTTCCTCAATCTGGCCATTACTTATCATTGCTCCTTTTCTTTTCCGAGGATTCTTATCTTTGGAACCTACTGGTCTACCACGCTTCAGGCGTGCCTTAGACTCATGAGATTGTCCTTCAGGGACATCAATCTTGATAGGAGCATTTACAGCTGGTATATGTGACTTAGTTACTCTATTTAGGTCAGTAAATGCGTCTGGCAATTGATTTGCTAAGCTTTGTAAATTAATTATCTTTTGAACTTCCAATTTACATTGTTCAGTGCGAGGATCAAGGTGATTTAATGATGGTTCATTCCAACTAATTTCTTTTTCCAGCTGCTTGTTCTCTCCCCCTAATGCTGGGAAAACTGACTCGTTAAAGTGACAATCTGAAACGAGCAGTAAATAGATCCCCTGTTAATGGCTCTAGGTATCTATATTGATGGGGATTCAAACCCGACATATATGCCCAGCCTCCTTTGAGGACCCATCTTAGAGCGTTGTGGTGGAGCAATTGGAACATACACAGCACATCCAAAAGTTTCTAGATGGGAAATATCTGGTTCCTGACCACAAACCAATTGTGATGGGGAGAACTTATGTTTACTGGTTGGCCTGATGCGAATTAGTGCTGCAGCATGTAAAATAACATGTCCCCAAGCAGAAATCGGTAGATCCGACTTCATAAGTAATGGTCTAGCAATCAATTGAAGACTTTTGATTAGTGATTCTACAAGACCATTTTGTGTATGAACATGTGCTATAGGATGTTCAACATTAATTCCAATAACCATACAATAATCATTAAAAGCCTTTGAAGTAAATTCACCAGCATTATTCAGACGTATATTCTTAATAGGAAAATCTGGAAATTGTGCTCGTAATCTTATCAGTTGAGCAAGTAACATCGCAAATGCAGGTTGCAGGTTGATAGTAAGGACACATGTGACCATCTAGTTGATGCATCGATTAAAACCATAAAATATCTAAACGGTCCACATGGAGGATGTATTGGTCCACATATGTCTCCTTGTATACGTTCAAGGAAAAAAATAGATTCATAATTTATTTTCACTAGTGATGGCCGAATGATCAACTTACCTTGGGAGCAAGCAGCACAAGAATAATCATTTTGAAGAATCTGCTGGCTCTTCAAAGAATGTCCATGTGAATTTTCAATTATTTTTCGCATCATTGATGAACCGGGATGGCCTAACCGGTCATGCCAAACTATAAAGCTATCTGTAAACTTCTGGTTTACAATAGCATATGTCTCAATAACATTAATCTTTGTGTAGTACAAGCCAGTGGAGAGTGCAGATAATCTCTCCAAAACCTGCTTAGTGCCTTGGGTTATACTCGTAATTTGAAGGAATTCATTATTTCCTTCACTTATTGTCTCAATATGGTATCCGTTTTGACGGATATCTTTAAAACTCAATAAATTTCTTTGAGACTTAGGGGAGTACAAAGCATCAACAATTTCGAATTTTGTTCCCATNTTAATTTTGAATTTTGTTCCCATAGGCATCAATATAGTTGCTCTTCCGGAGCCTTCAATAATGTTTACACTACCGGATATAGTATTCACACTTATATTATTCATCATCAATTGAGAAAAATATCTCTTATTTTTAAGTATTGTATGAGTAGTTGCACTATCAGCTAGACATATTTCTTCACCATTTATTGTTAATTGAGCTTGGAGAGCNTTATTGTTAATTAAGCTTGGAGAACATTCATGTTCTTCAAATAAAATATTAGAAAGTAAATAACATATCCTAAAATATCCAAACATTCAAAATAACTAAAATAAGATTAAAGTAGCAAAGTCTTAAAGCACAAAACAAACTACTGTACTATCGAGTTCATGCATAAAATAACAAAACCAAAGTAAATAACATAAATTATTCTAGCTAAATTATGAATGTGAACTACTAAATCTTTATTTGCTAATAGTCATAATTGTTTTTTGACTTAATTATTCCCTTCAGGGGTGGTGAAGAAATCTGCAACCTCCAGGTGAGTTGTATCACCATTATCAAAATCACCTTCGCCATNCGAGACCAGTGGCCCTTTCCTCCACAACAGTAGCATATAGTCTCACTTTTAGCCTTCTCATGCTTTTTACTACCATCCTCATTGTCCCACTTCCTGTGAGAATATGATTTTTTGAAATGACCACCTCTACCTCTATAATATCCATGACCTCTTCTGCGGCCATGACTTCCACCACGACCTCGACCACTGCTGCTGGCAAGGCCTCTATTGTTAATTCGTATCCCATTGTGGGATGCAGCATTCACTTCAGGGAATGCAGCAGAGCCAGTTGACCGTGATTCATAAATTTTCAATAAAAGTTCATCATTTTGTTTAGCCACTAGAAGGCAAGATATCAATTCAAAATATTTTTTAAAACCCTTTTCACGATATTGTTTACTTAATAAGAGATTATCCTGGTGAAAAGTGGTATATGTCTTTTCCAACATATTCTCATCAGTTATTTTTTTCTCCACATAATTTCAGTTTAGAAGTGATTCTAAATATGGCTGAGTTATACTCACTTACTGATTTAAAATCTTGTAATCTTAAATTAAGCCATTCATAACGAGCTTGAGGGAGGATGACATTTTTCTGGTGGTCGTACCTTTCCTTTAAATTACTCCAAAGCACCATTGAGTCTTTCACAGTTAAATATTTAGTCTTAAGGGCCTCATGAAGATGATGGCGAAGGAATATCATAGCTTTAGCTTTGTCTTGACTGTTTTCTTGATTGCCTGGTTTGATAGTTTTTCCAAGACCTTTTGCATCTAGATGAATTTCAGCATCCAATACCCAAGACAAATGATTCTTTCAAGTAATATCAAGGGCCGCAAATTCAAGTTTTGCTAAGTTATTTGACATTATTCACTGTATTAAAAAAATATTACAAATTAGGAACTATTATATAATCTAATAAATGTATATATTCCACTAATTTACTAAGAAATAAGTCAAGTAATCAATAATAATGACAAATTTAGTGGATTTGAGTATAACAATCAGGCATTATTTAATACATATATATCGTATAGACAAATCACAAGCACTCATGATTCATAAAATGCATGGATACAACAAGCATGGACGTTAGTTAATTAATTATTAAAGAAATTAGTCCTATTAATATGGTTNTTAAAGAAATTAGCCCTCTTAATATGGTTTGGATAATTTCTATAATGTATAGTGACTTATTAATAAGGATTCAATGAATAATACAGAGTATATAACGAGATACGCATAAACATACTTAATAAAATGATCTACAACACTCGATAATAATAATAATAATAATAATAATAATAATAATAATAATAATAATAATAATAATAATAATAATAATAATAATAATAATAATAAAGCATAGACAATATTCAATAAAAACATCCACAACTTTCAACTATTCAATATAAGGTCAGAGCAATGGAATTAAATTTCATGGGTCAATGCATGAAATCTTGAAATCCTTGTTGTAAAATTAGGAGACATAACAAAAACAAGTACACGCATTTAGTGGATGAAAATTATTATATTATATAAAAAAAATTATCATGTTCATTAACATCTAGTAAAAAAAACGAAATACTGTACTTTAACAAAAAAAAAAAAATTCTAGTAACCACTATGGAACCATATCATGTGACTTATTATTCGCAGATAATAACAAAAAAAATCTAGTAACAAAAAAAATCTAGTACTTTAACAATATCATATTCATTCGCAGATAATAATCATCCAGTCATAGTGGCAACCAACAAATCAAAATTAAGTTCACAACAACGTTGTGAATTATTATTATTATTATTATTATTATTATTATTATTATTATTATTATTATTATTATTATTATTATTATTATTATTATTATGGGAATTTGAATTGGGAAATTTACTCTAAACATATATTATACTTCAATTAGTTAGACTGATAGATCCATAGAAATTTATTTTTTAAGTACTATAATTTTGCGTAGATACTAGTTTATCTTCCTCTTTATCTTCATCATCCTCAAAATTAGATTAACACCCACCAAAAATAAAACTGAAAATTTACATTAAAAAAACACTGAAATTCAGTCGAATAAAGAGACTGGATTGAAAAAATAAATAAATAAATAAATAAATAAATAATAATGAAACTTGGGATGAAATGCAATATACTCGAGGATAAAACAGGAATCAACAAACTCAACTATGTCAAAACAAAAATAGATTAAATATGTGGAGAAGGAAGGAGGATTAACACAAGGATAAGAAAAACCACACATGCAAAGTAAAACATTCATATCTGGAAGCAAATTTTGTTCGGCGGAACATCTTGATTAGTTGCTTGATATGACTAGAACTAGAGAAAATATAACATGAAAATTTCCAACAAATTAGACAAAGCTTTTTGGTGATTAGCATCAATATTGTTACTATATAATTGCAAATACAAAAGCTTGAAATTTAAATAATGCCAATAAGTTAAATAAACAAACCAATTGTCCGACAGGGTCAGTTGAAGCCTCAATGAAATCCCAATGCAATTTAAATTATTTCTATTGTCTAATCCACAAATAGTGTATTTGTGGAAGAGAATAAAATCTGCCTTCTTTTTCAGTGCCAAAGTATATGTATATATATATACAAGCATTAAGGGTTTCCTGTATAGTAAACTCTAGTATTCAGAATGTTCTAAATTATACCAAAGGGGTATAATGGACATCCACAAAATAACAATATTTTATAATAGATTAGATTTTTTTATTTTTTTGATCCAATCTCAAAAAAAAAAAGGGATTTATAGTAAAGATAAAATTTTGATTTTTTTGGATATAATTTGGTGGCTGGTAAAATATTTATAGATGCTGAGAATATATATCTTTTGATGAAGAATTTTTTTTGAAATAATTAACTTAATTAAATCATAAAAATAATATATGTCATGAAAATATTTGGTCTTAGGCTGTTAGCCCATAATTTTTGAAATATTCGAAAATGGACTAATAGGGTCCAAAATTCTTACGGTACAAAGCCCAAAATAATTTTTACAATTTTTGGAAATAAAAATAATATTCAAAACCTTTTTTAGAAATAAAAATTTATTTTTGAATAAAACCTCGCAAAAATAATTCATTTTAAACTTTCTTAAACTATATATTATAATCATAAATAACTATAATATAAAGTCTCAAAAACGGGGTGGGTTACATAATAAGTTAATGTAGGCCCCTAATAGCATACAAAAATATTATACACAAATTACAATACCATAATATCTTACAAGATATATAAATAGTTGCGTTTTGAAAGTTTAATATGATGTAGATAAAAAAATGTAGCAAGTCTATACTACTTCCTTTTTTTTTTTTTCAATTGCAACATTTTGATGTAGATAAAGATTTGTAGCATATATATACTAATTCGGTTTGTTTTCAATTGCAACATTTTGAGTTGCACGCATCCCTACACAAAATTTTCTAATGGTAATTAAATAATGTTAAGAGCAAACAAAAATCACTGTCAACACCACAAAGCCACTAGAACCACCACCTGTCAACTGTTCACTACCGAAATTACCAACAAAAACTGCAACCATCACCATCACCAAAGGAAACTATTGCAACTAATGTGAAAAAGATGTAATAAAAGGAAATTATTTTCATTCCATTGTACTACAATCCATACAATATAGGAATTATTAAAATATTAAATATTAAGATCTTTGAAAATTAGGAAAAAGAACGTTAGATTAATTCGAGTAGGAGAAGCTTACGAAGTAGAGGACAGTAGAGAAATAAGAGTATAAGACTAGAAGAAAAATAATAAAAGAGAAAAAAATAGGATTAATTTTGAAATCAGTTTGCAAATGAGTGTATATATATATATTGCTCTAGCATTTATATTTTTGTCAATTAAATTGTAAATCTTTGATGTATTTTAGGTCCTCTCAAAAATAAGACCCTGTGTTGTGTCCTATTTCAGACACCTTAATAGCCGGCAGCTCTGGCTACACTGCACACAATACTCGATGTCAAAACTCAAAAGTATGAATAATGGTGTTGAATAAATTGAAAAGCTGATAAGGCTAAGAAATTTAATTAGATAAAACTGTAAGAACACTTAATCAGCAAGTTGGTCGGACCACTTACGTTTAAGGTTGTGGTTTAGTTTTGCTTCACTTACAAGCAAAATGCTTCAAGCATCAACCCTTGAACCTGATAAACATTATTCATAGATGATCTTATTTGTCCAACCACAATATATTTTTCCGTAGTATGTGTATGGCTTTTTAAATTTTAAAAATGCAAAATAAATAATTGTTTTTGGCAAATTAAAGGAAGTCCATACCTTACTTAGTTAGGTTTGAATCTCCTAATTATAGGCTATTTCCTAATAGATGCAGAGAAGTTCGGGTTTATAAATAGGGATTTATCTAGCTATATTTTCTTATGTTTCAATCTTATAATCTTAAGTTTGAACGTTTATATATATACTTTGAGGGGAAAATTTGTGAAAATGTATGTTCTATGCTTGTGTGTGTATATAGAAAGAGGATCATGTGAAAACCGTGAAAAAAAGGTACAATAGAGGTATAAATGGTACACGTACTTCATTGATGACATTTTCATAAATAATAAAAAAATTGTTGTGAATGTACCTATACCATTTTAATCTTAATATGTACCGCTTTAAATCTTATATGTATCCATTTTTTTGTGGTTTTCACGGTTTTCAGCAAAGTTAAGGTTTTTAGTGGATCCTTACTATATATATTGTTTAATGGGTAATCCCAGACAACATTCTTAATTAATAAGATGGATATGGATTTCTAAATTTTAATACTGCAAAATAAATAAATTTTTCTGGCAAAGGAAATCCATACCTTAGTTAGCTAGGTTTGAATCTCCTAATTATAGGCTATTTCCGAACAGATGTACAGAAGTTCGGGTTTATAAATAGGGATTTATCTAGCAATATTTTCATATGTTTCAATCTCATAATCTTAAGTTTAAACGTTTGTATATATACTTTGAGGGGAAATTTTGTGAACATGTAAGTTTTATACTTGTATTATTAAAATTTTATTTTGATTTTTATTTGAATGTTTCACCCGTTCACCTTCTCGGCTAATTAGGATATAGCGTTCAATTTTAAATGGTTAGGTTTTAATCCCCCAATTGCTATTTTGCAGGGTGAATTGAAAACTAGTCATATTTATTAAGTGCGATTTCAATCATCATTGCATCAAGAATCAAGTTAATTTGATTAATAATATGAGTTGAGATGACATAATTACAGCCACATTATTATATTAGTACTTCTATATTTGTTCGTCCAACGTATCTTTATCATAACAAAAAAACAAAAAAAATGGGAGTACGTGGAATATATATATTCTAAACACCACAAAGAATTTTCCGAGAATCTTTTTATACTCTTTCTAAACCTGAAAAAAAAAAAAAAGAATCAATTAAAGCCTAATACCCCCTACACTTCTCTACTCATCTCAACAACAATGGCCTCCTGCTCACCCACAGTCTTAGCCCCGCTCTTGAACTCCTCGGTCGCAGCAACATACATCTGTGACCACCTTGCCACTACCTCCGCCTTAACCACTGACGCAACAACGGCAATCAATGCCGTCTTCTTGCTCTTCTCCGCGTACCTTGTCTTCTCCATGCAACTCGGCTTCGCAATGTTATGTGCAGGTTCAGTCCGCGCCAAAAACACCATGAATATCCTCCTAACCAACGTCCTTGACGCGGCAACTGGCGCGCTATTTTTCTTTCTCTTTGGTTTCGCCTTCGCTTTTGGCTCACCTTCTAACCCCTTCATTGGCAGACGGTTCTTTGCTTTATCCTCCATCCCGAATTTCACACTCTCTTACGACTACAACTATTTTCTTTTCCAGTATTGTTTCGCTATCGCGGCTGCTGGGATCACCTCAGGGTCTATAGCCGAGAGGACACAATTTGTGTCCTATTTAGCATATTCGAGCCTTTTGACCGGTTTTGTTTACCCCGTTGTGGCACACTGGTTCTGGTCCAACGATGGTTGGGCCAGTGCTTTTGGGACTAATTTATTGTTTGGGTCAGGTGTAATTGATTTTGCTGGGTCAGGTGTGGTTCATTTGGTTGGAGCCGTGGCTGGGTTTTGGGGTGCGTTTATCGAAGGCCCTAGGATTGGAAGGTTTGATCATAATGGTAAAGGGGTTACCCTAAAAGGGCATAGTGCTTCTTTAGTGGTGTTAGGGACTCTCTTACTTTGGTTCGGGTGGTATGGGTTTAACCCGGGTTCATTCTTGATTATTGCTAAGGGGTATGGCGAAAGTGGGTCTGTGTATGGACAGTGGAGTGCTGTTGGCAGGGCTGCCGTTACTACTACTCTTGCTGGTGCTACGGCTGCGCTTACTACTCTCTTTGTCAAAAGGTAATAATCGTACGTTATACATTGTCAATCAATATCTGAATATTATGATTAATTTTGTTTGATTTGTTACAAACAACTAATATAAACATTTACTGATTCCATAAAGATTAATTAGGATTATTCAAATCAGTTTTAAACATCATAACAGGGAGTATTTTTGGGAAGGAAATAATTAGCTGGAGAAAAGATCACATGACAGATTATACCACTTGGGCATTCAATCTCTAAGAGGAAATAAATGATGCGTGTGATATATTTCAATATGGTACCTAAAATTATGATACCTAGAATGAAGATACTATGCAACTTTTTGGAAGCACAACTGTATTTGGCCTGTAAATCACAAATATTTTGTTGTTCAATAACTTGAATGATATGTTTATTATCAAGCAGTTGCATTTTGGGAATTAATTGGGCTAGAAATAATTGAATCAATTTTGAATATATTTGACCCTAATTTAATGATTTTGGTGGTGAGAAGGTACAATTTTTTTTTAGCAACTAAACCGTCTTCATTGTTTTATTATTTTTTATTGTAATATAGTTATTTTAAGAGATAATTTAATTGACCCATCGGATAAATTATTTACCCTTAATTGTGAAACAAAGTTATTCATTTTATTACTAGTTAGTTGGTTACCACATGGATAGATATAACATTATTCTTGTTTTCCATACGATGGGTGTCAAATGTCAATTAATGATCGACAATATCAGCTGAATAATTTGCATTTATAATGTATAGTGATTTGGGAGGTAGACTTTTATACTTTGGGGGTGTCTTAATGTGACAATTTTCTACATATTACAGGTTACTAGTAGGACATTGGAATGTGACCGATGTGTGCAATGGTCTACTAGGTGGGTTTGCAGCCATAACAGGAGGGTGTGCAGTGGTAGACCCTTGGGCAGCCTGCATCTGTGGCGTGATCGCAGCCATCGTGCTCATCACATGCAACATCCTTGCAGAAAAGTTCAAGTATGACGACCCATTGGAAGCCTTCCAACTTCATGGAGGGTGTGGTACGTGGGGCATAATTTTCACAGCCTTGTTTGCCAAGAAAGAATACCTTCAAGAAGTGTACCCCAACCGCCCTTCCACCAACTACGGCCTTTTAATGGGAGGTGGGGGACGGCTCTTAGCAGCGCATGTGGTGCAAATATTAGTCATTTGCGGATGGGTAAGTGTGACAATGGGGAGTTTGTTTTATGTGTTGCATGAGTTAAAAATGTTAAGGAGTACACCGGAAGAAGAGATGGACGGATTGGATCGTACAAGTCATGGAGGATATGCTTATAATGTCGACAATGGAGATGATGTACCGCCTAAATGTTGGGCAGCTTATGTAGGTGACAATAATCCTTGAGTATGATGGTGGTGCATATACATCAACTTTTAAACTGCTTTAATTTGCACAATATTAATTTCATCCATGTCCATTGTTTTGTTCATTTGGAGATATTTTTAATGACATTGTTTCTGGATTTGCCACAATTGTATTAAGAGTTGGAATAATGTACAAGATGAAGTCATTAATATTTTATGTGCTGTAAATATTGTTGTATTTTACATTTGATGAGGAAGCTTATTACTCCCTCGGTCTTTTTTTACTTGTTACATTGACCTAAAAACTGTGACAGCTTTTTTGGTCCAATATAGCAAGTAAAAAAAGACTGAGAGAGTAATACATTTCGCATAATTTCAAATAGAGCACAATGCTTTCTCACACATGGTTAAATTAGATTACGTATGTGACAAAGAAGTTACATTAAATACTAGGGTGGTCCCCATCATAGAAGTCAAACACGTGATGCTACCGCCATTCGTGAGAATTGTTCTCATGGGCCAAATTTGCCTATACCAAAGAAATACTCCCTCCGTACTAAATTACTTGCTACATTGGTAGTTTGTACAAAGTTCTAGGAGGGTCATTGTCATAGTGGGACTACATACTTAGTATATTATGAACAAAGAGAGAGAAAGTAATTAACAAAGGTAATTACAACAATTTAACAGTAAAAAAGGGAGGGAAGTAGGGTGAGTGAAATAAAAACTTTCCCACAAATTGGGTTTCCCTCCAAAATTTTGGTGGGGTGCCAAAATGAATTTAGAATCATTTGGCTAGTGGTACTCTCCCTCATGGATATTCATCACAACAAAAGACGAAAGTTTTACAAGGAGGTGAAGCATTACTTTTGGGATGATCCTTTTCTTTACAAGGGATGTGCGGATGGAGTCATTAGAAGATGCATTCCTGAAGATGAGGTGAACTTTATAATTTCTCATTGTCATGATTCACCTTGTGGAGGCCATGCTAAGACCTTTAAAACTGTTGCCAAAATTCTTCAATGTGGTTTCTATTGGCCAACTCTATTCAAGGATGTCCATGCTTATGTTCAGTCTTGTGATCGTTGTCAAAGGACTGGAAACATCTCTAGGAGAAATGAAATGCCTATGAATAACATTCTTGAGGTTGAATTGTTTGATGTGTGGGGAGTTGATTTTATGGGACCTTTCCCTTCATCTTATGGGAATAGATATATCTTGGTTGCAGTTGATTATGTCTCGAAGTGGGTTGAAGCGATTGCTACTCCTACTAATGATGCTCGTGTAGTTCAAAAGTTCTTCAAGAAGACAATTTTCTCTCGATTTGGAGTGCCATGAGTTTTGATTAGTGATGGGGGGACGCATTTTATTGAGAAGAAGTTCGAGGCAATGTTGAAGAAGTATGGAGTAAATCATTGAGTTGGACTTTCATATCACCCACAAACTAGTGGGCAAGTGGAGATATCTAACCTAGAGATCAAGACTATCATAGAGAAGACGGTTGTGAAATTAAGGAAGGATTGGGCCTCAAAGCTTGATGATGCACTTTGGGCGTATAGAACTTCTTGCAAAACGCCCATTGGGACAACTCCATATAGGCTTGTTTATGGAAAAGCGTGCCATCTTCCCGTTGAATTGGAGCATCGAGCGTATTGGGCAATCAAGACCATAAATTTTGATTTGCAAGCAGCAGGTGAGAAGATGTTGTTACAAATTAATGAGCTTGATGAAATTCGCCTAGATGCTTATGAAAGTTCAAGGGTGTACAAAGAGAAAACAAAGAGATGGCATGATAAAGGGATTTTGAGAAGAGAGTTTAAAGAAGGCGATTTGGTTCTTCTTTATAACTCTAGATTGAAATTATTCTCAGGTAAGCTTCACTCTAGATGGTCGGGACCATTTCAAGTCAACAAAGTTTTTCCTTATGGTTTCACTAGTACAAAAAACGCAATTTGCTGCGGTTTTTTGCCGGGTATTTGCTGCAGTTTTGAACCGCAGCACTTATAGCAGCAGCAAAAAATTGGGTTATTTGCTGCGGTTCTTTGGAGAACCGCACTAAATAACACCTCAGAAAATGGAGGGAAACAAGGTATTTGCTGCGGTTTTCCAAAGAACCGCAGCAAATAACCCTCTTTCCCTCCTTTTTCTGATGGATTATTTGCTGCGGTTAACTGAATAACCGCAGCAAATGTCTCTTTCCCTCCAATATCAGTTAAGTTTTTTTGCTGCGGTTTATTGAATAACCGCAGCAAATAATACTCTTTTTTTGGGTAATTTTCTGAAATTATTTTATGCTCCTAATATTTCCTAATATTTTTTAATTTTTTTTTTGTAAAAGTGTAATCATTTTATTAACAGAAAGAGAATAATTACAACCTATAGCTTTCTGCGGCAAAACTGACTCAGTTTTGCTCCAAGAAAACCAAAAAAACCCTCGTCTATATACAAGAACACACAGGCTCAACTACTATATATACACCTAGTGATAACAAGACCAAAAACAACATCCAAACAACCCAAACATAAACCATCCCAAACATAATCCAAACAACCAAATTAAAACCCTTCCTAACAAAACCAAATATAAACCATCCGAAACAACCCAAAACCTTTAAAAACACTCAGCGGAAGCAAGCAGCAGTGGCACAGCCACAGCAGCGCGCACAGCAAAACAGCAGCAAAACAACAGTTGCAGCAGCGCGCACAGCAAAACAGAAGCAAAACAGCAGCAAAACAGCCTAGCCCAGGCCTCACAGCGACCCTCACAGCGAACCTTTCCTGCAAAAACTAGACAAAACAATGCCAAAAAAGCTGCAGAACACAGCATGACCATCAGTTCTGCAGAAAAGACTGCAGGAACAGTCCATTACATTATGCGCCAAACTGCAGACAAACAGCCACACTGCAGCCAACTACAAAATTTCAACTGCCTGGCCAGGCTGCACAACCAACCCTTCCTCCACAGCCCACCAATCAGCAGCAAAACCCCAACTCCATATATAACCAGAAAAAAAAACAACTGCAGAAGAGACTTAGGAACAGTCCACTAACCCAAGCCAAACTACTTAAGAGACTTAGGAACAGTCCAGTAAACCAATACACAAATTACCAATACACAAATTACGAATACCTAAAAGTTCAATTTTAAACTAAGTCAAGTGAATGTACTACTATATTCCTAGCTTCTTCATAAACAATGTGTGTACAAGAATGTCGCAACCTTGTCACGAACCTCGCCTATTTGTGCTTTGCTGAAAGGCCCTTCTCGAACCCATGTAGCTTTTGTGAATACCTAGTAAACAATTATTTAAAACCAGTTTAATGATACTTCCTTAATAGCAATCACCCACCTCCACCACAAC
>PYUH01000443.1:13825-223173 GCA_016808085.1 Suaeda aralocaspica | reverse complement strand
TTCAACACCCTCTTAGATCTTAAAGTTTTTATGCCATTCATAATACTCATAGGAGATGCTTTAATGTCAAACTTTTCAAACTATGGCATAAGAATCCTAACTTTTTGTATTCTTTTTTCAAGAAGCTCCCTCTGATTCAGCACACTCACTTTCGAGGTTCCTAAGCTTTTTATAGTAATTGAATAAATCAAAATTAAAGTTAAATTACAACCTGCCTGTCTTTTCAGTAGCATAGAACCAAGCTTCTTTCATCTCACAAAGGCAAGGCTGTAAATTTCATTTAAAACTGCCCTTCTACAGTTGGAGTAAATAATGTGCTGTTGCATATACTTCCAAAGGCTAGATACTAGAATCTGAAAATGGTAAGTTGAACCCCCTAATTCAGTAGTGAGTTTTTTGGCTTACTTTAAAATTTAAACCAGGTCATCAACATAGTTCAGAATTAGAATCAAATTTATTCAATGAGAAAACAAAAATCATCAACAAGCTATATCATATCCACCCAACTTGACCACCATAGCCACCATGGGGGGCCCTGATAGTACAAGCCACCTAACACAACCACCATAATCACCAAACTTGAACAACATATCTAATTCGACCACACTAGCCACCCAATTTGGTCGTCAGTAGTTGTTTCAACCACCATAACCAATTCGACCAATCTCAGCCAATTCGACTACCTAAACCCTAACTATCTAATTATGACAATGTATACCCAATTTGATCAATTATAACCACTTAGCAACCTGCAAACAAACACCAATTTCTCTAAATGAAATTAATAAATTAATTACCAGCTTTTGAACAAACATGCATCCTACGAACAAACAACGAAAACAACAATCGGATGAAAGAACTTCGACAGTTCTAGCAACAACCGCTAAAATCAAAACAATGAAGCGGCAAATTTCAATCCTAAACCCTAGCGACGAACCAAACTAATCCTAAGAAGCAGAAACAAAAAACCCAAACCCTTAAACGACGATAAATTCGTCATAAAAACCAACAAAACGAAGAAAATTTTTTCTAACAAAACATAATTTTTTGTAACAAAAAATTACCTAAACAACAAAGACGAAGACCGACGAGGAAGGTAGGAGACGGCGACAGAAGAAGATAAGGGCGACAGAAGAAGATAAGGGCGACGAAGAAGAGGTCGTTGTGGACTGTTCAGATCGAGGGAGTTAGGTTTGTGAGTGTGAGTTCAGATCGAAGGAAGAATGAGGAATGAAGAAAGACGAACTTGCTTGAGGAAGAACAATGGGAGTTAGGTTTGAGTGTGAGTGTTTGAGAGGAGTTATGTTTGAGTGTGAGTGTGAAGAAAGACGGGAAGTAAAAAAGGACAAAAAAAGAAAAACAAACAAAAAAAAATAAGAACAGTCCCAACGGAAAAAAAAAGAAAAAGACAAAAAAATCTACATCACTTATTTGGTGCAGTTAAAAACCGCAGCAAACAATCATATATAGCATCAAATAAAAATTATTTGCTGCGGTTACAAAAGAACCGCAGCAAATAATACTCCTTATCAAAAATATCAATTTATTTGCTGCGGTTTTTATAAAACCCCAAAAAACCGCAGCAAATAAGGCGCAGCAAAATGTATTTTTTGTACTAGTGTTTGGTAGAATATTGGAACAGTCAAGGTGGTACTTTCAAGGTGAATGGTCAAAGAGTGAAGCACTATAGAGCGGGCGATCCTATTGATCATGAGAGAGTGGACATTACACTTTCTCACCCTTCGGCTACATGATTTAGAAGGTGGTCAAGCTAGATGACCTTAAACTAGCGCTTCTTGGGAGGCAACCCAAGTTTTCTTTCTAACTTTTTATTTTTCTTTCTTTTTCTTTCATTATATTTTTATTCCCTTTTAAAAATTTAAAAAAAAATTTAAAAAATTTAAAATCCAAAAAATCCAAAAAAAAAGTTTCTTAGTTAGTTTAGCTTATTGAAGATATTGGTTTATTAGTCTTTTTTTTTTAGTTAGTGTTTTTAGTTATTTCTCATTTAGATTTTTTTTTCTACTAATTTTTGTTTTATGTAGTTTTAGTTCTTTTTGTGCAGATTTTTCAAGACCATGGAGCAAATTGTGGTCAGCAAACCAGCCTAGTCCGCAAGGGAGTTGCGGCATTTGAGTTTAAGTCACAACTAGGTTGCGGGAAATCATGTTTTCAAGCAAAAAGCCACAAATCAGTACACAACGCAACTAGGTTGCGGCAAAAGTCCATACACCACAACTTGGTTGTGGTGTTTGCTGTAATTTGTATGCACACACAAAAAAAAGAAAAAAAAAACAGAAAAAAAGAAATAAAAAGGCTGACTTACTGTACAACAGTCCCCTCACCTCTCCTCTCTTTCTCTAAACGACGGCCTCTGCAGCCCCACTCTCCGCTGCCGCCACTACAACCCCACCGGCACCGGACCACCACCTGCTCCCAACCACCATCACCAAGGTAATTCAAAAAAAAAAAACAAAAACCCTAACTTTGCAAACTTGATTTGGGGTTTTTGATTTTTCATGGTTTATGAGTGAGTTTGAGAATAATTACCTTAGCATTTGGAGTTTCTTGGAGAAAATCACTGAATTAGCTTTGGATTGAGTTGAGTTTAATTGTAATTCTCTTGGCCTTGAATTTTGTGCGTGAAAATTGAGTTTGGTTTTTGTTTTTGTGCCTTGAACTTTGTGAGTGAATATTGAGTGAAAAGCCTTGCTTGTGAACTTGTGATATTTGACTTGGAGTTGGTGTGACATTGGGACTTCTTATTTTATTCATTAAATTATGGCACGCAGACCACGTGCTCGACAAAATAATGTAACTTCAAGTTCTACTTCTAAAGCCAAGTCAATTTTTGTCAACAAAGCTTTTACTTCAAAACAAAAAACTTCCACTTCTACTAGCTCGAAAAATATTTCCTCAACTACTAAGGTCAACAAAGAGGTGGTAATTGATTACTATGACATTGATTTTAATGGTGGTGCACAATTCAAGGCGAATTATGAGAAGTTGTTCAAGAGAGGGATTTCTGCTACTCGTTATTGTGACTTTGATGCTCTTAAGGCATTCCATGTCAAGGATGATGTTCGATGGCTCTTTTTGAATGTTGGTTGTCATGATCTTCTCACTACAAAATGTCCGACATACAAAAGAGTCACACTTGAGTTTTTGAGCTCTTTGAAGGCTAATGTGAAGTCGGAGTGCGATACTATGATCACATTTCGCTTATATAATGTGGAACATACGTGGACTCTATCTCAACTTGATGAGATGCTTCGATTGCCTACTAGAGGCCCTAGGCTAACTTCCAAGTATTGGAGAGCTAATAAGTTTTGGTGGAAAGTTGGTTCAGGAGATGCTTTTGACTCAAAGGGAAGTCCAAATTCTCTCATTCGTCATCCCGCACTTAGATATGCTCATAAGGTGCTCGCCAGTACTATCTTTGGTCGTGAGAAGAACAGTAAGGTTCGAAGGGATGAGTTACACATGCTTGAACATATGCTTTATGCCAAACCTATCAACGTTGGTGCTTTTCTTATTTGGCAAATGAAGTCCATTGTTAATGCGGAGACAACCAGTGGTGCTATTGTTCTAGGTGGTCTTATAACCCTAATTGCTTTGCATTTGGGTCATCCAGATCGTCTTTTATATGATGGTGCAGTTGAGGGGTCTGGTTCCATTGATAGTTCTGCATGTTCCTCTATGGGTTGGATTCTTAAGAAAGAAGGTACCATTCTTTGGAAATTGGGGAATGATGAGGAGGAAGAGCTACCCTCTCCTGAGGCGATGACATTGCGTGTTCAAGGCAATTGGTCATTTCTTAAATTGCAACCACCCGATCAAGCTCCATTGGCCCTCGAGTCATCCATTCCACTCTTTCCTTCTGCAGCTGTCATCTCTTCCCCGCCAGTGCCCGTGTCAACACTTGTGACCTTGCAAGCTTCTGTTGATGAGTTGAAGACCGATATTAAGGCGATGATGAGTGAAGTGGCTTCCATGACTAGTATTATCTCTACTTTCGGTACTTGGCTGCCCTTCAAAAGGGTTCTCACACCCTTTTCTTCCCCCTCCTTAGTGAGGGTCTGTAAGTTTCCCTCCCTTCCTTGTTTTATGCTTTTATATTGCACTGTGGACATTACAAATTTCAAGTGTGGGGGAGGGATACTACACCTTTGTAAATACTAGTTTCCTTTTCTTTTAATGAAAAGTTTCTCTAATAAAAATAAAAAATACAAAAAAAATACAAAAAAAAATTTCTAATTCTTTCAAAGCAAAGTGGATGAATGGTTTTATCTTGACCTTGGATTCTTGAGATTGGATTTGAGTTTTGTGTGTTTGGCTTGATTGTCTTGAGGGGTTTGCTTGTCACTTGTAGCAATTAGACTTTTCATTCTCTCACTCATGGGTACTTTTGGTGGTGAGCCTTTTAGGCCAAGCCAGGTGTAGCCCAACCTATGATGAGGCCTTGCTTTGTGGTATTTGATCTTTTGACCATGTGAGGTGAGAGTTGAATTTTTTAGAGCCCCTAAGCACTTCAAAGTTATAAACACACTTGAGGGTCTAGCATTATTGTGTTGTTTGCATGCTCATGGTTTTCTGAAGTTTTGACCGAACTGATTTAGGGAATGATGAAGGCATTCATTTGCGGAAAATTTGGGACACAAAAATTTTATTTTATTTTATTTTTCATTTACCTATTTTGTTTTATTTTCCTTTGATAAAATTGGGATTTTGGGTTTTCATTAGCACTTGCAACCCATTTGAGCTTCCACTTCTTGTTAGCCAACTTTATGAGCCTTAGCCAAATTTTGTTTGATTTACCCTTAGTGTCAAGTGAAATAGAGCTATACTTGTAAAGTTGTTAAGTTTCAATGTTGATAAGTGGTTGACTTTTGTTCAGTGCATTTCTTTGGAGCTTAAGCCCCATGTATATATAGGTTAAAAAAATCAAAAAAAAACAAGAGAAAAACAAAAATTTCCCAAAGATTTAGTGTTCATGGAAGAAAAGCAAAAAGGAGTTTGTATGTAGTTGGTTTTGGCTCCTTGTTTGTGTGTAGTGATTGAGTTGGGGGAAGCATTTTCCCCTTGGTTTGGTTTGACTTAGCTCTTGTTTTGTAAAGTTTCACTTGACTAGGAGAGCACCACAACCAAATTTCTTTCCCTACCTACCTTAAGCCTAACGTTACAACCCACAAGTCCTTCTAACTCTAGATGGTTGAGTCGTATAACGGAGGAAGCCATGAGTATTTTTCTTGAGACATGTGCTAGAATTGCTTGATTACACTCACTTTGATTATCTTTGAGCTCTCCCATTTTGAGCTATGAGACGCCACATTGTCTTGTGTCTTTGAGGTTGGGGAGGGATGTTTTGGTATGGAGTGAGAGATGTTTTGTCACGATTGATTGGGCCCTCAAATGCTCATTTGTGATCACTCTTTCGAGGGTGAGATAGCTTGCTTACTCTCTTGGGCATGACGGTTGAGCACACATTAGCGTCCCTATAATCTCTATCTTGGTCCTTGGTTTAGAAATGTTGATTTTTGAAAACCTTTGCTTTGATTGAATTTAGAGTTGTGGGTTAATCTCTTTGGAAACCTTCACGAGAGCACACTCGTCCTTTTAAGCGATTAGGAGGTTTAAATGGCTTGTCATTTACGCTAAAAGTGACCGTGATTCCTACGATAATGAGTATAGGTTTTATTGCTTTCTAGAGTAGTTTTTCTTATTTTGTTTTTCTTTTCTCGGGGACGAGCAAAGGTTAAGTGTGGGGGAGTTTGTTAACACCATTTTATACTCATATTTCTATGATAAATTTGTGTGTTTTCATCTTACTTTTCATATAGTTTTAACCTTTTTGAGCCATTATGCTTTATACTAGGTTCTTCTCGGATGCATTTTGCTTTGTTTTTGTAATGTTTTAGGTGCTTTTGCTAGGATTATTGGAGATGCAAGTAGAGCTAATTTCATGTTGATCAAAGAATGGACAAATCAAGGCGTTTATGATGATGAAAAGCATCAAAAAAGTTGCTTATGAAGACCTACCGCAACATGGTTGTGGAAATGAGTTAGTTTGCCACAATCTAGTTGTGGCCACATGTTTTTGAAGTATTTTGAAGCAAAAATCAGCCTACTCCGCACCCTAGTTGCGACCTAATATCACATGCCACACCCCGGTTGCGGCCTCCTCTTTGATGTAGACAACTCTTCATATGCCTGGCATCTAAATAGGGTTTTTTAGGGGTTTTTCATTCTAACTTTTTGACACATACTTCAATATCATTATTTTTAGAAAAAGCTTTTAGTTCTCCTTAGTTTTTTTGGCACACATTCTCAACTTTGGTTCTTTGACATTGTTTTGGCAATTTCATCAATTCAAGTAATATCTTCTTTTCTCTATTCTCTTTTTATTCTTGTTAACCATGCTTTATTTTATTTTTTGTTTTGTTTATTCAACAATTATGTGTGAGTACTTTTATTAATCTAGGGTTAGGTCAAGCCCTAGCCATGATTGATATTTGAGCAATTTTTGTAAAATCTCCAATTTAATTATTTATTGTTCATGCTTAATTGATTGTGCTTATGCCAATACTAGATTAGGGATAATTGGTTTTGTTATGAATTCATTGTCTTTATCACAATGGGAATTGGGTATTGATGAATTTGGATATTTCAATTAAGAACATGAAATTCTCCACGGGAGTAGGTAGAATGAATTGTTAGAAAGTTAGGGTTTTGTGATTAAAGTCTTTGATTTGCATGATTCCACGGGAGTAGGCTTGATTGCAAATTAAGGAAGCCATAGATACTCGGGAGAGGTTTGTGGTATTTTATAGGGTTACCTTTTCTCTTGAACAATTAGTCGATTAAATTGGGGTATGAATTGCTTGTGTTAATTGTGCTAGTGGTGGTGGCTAACTCTAGATGTTTTTATTCCTTGAATTTTATCATAGTATTTCCATTAGTCTTGTTTAGTGTTAGAATAGTTAATAAATCTCAACTCTAAATTATTACTTGCTTAGTATAAAGTAGAATCAAAATTGACCACTTTGAACCATTTAGTCTCTTGGGATTCGACCTTTACTTGCCCGACTACATAGTTAGGAGGAAAAGTTAGGTTATTTTTATTAGGTGCGCGACACGCCTTTCAATATTTTATATTTTGAATATGATTGCTTGATATATACATATATATATGGAAATTCTATATGGTAGCCCCGTACTTTTTATGTTTCACTATGGTAGCATTTCTTTTGTGTAATTATCTATAATAGCCCCAAATTATCTAATTTATTATTTCTATAGGTGTTAGTTTATGTTTACTTGGCAAATCTTGGTTAATTTATCTATGTTAGTTTGTGTTTATTACCTAGCCTTTTTCCCCATCAGTAACAGCAAAATCAGTATCTCCGATCTCCATTCCTCCTTTAACCTTATGTCAGTTATTATATATTTCAGCTTAATTCATCTCCATATTCACCCTTCAACGGTATTTCATTCTTTTCTACTAGAAAGTATGGCATAACAATCAATAATAAACTAGTAGAAAGTAGTCACGTAGGTACATGAAAATTGAAAAATCATCATCAATTTGATTAAATTCAATCAATTATCATTATTATACTAGCCATTTTTGTGCATAATATTACGGCAAATAAAACACTCATGCATGTAGATTAAGCACGAAAGACAAGCTAAGAACAACTATACATTGAAAATTTGGCACAAAAAAAAAAAAAAAAAAAAAAAAAAAAAAAAAAAAAAAAAAAAAAAAAAGAAGGGGAAACTATGTACTAGTAATTTGGAGCAAAATGATGCCGATTAAAATCCTGATAATTGTGATGGAGTGGGTTTGAAGATGAATCCAGTACATGAGTGGAATTTCAATTCTGATAATTGTGATGGAGTGGGTTGAGCCGTTGACGGCCTTGGGGAGTTGGGGTAGCATTAACTAAGGGTAATTAAACTAACCTAGTTTATAAACTAACTGCAGAACATCAATTAACCATTTTTAATGACTACAAGCTACATAATTAGTGACTCAAGTAATTAAGGGCTATCAATGAAAAATTAAATACAAGAGATGCTACTATAAATAAAAATAAAATGTACGGGAATACTATGTAGAATTTCGCATATGTATGTATATATATAATTACCTTAAACATGATTGGTCTAAAACGAATTAAATTCATATTTTTCGCTTCGAATGCTCTCCAAAAAATTATACTCCGTACGTACTTTATGTATATACATGCTTCATAGAAGGCATTTTCATAATTATCGAAAGCTTTGATCATAAAAGCAGTGCATCCCTTCAAGCAATCGTTATTTGTACCCCTATAGGATATATATGTAGTTTTTTTCCCCACAAGTTTTTCTCTTCAGCAAGCTTGTGCTTTTATGTGAATCCCTCCTCTATACATCTAGTGGTGTGCACTGGTCCAAGATCGGAAATGGACAAAACCTAAACTTTTCGGAGTGAACCTCATTCGAGATTTTTCTAAATTTTATATTAAAAAAAATTAATTCTTTTTTCCAATAATTATTATTTGCATTTTATACATATTATTACAATATTTAATATTATTGTACATTAAACATGATCAAATTTTATAATTTAACAAGAAAAAAAAACCTTTACATACATTAAACTAGTCGTAAAACCCGTGCGATGCGCGGGCTAGTATATTGTTTTTATTACAATAAACTGATCTTATCTACCCGCATAATAAATAATGGTTTTTTATATTATACTTTGGTTAAATTAAATAAAAAGTAGCTCAACTAAAATCTTTTAATATACATATTTAATCATAATTTTCTAATAAGATTTTCGTGGCCTTATATAGTTTTTACCTTTCAGTTTAATTTCATTTTAGTTTAGTTCAGCTCCAATCAGTTAATTACAGTTCAGTTCCAATCAATTGAGTCCAATTAAGTTTCTAATTTCCTTCTCTCATAAACAATTCATTTCAGCTATTTTCAATTCAGTTCAGCTGAGTTCTGCTTCAATCAGCTCAGCTAAGTTCGATTCATGTCCAATCAGCTCACTCTAGAACCCATGCGCTGCACTGGCTATTACAATATATGTTTTATTCAATAGATCAATCTTATCCACGCGTATACTAAATAATGGTTTTTTTTTTAAAGTTATGCTTTTGTTAAATTTAATGAATAATATCTCAACTAAAATCCTTTAAACATATGTACATAAATCTTATTCATCTAATTATATTTTTCTAATAAGATTTTCCTAGTCTTATATAATTTTTACCTAATAACTTTGTCTCACTCTAAAGTTAAAAAAGTATACATATATGAAATCTTATAATGATTCGTCTCAACGTGTACTTTCAAATGATATAATTTATTAACTCGTGCGAGGCACGGTCCAGTAAATGTTTTGTTCAATAGTCTAATCTTATCTACCCATATAATAAATAATGGTTTATTAGATTATAATTTGTTAAAATAAATGAATAGTACCTCAACTAAAATCTTTTAAACATATGCACATTAATTATATTTTTCTAATAAAATTTTCCTGGCCTTATAGTTTTTACCTGATAACTTTGACTTAGGGCTTGTTCATTTCAGTTCAGCTCCAATCAACACCGTTCATCTCCTATCTGTTTAACTCAGCTTCAATCAGTTCAGTTCAGTTTAGTTCCGTTACTAATTTTCTTCTCTCATAAACAATTGAATCTAGCTATTTTCATTTTAGTTCAATCTAGTTGTTTTTAGTACATATGAACAGGCCCTCACTCTAAAGTTGAAAAAGTATACCCATATGAGATCTTATATGATTCGTCTCGAAGTATAGTTTTTAATGATACAATTTTTATAACATTTTTTAAAACATAATTAGAAATTTTAACGTTTTATGTTATATCTAGAAAATTATGAGTATAAAAATTATCTTCTTTCATCAAATTAGGCCCTGTTCTCGTCAACTTATTTTTACTTATTTTCAGCAAAAATAAGTTCAGTTTAGCAAAAATAAGTTTAGATCAACAAAAATAAGTTTCAATCCTTAATAAATGGTTAATGATTTTAGCAAAAGTAAGTTCAGTACAACAAAAATAAGTTCAGATAAGTAAAAATAAGTTCAGTTGCTGATAAACAAAAATAAGTTCACATAAGCAAAAATAAGTTGACGAGAACATGGCCTTAATATTTTTCAAATGGATAATAAGAGCACCAACATTGAGGCTCTCCAATAGTTTCTTCAAATAGCTCTCCAAGGAGAGAGAAGATGGAGACTTAATTGTACCCCAGCATTGAGGATCTCCAAAGACTCTCCCCCAAAAAACTTAAAAGAGCCATCTAGGCACATGAAGCTAACACTTGACATATTTCAGTAATTTTTATTATTTTTTTTTTCCTTTTCAATTTTGGAGAGGTTTTTTTAGAGTTAAACATTGTTAGGCTTTTTTTTAGAGGACTCTTAGGAGTATTTGGAGGAGAGAAGAAGAACAAAATGGGTTGGAGAGCTCTTTTGGAGAGACATATTAATGTTGGTGCCCTAAGAATCTAAGGTATACATATATATATATAAGTATAATCGTACGTAACACTCTAAAAACTCACCAAAAAAGTGTATATATATGAAAAAGGTATGCATTAATGTTTAATATGAGGTTCAAATGAGAACCCTCTTTACATAAAAACCGTGAGAACTACATCAAGACTTCTTTATTTTAAAATTTTTAAAACTTTTCTAGGTGTTAAGGTGTAGACATTTATTTCAAGTGTTTTAAACTACCATGCATAATTGGCGTATAAGTAATAACTATGATCACCTAAACATTGTACGATTTTCAAAACCCTATAAAATTAACTAAACTTTGTTTAAATTAAAAACTAAACGTATATCTAGTACTCTAGTAGAGGTGGTCAACCTTAACCCGGCCTGCGAGCCCGACCCGGCCTGAAAAATGCGAGTTTTGGGCATCATATTTTCGGCCTGAATTCGGGCTAGGCCCGACCCGACCAGATTTCAACTTTTTTACGGGCTTTAGAGGCTTAAATTTAAGAAGTTTATTTTTTTGTGCATAAGCCCGCTCCAAAATTCCGGGCTTTGGACAACAAAATTAAGCCGGAACCTAGGCCTGGCCCGAGCCTGCTCATCAGGCCTTCTTTAATGTGCCAAGCCCTGCCCAAACCCGGCTCATGATCACCTCTAATATTTGGTTATAATTCATTGTTAATATGGTAACTTTTAAATGTAGCTAATACAGTCGTTATTTGATAGTTCTCATGGTACTCATACAAAGAGGGTTTTCATGGGATCCTCACCCCATATATATATATATGATTTTAACATAAGTTTTTTTAATCAATTACATTTTAATTAAGGTAACATGTCCAATAGGTCCAAAGTAGATCTAAAACCCATAATCACCAAATTCCATGGGACCAATGAACATAACGAAATCATGAAGTCAAGTCTAGTCCGGTCCAAATCAAGTTCCGACCTCAATGTGCACACCCCTAAGTCATATATTATTCTCTCATTGATCCTCTATTCAAAATTTCATTAATCCCAATCTCTATTCCTGTTTAAAATCAAGTAGTAAATCGAAATCTATGTATTTGTTATGTGCAACAGATTATTATTTTTCGAGTATTGAAATAGTAATTATCAATTGAATCTAGTAGTCTCGTTTCTTAAATCTCGTACGGAGTGATTCAGTGAAAACCTGTTGAAGCCCATTGTTAAGTACATGTTGCATAATTGACTAATTGTGCTTTCAGCGTATTTTAAGCATTAGAGTCTGTTTATTTTAGCTGAAAACAATTGAATTGAATTGAAATGAGTTGAACTAAACTAAACTGAACTGAACTGATTGTAGCTGAACTGAACTGAACCCAAAGTTTTTATTATGGAATAATGATTTTTGGTTATGGATTATTGATCTTTAACAATTGAGTATTGATTTTAAACTACTCGTATAATTTTGATGGATTAACTATGACTATTAATTTTTAATTATAGATTATTAATGATTTTGACTATGGAGTAATGACATAATAATAGTTTTGATATTAATCCACTAATAATTATTAAACAAATTTTTTTTCGTAATTGGTAGTTTATATTTTATGAAATAAAAGTTAGTACTCCCTCCGTTTCCTATTATTCTTTAAATATCTTGTTTCTCTATGTTCCATATTTTTCTTTACATTACAACTTTATTAGATTTGTAATATTTTTTTTATTAAAATGGACCCCCCCACTTAACTTGTCTAATTGAGCTATTAATATGATTATTGTATTAAACTAATTTTGTAATTAGATTAATGACTCCCTCCCTTTTCTGATTGAATCCAACAGTCCAACCCAATTTGCAACTCAATAACTGATCCAACCCAAAATATACTATTGCAGTAACTGATCCAACCCATTTCTCATCTAGGGTTTTTGGATTGTTCTTGGTTGATGTTCTTCATTTATATATGAAGAACCCTAACTACCACCCACCTCCCTCTCTTCATTTCCTCCTCTCTGAAAATGGCGCAAAGTGATGAAATCTCTTCATCTCCTCCTCTCTATCTCTTCCTACATTTCGATCTAATATTCATGTTCTTCATGTTCTAATATTCACCTAATTATCTCTTCATCTCTATCATCTTTGTCTTTTTAATTTTTGATCTAAAGTTTAGATCTTGTTCTTCTTTATCTTATATTTCGATCTTAAATTTTCTGAGATGGATCAAAACAACATTGTTGATGATAAGTTGTTGTTGCATGATTCTGTTGAAGATCAAAGTTGCTTTTTTTTCGCTAATGGTACACCAGAAATCGATCTCGATTTCACTTTACCTTCTGATTTTTTTACACAGTCTCAGTCAATCAAACCCACTGTTTCTTCAATGTCGAAAAGCCCCAAATCGAAAGTGTGTTTGTCAGTGTCAAAATCCTCTAAAATTGGGGGTCAATTGATTCTAAAAAAAAATTTAAGGCCCCAAAAATTAGTCATTAAAATAAATGGTGATTTCTGCTATGAAATTGGAGAAATTACCCACAATTAATGGAGGCAAAGGATATTCAAAACTACTCTATGCTCCTGGGTGGAATGGTTGGGCGACATTGAGAAGGAAAAGTTCCGTGGCTGGGATAATTATGGCGAATCATTGAGTGACGAAGAATGATAAGTATTTCTCTGTCATTCTTTGATTTTATTACCAATTTTTGGGTGATATTTAGTCATGTTTATTATAACTTGTTTGATTGTTATTATGAATGGTTTTTTTTTCGTTTTTTCTATGATCGGTTTATATAATTTAATAATTTGTGCCTTTGATTGGAGTATAACATGATGTTTGACGAAATAATTTTTCATTTAATGTTCATTGATTTATTTATGTGAATATTGTTCTGTGATTGTTCTATGACTATTGTTCTGTGATTGATTTCTGTGACTATTGTTCTGTGATTGATTTAATAATCTATTGTGTGATTATTGTGATTTAATAATCTGTTGTGTGACTATTGTGACTATTGTGTGATTTAATAATCTGTTATGTGATTATTCTTCTATGATTCATTTAATAATCTGTTGTTTGATTGATTTAATAATCTTTTGTGTTATTATTATTCTGTGATTATTGTTCGTGATTATTGTTTGTGATTAATGTATTGTTTTGCATGTTAAAATTCATTATTGTGTATGTTCAGGTTGATTATGATTGTGGAGATACTACACTACACTGATTCTATATGTTGAGGTTGATTGTAATTCTGTATGTTGATAGTTGTACATGATACTAAATTGATTCTGAACATGATAGGGAATGGAGGGAGTACATGAAACTACAGAACATGATACTACAATAATTGCATGATGATACTTAACTGATTTGAACATGATACTAAACTGATTAACTATTGTAGTGATTGTGAATTACAATAACCTCAATGATGAAAGCTGAAAAATGATAACTTGTTTTATATGCATATTACTACTCTCCAAACATGTTTTTGATTTTATATGAACCTTCTAGGACGGCCTATTGAAGTTGACACCCCTTCCTCAATGAGTTTATTGTTTGGATTGAGAGGTTTTTCAAAATCTCAATGATGAAATGGTGCTAATTGTATAGAGGTTTAGGGTGATTAAAATGGTTCAATTGGTTGCCATTAGGTTTGTGTGGTTTAAATCATGTTTGTTGAAGAGTTTCTTATGTAATATGATGCATGATTAATTGGGGCAAACTAAGAGGTTACACAATACATTACAATACATTAATGGGCGAAAGGTTACATTGTCACTAACACGACTACTTTGCACTTTTAATTGTAGCATGATACAACACTGATTATGAACATGATACTATACTAATTGCATCCAAAACATGACCAAAAAGTTACATATTTGAATTAAGTGCAAAGTTTCTCTATGTATAACCAAAAAAATACTTCTTTCATCCTTCATGATTAATGTTCTTCTTGGCCTTCCCCTTCTTCAGCTAAGAATACTTGCGTTGTCTCATTTTGTTGCAAAAACCTGATTGCTTTCTGAACTAAGTCCAATGTTGGAGTCACTTGCCAAGGTAGTAGACCTTCATCTTCCAATTGTTTCTTCTTGTTGTGTGTTTGTAGATAGTCACAATCTCCTAGTGCACATAGAGTTTCACACATGCAATATTGTAATGAATGCCAAACATTGCTAAGTTTCTTTGGATGGATTTCATTATATGCGTTTTCAACTTCTTTCACCATTATATCAATGCTTCTTGGCATGCTTTTCTCATATTTATATTGAATAGCTCTAAAGAATCCCAAATCTAATATGTTAAAGTCTGGGCTGTTTGCTGGTTGAGGATTACAATGTAATACCATGTCATCATTTCCTTGCTTTTGAATGAAATCTCTAATGTCACCTCCTCCATGAGGTTTTGCATTGTCTGCTTGAATGTGTACTACTCTTGGCTCATCAGTAGTTGGCCATTTAGCTTTGATTGCTGGAATTACTTTCTCTTCCATCATTTTTATAAGCACTTGTTTGTCTACTGTCGGCATGGGTTTAGTGATTAAAGTTCCCCTTTTTCAATTTACTCAATTTTTTAGTGCCCTTTCTTGAAATGTAAAAGGCCATATTCCTATATTCCCATAAAAAATGCAAACCCCCATTAGCATCCCACCTTGGTCTGGCAACTGCAACAAAAAACATGATTTTTGGGATGTGATTTTTGGATTTGGCTGGTCTATGTGGTCCCTTTTCTAGTGGTGCAATATACATGCGTTGGGTTTTTTGTCTTAAATAAAACCATTTCTCATCTATATGCACTATATTTTCCATGTCTATAAAAGTTGGGTTGATATTAATTGTACCTGCCATAATGGAGTTAATGCAATACTCTAGTCTAGCTCTCTTATTTGCCTATGTCAAACTTGGCTTCAAAGGATTTGTATGTGGCTTTAATTCACCCTTTTTCATATGCCTATATACTGATGAAGCTGCCAAATTCAATGTTGCCCCCAAATCTCTTAAAGTGGTTCTTTTCTCCTTTTCAATTTGAGTTATCAGTTCAGGTGCATTTTGAACTGGTTTGGGTCCTGTTTTGCTTGCCCACTTTGTTGACAAGTCTTGAATTATGTTTGTTTTCACACATTGTTGTCTTTGTTGCCATAGTGCACTAATTGTTGGTCTTGAATATCCAAAATGCTCACATGCATCCTTTATTGGCCCTCTTTGAAGATGCCCCATAGTCATTTTTTGTTGAAGATATTGAAGAATAAGTGTCTTCTTTCCAACACTGAGCCTAGCTTCATGATCTAATGATGATGGCAAGAATATGGGTGGGTCTGATACTACACTTTGGTCCATTTTGAAGTCTTAAATTTGAAGATTAGAAGCTAGGCAATGATGTTACTACTCATTTAATTTTTTTTTTTCTGGTTTACTTTTGAAACTTTATATGAATGGTGGTCTGTTTTTATGAAGGTGAAGGTTCTAAAGTGCCTTTATATAAGGCTTGTAAAGTTATGAATGATTTAACTTTGACTCTTCAATTTTCTGAAAAAATGGCGCCTAAAATTTGGCCAAAAAGCTGAAATTTTGGAGGGATTTCCAATTTTCATGTTGCTTTAAATCTCATGTGCTGAAATAGTGAAATGTACTCCTAACCTTCTCTTTCCTCCACTTTAATTAACATTCACTAATCATGTTTTTATTAGTTACAACTTATTTCTCTCTCATCAACTATTACCCCAATTTGACCCCACCACTATTATTATATCATATACCAAAATGAGAGGGTGAATAGTGACTGTAAAGAATAATAGGGAACGGGGGGAGTAATACATTTTCATATTTTTGTGAATGATAATTCACTTATGTGGTATAATAATATTTTTGTAAATGATATATAATTATATTTCACTTATATTTTTGTTTGATTTACTGAATGGTAATTTCATAATATATTTTTCGTGAAACAAGAAAAATTGATGATTAATATTTAAAAAAAATAGTATGAACACACTAATAATATTACGAACAAAATAAAGTCAAGTACAAAATAACACTAGCACATCTAATACACATTAATATATATATATATAAACAAATATAGGAACAAATTAATTAGCAAAATAAAAATAACCGAACTGAATTGAATGGAGTTGAATTAAAGTGAATTGAACTGAACTGATATAAAGGTGAAATAAACACGGCCATTCTGAAAGCGTTATTAAAGGAGTAAATGCTGTAGCAAAATACTTTTTCCATATGCACATTAGGAAAAAAAAGCGTGGACTCACACAAGATCAAATGAGTCGTCAACTCTTAACTATTCAAAGATATATTGAAATTACGAAAACAGCTTGTGCTTTATGAACAAAGAGGAGCACCGTGGTCCCTATTAGGGGGCGCTCATATATTTTTTTTTGGTGCTAGGGAGCCACAAGGGCGAGAATGAGAATCGATCTCAGGATCTCCAGGAACCGGGAGGAAAGCTTTAACCACTTGAGCTACCCTTCACTCTCAGCGCTCATATATTCCACCTAGTCTTGTATCACTTGGGACTTTGGTAGTTGGTTGAAGGAATAAAGATTCTAATTTTAACCTTTAAGTACCTTTAATTAAAAACGAATTTACTTATATTGTTTTCATAAATTAAAAAAATAATAATAAATAAATAATTGAATAAAAATACGGAGTACATAACATGAATTATATTGATCTTAATATCCAATGAATTATCCTACATATATAGCGCTCCCAATACTAGTACAAGGTCGTTGAACAATGGCAGAGCCAGAAAATTTTGGGTCTGGGCGACTAAAATGAAAATTTTAAAGGAAAAAAAAATGAAAAGATAGCAACTAGAACTGCTAATGTAAAGAATCAAACCCATATTAGCAAATACAACTGAGCCAAAGCTATCTTAGTGATATTTTAATACAACATTTAATATTTATAGTTAAAAAACCATCTCTTATATACAAGGATCCATTAAATGTTGGAAATAAAGGGTGTTTTCAAGGCTACACATAGAAACGGAACTAATAGAGAAATATTTGGTGTGTCGTGGCAATAAGGACCACTGACTAGAAAACGATAGTTCGGCACAACCGGGGTGCACAGTGTATTTGCCAACTCGTTAACAAAGGTTAACACATCACCTTTACACAAGGACACTCTTGGATAAAGGTATGGAGTCACATAAACTTAAGCCCAAAATAAAGGATTGTGTTTAGCTATTTTGTGAGAAGATGAACAATGATGTTTACATGGTGTATGTAGCAAAAATATTCATAGTAACATATATAGCTCAACAAGGAATATATAAGACTTGAAGAAGCTCTTATAATTTCACTTAATTAGGAGAAATTAAGATGAGCACACAAAGAGATTAGAAGAAGAAGTGAAAGAGGAGTTACACATCGCTCTCAAGGTACATGAAGAGTTTTGAATAGCAAAGGTTGTGACTTTTGTTCTTTAACAATGTCTACTTCACAACTAGGTCGTGACATACATACATGTACCACACCCAACTAAAGTAGCTTATATAACTAAGTAACAAAACAGCCTACTCCACAACCAGGTTGTGGCATCGAGAGATGTACTACACCCAACTTGTGGTACTTATGATTCCAACCAAAAAGGCCATTATAACAACAATCCCCCACTAATGACATTTTGTAAAAGAAAGGAAATATGAAGAAAGGAATGAAATATGTGTTTGGGCCTAAGAGGAGATTACTACTTAACACTTGATATTACTCGTACATAAGTAATTTGAAATCAAATGCTTAGTGAAATTAAATGAGGCAATGGACTACAAGCCCAAGGGTGGACGAACCTTGAAAACCTTAGACTCTTGATCAAAGAGTGGACGTACCTTGACTAGATTTAGGACAAGACCCCCACAACACATACCTTTCTCCAAAGATTATATGAACTCCGCGATAGTGATGTGCATTTCATAGCCTAGCACATACCTTAACATAGTGGAGGCTCTAGAAAAATCGCTCAAGTTTTTCATAGAAGATGGCTAGTCTTCACAACCACATAGGTGAATCACAAGTGCGTCTCAAATAACACTTAGTCATAGGAGTTATTAAGATGATCAATATTCACCGTCGTGAAATCGATCTTCAAAGGCTACCAAGTATGTAGCAACATCCCCACAAGACCATAGATTCATTAAGAGCACAAAATTGCTCAACCTCATCACAAAAATGGTAAATCCCAAATTTTAGTGCGTCCACTTCAAATTGGATTCTTTAAGAGTTTTAAAAACTCGACTATCATACAACGGTGGATCCCTCAAGTGCGTCTCAAATAGCACATACCACATGGGGTATTAGATATATTAAGAGTTCAAAGACTCAACCTCATTCAAGCATGAGAAAGTCATGCCATAAGGATAGGTAATGTAATGCTTATTACACAAGTGGGCTCCAACGCCTATCCCCCTCGACATTTCAATCAATAATGATCAAGGATCATAAAAAGTCTCGACCTTCTTCCATTGTGCACACCATCTTTGTTGTACATTTTTTCTAGGAAAAATAACATCACAAGCAAAGACATTAGAATACTCATATATTCTTCACAAAGCACAAATGGTAAATTAAAGGCTTAGTCATATATATTTTCTTGTTCTACACATTTAAGAACAAATAACTCATATAGGACAAAACAAGCAACACATTTTTTTGTTAAAAAAAAAACTATCTAAAACATGATCCTTGAAAAATGACATAGCCTCTTAAGTGAATTATTTCATCACCATCAAGTAAAAATTACTTTGCACTCAATATTCAAAAATAAATAACTTTTGAAAACATTGCAAAACCAACACATTATTACATGATAAAATGTCAAAATATGATTATTCACTAATCATTTCTTTGTGAAAAATCATAATCTAAAATTCACAAATAAATGTTATGTCAAACAACATATCATAAAACTCATATCGATCTTATTCAAAATTATTTTAGCATATTCACTCAAATAAAATATCCCTTTGAGTTATTTATGAATAAAAATTTATGCTAACAAGTAACAAGTTCGATCCACATGAATAAAGATTTTGAATTTCAAATATCTTCTGAAATTATGAATAATGACACTCTAATTTATGAAAAATCAAAGTTTTTGTTTTTTCCTTCAAATACATGTCAAACACACCTATAATGAGATGAAACCAAATTTAACAAAAAATTGTTAATATCAATACCAATTAGATTTAGATCTCTTAGAATTCTTACTACAAAAAACTTTAAGTCCAATCACATTATATTATAACATTTCCCCCACATTGGACGAAAAAGTTGAATTAGTCTCTTTGTGAAACACCTAAATATTCTCAAGGACCAAAACAGTTTATCTTTTAATTTAAACCTTTACAAAAACAAAAGGGGTCTCAACAATTTCTTTTCTATAAAAACTTTAAATACACAAAGATCTCAACACCACATTTTAGAACCCCCTACATGACTACATTAAGTTCAAAAACTATTCTTCAAAAATAGTCAAACGAACACATATTTTTCAGATATTTAAACACGTTTAACAAGTCACAAATCAAGTGCAAAAAATAAATTTTATTACAAACACTTGAAACACCTTGAAAATGTTTATTAAAAGCTTTCTAAAAGTTGATTCACATAAATAAGTTTTAAACTCCAAATTAAAGTTTATGTTACACACAAATAAGGTAACAAAATTAAAATCCAATACTCATTAAAATTGAATTATAAACGGTTTTTCCGATATCAACCAAACTTAATCAATTTCACAAAACCAAAATTTTGATTAAGAGTGATTTAAAGTTTAACCATCATTTTTTAAAGAAGTGTTACATTAGAGAAAGACACGTGGAAGCAAAGTAAAAACAATAGTCAAGTATAATAGATGATTAAATATATAAGCAACCACGAATTTCTTCTATGTTAAAACTACCAAAACATAACTATAAAAACAACATTTCTCAAGTCCAAAGTTTAAACCTCAACTTATAACATAGAAAAGCACTTAGTTGAGAAAATCAAAATTTTCTATATTACAAAACAAGTGCAAAATGTTATTATTGTTTTTAAAGCACTTTAAAAAGTCATTTTAAGTGGTAATAAAAAAAACTTCTTAAACCATTGAAAATCACAATAGAGTTTTTGTATTCCAAAAACCATCATAAAAGTTTTTTAAAGCTTTACTCAAAATTTTAATGTTCATCCTTAAACAACAAACTTTCCCAAAAGAGTATGACAAAACCTCCATGAATTAAATATATAAATCTCCACTATTATTGCTTTTGAAATGCAATAAACATAGAATCCCACACATAAAGATAGAAAAATACTTGGAGAAAGGTACACTTAATTTATCATATTAGGGCCACACTAAAAACATGGATGAAAAACTCAAATTCGTGAACCATAAGAAACTTTGCCAAATATTTGCATAAAACAAGCATAATAAAAACATTTTGTAATACCTTTTAAAAGAGTTTTGTTCAAAACTTCACAAAAACTCCATCTTACAAAAACTTGTGCAACTTCACCATCACACGTGAATAAATAATTGTAAAATCACGTGGTTATATAGCAAGTTTCAATTCCAGTAATTATTCCAACAATAATATTCTTTTGACAAAATCATAATAAAATACGGAATTTTGTTGAGATAATTACTAGGAATTAAGCAACATACACATAAACAAAGTGCCATTTCAATTTAGTAGACAATTCAACAAAACATTATATGTTAAAAAATTTAAGTCAAAATTTATTATCAAAATCATAATGCACATGTTTGTCGAAATGAATACTCAATTTGATATCTTATGATGCAAATAAAAACTAAACACAATAAATGAAGTTTTAGTTTAGAAAGAACCTCCCTTGATATAAAATCAAGAATTTGTTTTCGATAACGAGATTCCCAAAATAATGATCCAAGCTCCTTCCCGAATATTGTGTTAAGTGATCATCCACCAACCAATATTATTGTAATTGGAACCCACCATGACCAAATAACTCTCGTATATAAACTCAAACTCTCTAATTTATTTTCCTCACATATTTTTCTTATAAAAAGAAATGGACTGAGTAGCCATTGAAACAAAAACTATCGTTTTCAAATTGTTGGAAATTCAGGATGTTTTCAAGGTTACACATAGTAACGGAATTAATAGAGAAATATTTGGTAAGTCGTTGCAATAAGGACCACTAACTTGAAAACGATAGTTCGGCACAACCGGGATGCACATTGTATTTGCCGACTCGTTAACAAAGGTTAACACACCACCTTTACACCAGGGCACTCTTGGGTAAAGGTATAGAGTCACATAAACTTATGCCCAAAATAGAAAATTGAGTTTAGCTATTTTGTGAGAAGATGAACAATGATGTTTATATGGTGTATGTAGCAAAAATATTCATAGTAATATATATAGCTCAACAAGGAATATATAAGAATTGAAGAAGCTCTTATAATTCCACTTAATTAGGAGAAATTTAAGGTGAGCACACAAAGAGATTAGAAGAAGAAGTGAAAGAGCAGTTACACATAACTCTCAAGGTACATGAAGAGTTTAGAATAGCAAAGGTTGTGACTTTTGTTATTAAACAATGTCTACTCCACGACTAGGTTGTGACATACATACATGTACCACACCCAACTAGAGTAGCTTATATAACTAAGTAACAAAACAGCCTACTCCACAACTAGGTTGTGGCATAGAGAGATGTACCACACCGAACTTGTGGTACTTATGATTCCAACCAAAAAGGCCATTATAACAACACTAAAAACCATAAATTTACTGAAAACCTTGAAAAAAAAGGTACATATAAGATTAAGCAGTACATATTAAAGTTGAAGTGGTACATATACATTTAAAATAAAACTTTCATCATTTATGAAAATGTTGTCGGTGAAGTACGTGTATCCTTTTGTACCTCTAATGTACCCATTTTTTTGTTGTTTTCAGGGTGAAAACAATATTCACATGATTCTCTCCTATATATATACACACTAGTATATTACCCGTGCGATGCATTGCTTGACAGTCTAATACTAAATTAAGAATTAAGATATAAGAAATTAATCGATAACTACAGCAAAATATTTTTATTGTACTAATAAAAATATTAATATCTAATAAAGTCATAGAAAATATCAATATCATTTCATTTATATTGGTGAAATAACAAAATATTTAAACTTGTTCTCATTTATAAATATAAGATATCATTAACATTATATTTAAACAACTTGTATAATTATTATTGTCACCCTTACGATATAGTGTTTTTGTAAACTATTGGTATCTGTAGACACCTAATTTAGTCCCTGGTCCCGTGGTAAGACTCCATGATGAACAATAAAATCCACTTTTCTAGATTATTGGATAATTGATGTTATTGGACTTAATTTTACTATTTTTCTTAAATTACAAAATAATTCAAAAAAAAAAAAGCCTATTTATATTTTCATATAAGCCCAATATTTGATTAAAAAAAAAAGGAAGTTTTAGCGTAGCGTTACTCAGCAAGTCGCGCTGACGCAGTAGCGTGACAAGCAAACTAGCTAGCGCTAGCTGCGCAGCGTGGCAGCTTGTGTCACGCTGGCTGGTCAGCGTTACTAAACTTGTAACGCTACTTGGCCAGCGTGATAGAACCTGTCGTGCTATACATTTTTCTTATAAATACCTTTCTTCTCCTCTACAACGAGTCTCTTGACTCTCGTAATTTTTGCTACCCATTCTCATACTTCCAAAACCGACATTATCTCATTCTCCTAAACCTACTTTCTCTATCTTTTATTTCCTTTTCTCTTTACACTTAAACTTTTCTCCATCAAATTAATATTTTTTATTTCATTTCTAATAAAGTGGGTTAATTTCTTATAATTACAAATTAAATTCGAAACTTTGTCCAAATTAATACTCAAAGAAACAATAATCAAGCGAGAAGTGTAAGTTTTCTGAGAGTCTAAAATTAAACTGTATGTATTGATTGTTGTATTTATTTATTTATTTATTTGTATATTTTTATTTCAATTTTTCACAATGTTTTTGTTAAAGGACTTAATTTGAATTAATTTATCACATTAAACTAAGATAAATTTTGGACAAATTGTATCATGCTAGGAACCTTGAATTAATCTTAATGATGGTTTGACTAAATTAATTAGTTCCATTTGATTTCACCTTAATAATAGTAAATTGTATTAGGTTGTAAATTATTATTTTGTGGTTCTTTATATAACTTGTGTATAATTGAGAGGAAACTAGTAATGGCCGCCTACGGGCTAATATGACGCACTCCGCCATATTAGTACCTTCACCCCCGAATCCAACCTTTGGTTCGTAAGATCATAATTTGGAGTCATCTCCATGGAATCTAAAGGGTTATTCGTGCAATTTAAATTATCGTCCTGTATTCGTGTCCCATTCATAATCAATCTAAATACACGGTTTATGAGTTTGATTCCAAAAACTCATTGGGGACTCCTTACTAGCATCGTCCGTATCCGTTGATATTATCTCACTCGAAAAAAGATAATTAAAAATTTTTAAAAAATACTAAAATAGCGTAGCGCGACAAACTTTGTCACCCTAACGTCGCAGTGTCACAAAGTTTGCTGCGCTACACCTGCAGCGTGACAAACTTTATAGCGTTGCACAGTCAGAGTGACAAACTTTGTCACGCTATCACGCTAGCGCGACTGAAATTCCTGCGCTCCTGTTTTGTTGCAAAATACTTCTAAAAAAGTCCATTTTCATAATTTTCAATTGTTCATTGAAGACTAGTGCAAGTTTGGGTGTAAAAATTGATCGAAAAAGGGCAGTAAGCAAAACCGGAAAATTGTGTGAGAAAATCTAGTTTCGAAGGTCAGATTGAAGTTGCGATATCTCCTTTGTTACAAAAGGTTTTTGAGCGATTCTTTTTTTAAAACTGGTTATTGTTATGTCTACGTTCCTCATAAAAAAGTTCAGAACTTTTCCAGATTGTTTGCTATCTGATAGAGGAGATTCTTTTTGAAGTGGTACAAATTGGAACAGTTTTGAGTAGCTTGCGTAGAAAATCAACTGCGATCAATTGGATTGGAATATATGCATGAAATTTTGGTCGAGTGTTAACAACATAACAACTCCACAAAAGTCCAGCCTTATACGAGTTGTTTACGTGGGGTTTTAGTCTTTGTACTTTCATCCAAAATTCTAGACAGTTTTAGGTGATGGATTGGCATAACAAAGTAGTGTCTGCTCACGACTTGCTCTCATATTTTCTCCTTGAAAATAAATCAGATTGTTCTAAGTGTCAAGGATTTTGCCATGTAAGAAGTCAATGTGTTAATGATGTAGAAATTTCTTCGGAGTTATATTTAGAACTATTATTGGAAGAGTTGCAAGAAGAGGAGCCGAAACCTTCTATCATGGACAAACCTAGAGTTCTTCATCATATTCATGAGTTTGACTTAATGTTATCAACAGAAGATGTTATAGTGACTGAAGAAATAGAGGTTCATGCCAATAAAGTTTTGCAAGACGTTGAAGTATGTAACGATTTAGGGCATAACGACGAGATTGTAGCGAACAAGCCATCACAAAAATCAAAATCAATGGGTTTTTTCAGAACTTTGTGATATGCTAGATCATGAAACAAAAATAATTACAGATGATGAAGAATGCAACACAGAAACCGACGTAGATAATAAATTAATGTTGATCACAATCAATGAGGAAAGGATTAAATCCATGGAGAATGTGACCAATGATGAATCAAAGATTGATAGTGATATTATTTTTGATGCAATGAAAGAAATTATGGTTGAAGATCAATTGATTCTAAATCAAATTGAAGAGATGGTCGATACAAAACCTACAAGTTTGGATCTTTCGATGATTTATGTTGGTGTTCAACCTTTTGAGTCAGCAAGCCTAAAATATGATTCTATTCTTGGTTTTCAAGGGATTTTGAAAGATGGATTTTTTATTGATTTCCGTGATACATTAAAGAATCATAAACAAGTCTCAAGGATTTCGTTGCAGTTAAACAAATTTTTATTTGATGATATCATGTTATGGTTGTTTCTAATGATGTGCTTACTAGGTGAATTTAGATTTGGCATCAAACATGGATCACTTGTTCGTCGAATATGGATGGTTGCGTGGAAGCTAAAACTTGGGGCAAGTTTCTTTTGAAGAAGGGGAGGATGATACAAGTGTGAATAGCAATACATTTATACTTGGTCTACAATGATGGAAGATTACGTTCCTGAAAGTTTCTTCATTAAAAGATTCAATCTAGGACGTTTCTTGAAGCTTCTAAAGATAAAATTTCAGTTCGGAGTAGTGCAGTATGTCTGACTTTGAAGATTTTTCATTGACAGTTGGATTTGAATTAGAAGGCGTGTGAATATGCGTTGGAAAGCTTATTGAATCTAATTTCAGGGAAAAATACTTTCAAAATTAATAAAAATACGCAAGATAATTTTATATCCATTTTTCTGCTTGACTGTCAAACTGAAAATCAGTTTTTTAGCTAGATTTCTTTTATCTAGAGTCCAAGTATAGTTAGGATATGTTTTTAGGACGTGTTTAGTGTTTTGTTTTGTGATTTTTATTTTCATAATTTTTTTTGTTAGTTTTTTAGAAAGTTTGTTAGGATATTTTCTTGATTAGATAAAGTTTGTTAGAGTTTGTTAGGCAAGATAAGATCAAGTGCAAGTTGCATGATGATGTGACAATCTTATTATGCGTTTGTTGTGCAACTTGTGCAAATGGCACAAGTAGGGGACGAATTTCCTAGTTTTAGGCGTGTATTTTTGTTGATTTTAGCTAGGATTTTGTTTTTGATTATACCTATAAATAATCTCAACATTAGGATGTAATTAACTAAGTTGGAGTTGAATAAAAACAGTTTTGTTTGTTTACATGAAAACAAAATTCCGAAAAAAATTATGAGTTGGTGATTAATTTTTTTATACTCTTGTGATTTAATTAGTAGCTTTGAGGGTGCTTAGGCTTTAATGAAAGGACTAATTAATCAACCTAAATTTGAGAATCTTGGTGACTTGGTCTTTATAGGTTCGAAAAATTTTAGTCTATTCCCTTGTGAGTTTTTGTTTACACGAAAATTCACATCAGCAACAGAGCAAGATAGAACCTTATCCCAACTACATCAATTTCTAAGCCGCTCATGGTACTTAGATGGGAGAAACTTCATATCTAACAATTATTATACCGCAAAGTGTTGGAGCACACTCCTGAGATGTAGGACCTTTTTGACCGACCATGACTGACCGTAATTTGACTGCATTATTTTGTAATTATTGCTTCCTTTTTGTTTTGTATAGTTGCTTGTTTTGTTTTTTATATTTTGTGTAGACTTTCTGAGATTTTCAAATCTTTTCAAACACAATATTTTATTAACTAAATAAATTAAATGATTACATAAACTATTTTCCATAATTTTAAATTATATTCTTTGATACCATTTGATTAGTTGGGAGATTTTTTTATACACCAATATATTTGATTTAGTTAATTAATAAAATATTGCAAAAGATATGTTAATCAAATCCTTGATCTTCTTAGGATTTGATTAATAGAATCTTTGATTAAATAGAAACTAATTTATACACTTAACATTTTTTAGAAAATTCAAATAATATCAACGATTTCAAAAATACTTTACCTTTTTGAGATTTTTAATATGATTCGAATGTTTTGGAAGTTTATTAATTAATTCCTTTCATTTAGAATTTTATTAGTTTTATTTTAAATTTCTAATAAAACTAACTATCTCACTTTCCCTTGTATTATTTTCAAAAAACCAAACACTTTGAATTAAAAATTTTATTTTTTTTAAAAAAAATCCATCAAGGTTAGTCATGATATTTATATTTTTTTTATTTTACTAATTTTATTTTTTCCTATGAGCTTCCCATCAATTAACCTTGATTGTTATAACTCTAACGGTTGAGTCTTGTTTCTTTTTTCTTCTATTTTTCTTCTATCTTTTTTTTTTTATCTTCCCTCATGATCTCTTTGTAAGGATCCAATAATGATAATGTGAAGTTTATTGATTGCTTGACAATGCAAGATTTTGGTCAATGTTTTTAATGACCCACATACAAATAACATCATCACTAATCTTTCAAAAGTTCAGTCTAATAATAGGCCCATTTATTGCACCAAAAAAAAATAATAAGCCCATTTAGGCCTAAATAACGTATATATGGGCAACATGGACATGAATCCAAACCCTTTAAATACAAATTTAATGATAACTTAGCATAAATCAATAGAAACTTGCAGCGTGACTAACTCTATAACGCTACACAAACAGCGCAACTCTTCTAATTGCGCTACACTGTTAGCGTCACAAGTTTGATAACGCTACCTTGCTAGTGCTACTTCATTTGTCACGCTACAAAGCTAGCGCTAGAACTTTTTTTGCGCTAAAAAGTTATGTATTTGAATAATTTTGATGAATATATAGTATTTATTTGAAATTACTAATACACAATTAAATCATAATTAACCCCAACTAAAAGGGTTTTAAGTTATTTTAAATCCCGTTATGGTTCAATAAAAAACCCACTTTGGTTTTTTTTTTTCTCAAGATTTTATCTATTAACACATACTAAATGGACCACATTCTTTAAAGTCCAATCATTATAATATGAAATTGCAAGGGTTGCTACATATCATTGGCATACAAAATGATGAAAAAATGCCTAATGTTAACAAAAGAAATTTTGTTTGCTTTAGAAAGTGATAATATGTGCTATATTGGCTGCTACTTTTTTTTTTTTCTTCTAAACACTCCATCCCACCTTTACATCAAACACATCATTCTAAATGTTTAAATTATGAGCCCATGGTTCAACCTACTCCTAAATGTTTGATTTAAAATCTATCGATTAGTAGACCCAAGGTCTATTGTTTGGACTGAAATATAATGAACTTTCAATCAATTATGGTTATTATTTAAAATTCTTCAAATGCAAGCTCAAGAAAATCTGAAGAACATTATTCAAGACGATGTAGACGCATACATACAAGAAACATTATTTGGACCAAAACTAGAACTCCATTGACTTCCCTAGTTTAATTTCTCTCTTTTCTTTTCTTCTTCTTTCATGGTAGAGTTTGAGACTTATGCTGCCAAGTATCATTTATGTATTAATCTCAACTATCAATAAAATGAAATTCATTTCATCTTCAAATTGTACATTCTCTCTCTACTCATCATGTCTAGCTTAAACAATTACAAGTGAATGAGCTCATCAAGTTGAGTTAACCAACATGACAATGAAGAACAAGTCAAAGCATAATTGGCATAATATAAACTACATTGTTCATATCAAATGCATCCTCAATTTGACGCATCCACACCTTGAACAACTTACTCTATATTTTACATCCTTTAAATTAAATGTATGAATTCCTTTATTAAGTTATTAAAGCAAAGTGGTTCAAATAAATTCTCTTTTGGGCAACAAACTTTACTTTATTAGCCATAGGGCCCAGTCATCACGAGCCTAAAAGTTCAATTGAGGCTCAATTTAAGTCTAAAAAATCGGGGACTCACTCCAAGACTAATTAGTGTTTATTTAAAGATGCAATACACCAACATAAGAGGCACCTTTGAAACCCTAAAAATGTCCCCCTTATCTTGAATAACCTACATTATGATCCACTTTCTTGGTAGCCCATTGGTGCCTAAACACATAGTTTGTTTCTTTCTACCTGCATCAAACTTAGCCTAGGGATGGGAATGCTACGAGGACATAAATTAAAATGAAACTCCATAAAGCAAATAATGTTAAAGTAGCTCTGATATTCAATTCAAGCAAATGGAAATGCATGAAAAGTTGTCAACAAGTAAAGTTTTAAGTAATAGAGTTGCTCAAGTCTAAGATCAAGTTTGTAGCATAGTTTGGGTAAATTAAGGGTATTTGAGCCTTCTTTTCCATTTCTTTCTTACACCCTAAGCTTAGCCACGACATAACCCTAAAAAAGCCCTCCTTGAGGTGTAACAAAAATGCAAAAAACTTGTGTCTTTACCTTTAACACATCAATAACTCAGAAGCAAGAGCTACATAAGACCTGATTCCGACACGAATTGGATACGTATGCAACCTTTCATAAGGTTCGATCTTAATAGTCCTACATCTTAAGGACATATAACATGAGTAAAATTTTAAGGACCTATGAAAAAATAGGTTCTTTGAACATAAGACCCACATAAGGTCTTGGACACTGTTTTATTTTAGGATGCACAACCGTCCTTAAAAGAAAGTTGCCTTAATGTCACATAAAGCAAGTCATTTTCTTCTACACATATCATCCTTCTTTCTTTTTTTTCACACATAATCTTCTTCATAAAGCTTCTTTCCTTTCTCATGCTCATCATCATCAACTCTTGTTCTATTATCTTTTAACTCAAACACTCACATACTTCCTTTACTCGTTCCTTTTTATCCCGCAAAATCATCCGACTTCTTCATTTTTCTCTTAAAGAATGAATTTTCATAGCTATCTTATACCTATCCATGGCAGCATGAGGCATCACTTTGACTCCATATCATCCTCTCATCACCAAAATCTTTCCTATCTCTTCTAGTTTTGGTCTTCATAAACTTGGCAACTCGTCTACTTCAAGCATTATCATCTTCAACACTTCAAAACTTGAGCAAGCATTTATAACATTGATCTCTTATTTCTCTAAAGAGATTCACATTACTAGTAGCCAATATTTGAATTTGAAACAAACTTCTTAAACAAGACAATCACGAAAGTGAAAAATGATGGCTCATAATCTAAGATCAAATGAGCAAGCTAAAATCACTCCCCTTTGAATCATAACCGTTGTCAAGCACATTATACAAAAAATAACCATTTAAAAAAAAAATAGATTTAGGGAAAGTTGAGATACCCCCACCCCTTGCTTCCTACTAACTCATGTTATGGCACCTTCCTGCTCATTTGTGCATTTTTTTGGTTATTTTCCTCGTGCTTATTTGTAGCTGATTTGAGCATACTTACATTATAACTAGCTTGTACATACTCTTCTAGCTAGCTTTGCATACATATTTGTGACCTTTCTTGTTGGTACAAGTCTCCATACTTGAACCACCTTATACACCCTGGGGCTACATTCTTTTCAAAATTAGTTATGAAGCCAATTGCTTCAAAATCTCATTAAGCTTATGACATTTGCTTGTTGCCCCTTATGAAAAGAAAAAAAACATGGAAGTTGTCTCACTTGAAACTTCATTTTGGCGATTTTTTTTTTGGGAGTAAGTCGTATAACCCTCCACAAAATATTGCCAATTCTCCCCTACTCGGACCCTCGGTCTCAAAATATAGCTCATTACTTATATGTCAAAAATAAAAGGCCCAAGGTCTAATCAATAATACAAGAACAATTAATGAAGTTAAACTTGAAAAGCTTTTACAAAAAAAAAAAGCCAGAAAATTAAAAAAGCGTAGCATTACAGACTTTTTAGCGCTAAATGAGGAGCGTCACAACGTTTTCAGTGCTACTTAACAAGCACAACAAATTATGCAGCGCTCCATAGCGCAGCGCAACAAAGTTTGTCACGCTACAGCAGCAGCGGTACTAATTTTCTTGCGCTATGTCATTTGAGGTAAAATTAAGAGCATTTTTACTTTTATCATACTAAATAATGGGATAATTGATTTCTTATTCTTGGAGCACGTTGCTTCATAAATATTAAGAGCATTTCCATTTTTGGTTATAAATTAAGAGTTCATTACTGTTATAATTAAAATAAATTAATCAAGAGCATTTTCACTTTTTAATTATTAATTAAGAGCCCATTACTCTTATAATAAACTAATCAAGAGCACTATCACTTTTGATTATTAAATAAGGAACTACCTAACACTCTTAAAAATGTCAAAATATTTTAATCATGACATTTAAAAGCTAACAAGTCATACTAATCAAGAGCACTTCTCAATAGTTCCTGGAGCATTATACTTCATTCTATAACATTATTTAGAGAATCATTTGCCAAAGCACTTTTGTTTAATAAAATAAAAGCATACTACTCTTACGATGCTAGGAGCATTCTTCAATAATCGTTATAAAACAAATTTATTTCATATGCTTGAACATTTGTATGACCACATTTGAATAAGTTATTACAAATAATTCTCTAAATCAACATGTAAGCACAAATTCATCTCATATTTCTCAAAATTATCTTAATTAAAGAATGTTTGAGATAGAAGCACTTACATTACAAAAGAAGAAGCACTTAAAGGAAAGAGCAGAGTAGCGCAAGACAATGTACTACACTAACACCTCAGTGTCACAAACCCAAACACGCTGCCTTAGTAGCACGACTAGCTCTACCACGCTACAACATGTAACGTGACTAATTGTGCGGCGCCATCACTCAAGCCCAGCAATGAAACCACACCAATGTCCCTACACAACACTACCATGTATTATCAATTGAACATCAACTTTGATAATTTGAGCAACATTTCAAATACAACAAATGAAGAAACGCTCACTTGGGAGCGTGATAGCAACAACCGCACTGAAGGTCTTAGCGCCTTTTCTACTGCCGCGCTGACGCATTAGCGTGGTTGGCTTTGTGACGCTACAAGGTTAGCGTTCTTGACTGTGCTTTGCTGTATTTTCAAGTGCTTTGAGTTTGTTTTTGATGTTAATCTCTTTTCTCACTCCTTTATCCAGAATACTCAAAAGGAAAAAATACATTGAGTTAATGTTTGTGATTTTATGACAATATCATTACCTTTTGTCAACAAATCTAGTAAATAAGCGAATTTACTCTAAATAGTAATAAATGAACGAATTTATTACCTTTTTTCAATAATTTCGTTAAATAAGCGAATTTACCCTAAATAGTAATAAATGAACGAATTTATTACATTTTTTCAATAATTTCGGTAAATAAGCGAATTTACTCAAAATAGTAATAAAAGGGCGAATGTATTACGTTTTTTTTCAATAATTTCGGTAAATGAGCGAATTTAATCCAAAGAGTAATAATGAGCGAATTTATTAAATTTTTTTCAACAAATTCAATAAATAAGCGAATTTATTACCTTTTCTTCAAACACTTCTTTGGTAAATAAGCGAATTTACTAAAATAGTAATAAATAAGCGAATTTATTACCTTTTCTTCAAACACTTCTTTGGTAAATAAGTGAATTTACTAAAATAAATAAGTGAATTTACTAAAATAGTAATAAATAAACAAATTTATTACCTTTTCTCCAAATATTCTAAGTAAATAAACGAATTTAATAAAATAGTATTAAATAAGCGAATTTATTACCCTTTTGTGTTCAAATATTTTAGTAAATAAGCGAATTTACTAGATTAGTAATAAATAGACTAATTTATTATTTTTGCTTTTAAAATTGAATTTAAAACGTTTTAATAAATAAACGAATTTATTAAAACTTATTTTCTATATGTCGATTTCAAAGTAAAAAAGTCGATTAATTAGGAAATAACTATTCCAATTTTTGAAAACAAAAATAGTTTTTTAAGTTTTGGAAGCCATTGCTTTCTAAAATCTTGATACGCCCATTGGTTAATAAGGAGCCCTCGGTTCTGAATATGGTAGTCTCGAAAAGCGATTCGAGCATACTTTGATTTTCGTCTTACTCAGACTCAATCAAAGTGGGGACTAAATTAGGTGTCCCCGGTCCCGTGGTAAGACTCCATGAAAAACAATAAAACCCACTTCTCTAGAGTATTGGACAATTGATGACTTAAATTTACTATTTTTCTTAAATTACAAAATAATTTTAAAAAAAGCCCGCTTATATTTTTATATAAGCCCAATATTTGATTTATAAAAAAAGGGAGTTTTAGCGTAGCGCGACTCAGCAAGTCGTGCTGATGCAGTAGTGTGACAAGCAAACTAGCGCTAGCTGCGTAGTGTGATAGCTTGTGTCACGCTGGCTGGTCAGCGTTACTAAACTTGTAACGCTACCTGCCCAGCGTGATAAAACCTGTCGCGCTACACATTTTTCTTATAAATACCCTTTTTTCTCCTCTAAAACGAGTCTCTTGACTATCTTAATTTTTGCTACCCATTCTCATACTTCCAAAACCGGCATTCTCTCATTCTCCTAAACCTACTTTCTCTCTCTTTTTTCTCCTTTTCTCTTTACACTTAAACTTTTCTCCATCAAATTATTTTTTTTATTTCATTTCTAATAAAGTGGGTTAATTTCTTATAATTACAAATTAAATTCGAAACTTTGTCCAAATTAATACTCGAAGAAACAATAATAAAGCGAGAAGTGTATGTTTTCTGAGAGTCCAAAATTAAACTATGTGTATTGATTGTTGTATTTATTTATTTATCTATTTGTATATTTATATTTCAATTTTTCACAATATTTTTGTTAAAGGACTTTAAATTATCACATTAAACTAAGATAAGTTTTGGACAAATTGTAACATGCTAGGAACCTTGAATTAATCTTAATGACGGTTTGGCTAAATTAATTAGTTCTATTTGATTTCAACTTAATAATAGTAATTTTGTATTAGGTTGTAAATTATTATTTTTTGTGGTTCTTTATATAACTTGTGTATAATTGAGAGGAAACTAGTAATGGCCGCCTACGGGCTAATATGGCGCACTCCGCCATATTAGTACCTTCACCCCCGAATCCAACCTTTGGTTCGTAAGATCATAACTTGAATTCATCCCCATGGGATCGAAAGGGTTATTTGTGCAATTTAGATTATCGTCCCGTATTCGTGTCCCATTTGTAATCAATCTAAATACACGGTTTATGAGTTTGATTCCTAAAACTTATCGGCGACTCCTTACTAGCATCGCTCGTATCCGTTGATATTATCTCACTCGAAAAAAGATAATTAAAAATTAGAAAAAAACACTAAAATAGCGTAGCGCGACAAACTTTGTCACGCTAACGTCGTAGTGTCACAAAGTTTGCTGCGCTACACTTGCAGCGTGACAAACTTTGTAGCGCTGCACTGTCAGTGTGACAAATTTTGTCACGCTACCACGCTAGCGCGACTGAAATTCCTGCGCTCCTGTTTTGTTGCAAAATACTTCTAAAAAAGTCCATTTCACCTTTCCTTAAGCCAATTTTTTAGGTCTAACTCGACCTACGGACGGTTTGGGAAAGATGACCAAAAAATTTGGGACCCTAAAATCCGAGGCCCCTACAGTATCCCACACAATAATTTTACATTTTAACTATTAATTTGTCGTGCAATAGTAGTCTACTTTAAAATACACATATCCTATGCAATAATAATAAACCAAAAATATTGAGATTTCTTATAGTGATAATGACTTGAGCTAAATTATGTAGAAATATATGTATTATCTTGTTTTTTTCCACAGTCCTGTATCGTTAATTTTTCTATGGCATTTTTCCGTACCCCTTTTGTGTCCCTACCCGTACATGTATTCGTTTTTGTGCAACCTATCTTGAAAATATGTGAACTTTAAAAATTGTTCTAATCAACCTATTTGCTCAATTGGTAGAGTGTTGTGCATGATGCATAATTGATGTAGGTTCAATCTTTTATTTTTTCGACTGGAAGGCTCGAATATTACATAGGTTAAATTATACAATTTTTTCCTTCCAAATCTTGTCTATCCAAAGATGGTTTGTAAGATACACATGGCATACTACCATAGCTAATGATAAAGGATAGTTAATTCGAGAACTCTTCATCTGAAACCTAGAAGTCACATACAAAATAAAAGCTCTTTTTGTTTCTCATTACATTTGCAAGGGACATGGCTTTATTTGCAGCCACGGAGTCACATATAAGCTTATAACACTTCTAAAAACATGATTACCGGTGGCTTATTGCTGCTTAAAATGATCTTGTTTCTGGTCTGCCATAAATGATAAATCGCTTTTATGCTAATAATTATTTACATGTTGCATCTACCACTTTTACCTTTAACAGCTTTTTGAGCATGAGCCATCTCTTGAGTAAAACACTGAGGAGTCTTGAAAATCTACAGCTATCCTAAGCAATTTCTCCAAACTTCAGTAGCAAATGGGCACTTAAAAACATATGTTGAACTGTATCAGTAGCAACACCTGTATACCACACACATAACACAACTAGAACTCGAGATCCATTATGTCAAGCCAAAAAAGCAAAAGGGGTACATTTGATCGGAAAACGATACGAATCAAGTAGACAACTTCAAAGGTTTGGTACTAGCTTATAAAGATGATACAAGTATGGGTGAAATAATAGCTTATGGAGATTCAAGGCTTTTAGGATCTTCAAAGATATCTTCAATAGTGTTTGTGATGACACACAAAATTACTTGATTATATTAGAAGCAAAGGGAAGCATGGTGGAATTAGGGAAATAAGATGGTTTTGCCAATGAGTTTTCTTCCACTCACTCGATAAGGTTTTTCTCATTTTAGGCTTTTATTGCTTTGAGTCATAGGGGTATATTATCCATCATTATCTATCTAAAGGTCGAGGAAAATATGTTCCTCAAAACAAATTGAAGTTGGTGCTTTTAGGAAAATAATAATAATTGTGTTTTTAGTTTTATTTGTTTTCCACAAAACAAATTTTCGTGTGAGGAAATTCGTGTGAGTGAATTTTCAAACAGAAGAGTTGGTGCTTAAGCTTTAGTATCTTGTGAGGATAGGTTTAGGAATCGAGGGTGCTTTGCTTTAATTAATTCATAACAGTATTCGACCTAGAATCGTTTTCTTGGTCCTTTGCTTTAGAGAAATCGAATCTAGTTTCTATCCCTTGTTTGTTAGTGAAGATTTTATCAACATTCATATCAACTTTTGGTGCTTTTGTTGAGAGGATTTCAATAAACAAGAAGAATTTTCATAGATTCAATTAATATAATACAATCATGTTAGATGATGAAGTTATAAATGCTAAGGTTTCTAACGAAGAGTAGCGCAAAGACGTCGAAAACTTGAAGGCTATGTTTGAAGCTACCATTAAGATTGTGTAGAAAATTTGAAGACTCCAAGAAAATCCAAAGGTAGGATCAAAGAGAAATCAACTGAAAGTTTAAATGAAGGAAAAGCAAGCTCTAGGAGTGCATGAAAACATAATAAAGGGTATTCATCAAGTTCAAGCAACAAAGAACCTGTGACTAGAGGCGAAAAGAGAGATAAACACAAAGTTGATGATCGAAACTTGAAGTTTGATATTCCTAAATTCAATGGAAGAACTGATCATGAGAAGTTCTTGAATTGGCTTAGAAAAATTGAAAGAATATTCAAGTATAAGGACTATGATGATCGAAAATCTTACAAGGTTGCAGAATTGAAGTTGACTGGTGTTGCAAGTCTATGGCTTGAAGGACTGCAAAAGAAAAGAAAGAAGGGAAAACGAAAATCTCATCATGGACGAAACTCAAGAAGGAGATGAGGAAACGTTTTATGCCTCAAGATTATGAACAAAACAACTTCATCAAGATGCATACGTTGAAGCAAGACCGAAAATCATTAGAAGAATACATTGTTGAATTCCACAATCTAGTTACAATATGTGATTTAGAGGAGAAAGAAGATCACAAGGTGGCTTGTTTTGTTGCAAGGATTAGATGACAGGATCAAAGGAAAGGTAGAGTGACGACCTTATTGGACTTTTGATGAGGTTTGTAAGATTGTATCACGAGTTGAGAAGCAAAATTCGACACGCAACATTGATGAGGTCGTCGCAAACTTATCAAAAATAAAAACCTAACAAAACCTCCTAATAATTTAGTGGGGTAAGTCAGGGTCGATCCCACAGAGATGGTTTAATCAATTAACGGTCGCTATGAATAACTAATAGCAAGTAGTCTGTAAAAATAAGAGAATTTATTATTGATCTAAAACTATAAACTAGTAATTAAAAGCTATAATTTAAAGGCTCTAGAATTAAGTATCACCACTAGTATAATTAATGTAAAAATCAATTCCTACCCCCAAACTAATAGACCAATTATTCAAGAGGAAGGGCACGCCCTAAAAATACCATAAACCTCTCCCGAGTGTCTACGATTCTCTATTCTGCAATCATACCTACTCCCTTGGAATCATGCAAATTAAAGACATTGAATATGACACCCTAATTTTCAAACAATCTATCCTACCTATTCACATGGAGAATTTCATGTCCTTAATTGAAATAAACAAATCCGTCAAAACCCAACTCCCGTTGTGATAAAGACAATGGAATCATACAATACTAATTATCCCTAATCTAGTATTGGCATAAACACAATCAAATAATCAAGAACAATTTATAATTAAATTAGGGATTGGAAACTTAATCAAACATTAGTGATAACTAAGGTTTTACTAAACCCTAGATTAAAACACTATCTAAACATAGTAAGAGTAAGAGATAGAAAACATTAGATAAGTAGAAAGAAAATTATGAAACTTTAAAGAAAGACTAATTACAAGATTAAGAGGAGGAATACATACTACCTGGCGCAAATAATCCCCAACATATGTCTCCCCTAAAGGAAGTAGTGGAAGCCCTTCCTTATTAATTATTATAAAAAGGTTATTTATAGTAGTGAAATCAGGAAAATTAAATGGGATTTCAAAGCCCAACTGATTGCTTCGTAATAGCCCATGGGGCTTCAACCAGCAAACATTGAGTATCTAGCGAGCAAGATAGGAGCTTCAGAGACAACACGCACAAAGCCTGCGTGCTGTCACGTGCTGACTATTTTCCCTAGTCTCTTGCACGCTGCCTACTAGAGTCACCACCCGTTAGACTACTAGTCAAGGCCCCCAAAGGTACTTAGCAAAGCTAAGTGTAGATGTTGCTTAGCTAAGGAGGAGAAAGGATTATAAAACACAAGCAAGAAAGAAACAAAGCTAGAGAGAGAAAGTAGAGAGAGAAGTTGCTTGTATATTGCTTGAAAGTTAAAGTGTTTGATGATCCAAAAATGAGGGAAAAGCCCCCTATTTATAGGGCTCCCAATTGAGTCTAGAAACTACTCCACTCTAGAGAGTTCTACACAAAGAATAAAATAATATGTACTACCTTTCTAGAGGATTCTACAATATTAAAATACTCTAAAGTATGTACAAGGCTTCTCTAGGAAGTCCTAGAAGCTTCCGGATGTTTCCCGAGCCTCCTTGAGCATTCTGGACATTTCTAGGCCTCATCTTCAAAATCTAACACCACCATGAGGTTCATTGGGCCTAAAAACGGTGGACCACCGAGTTTGAACCTCGTTAGAGGAATATAGCATTGTTGTCCTCAAGGGTAGTGCTTATCTGTACATCAAGTGTTAACCTGTAGCACTATCTTTACCTGTAGATTGCCTACTACAGGGAGATAAGTGTTGCTCACACGACCCATGAGCGGCTCCCCTTGGGGATCTCTATGCCCTCGTTTCAATGTAATGTGTGGGTTATTGTGTCACTCGTGACATGCTCCCCCACCAAAGCCCTTGACGACCCCGTCAAGGCTGTGACTCAAAGGCCTCGATCTTGTCCCGGAATTGCCATAAATCTTCCTCTTTCTCCCATGATGCTTCGCTATCTGGAAGGCCTCTCCAACGGACAAGATACTCATTGTAGCTTGGCACGCCCCTCCTTCTTCTGGCTCTCTTGGCCTCAATATTCTCGATGTCCCTCTCAAATGATGTCACAACAGCTGTGGGTGCACGTTGTGACTCGTTCCTCGTTGGATCTTCTTGATCGGCATGATAGGGCTTGAGCATGCTGATGTGGAACACCGGATGAATTTTAAGCTTGGGAGGCAACTCAAGCTTGTAAGAAACTTTCCCGACCTTCTTAATGACCGGGAATGGACCCTCGTACTTCCGCACAAGGCCTTTGTGCACCTTCCGGAAAACCTTGAATTGTTGTGGCAGCAACTTGACCATGACCATGTCTCCAACTTGGAATTCCAATGGGCGCCTATGCTTGTCCGCCCACTTTTTCATCTTCTTGGCCGCTTTATCCAAGTAGGCCCTCGATACATCGAGTTGCTCGTGCCACCCTCGTGCTAGCTTGTATGCAGCGGGGCAAGCCTGATGCTATCCCTTGTGGTGTCAAGGGTTGTTGGCCCATGACTAACTCAAAAGCACTTTTGCCCGTAGCCTCGGACCGCTGCAAATTGAAGGAGAATTGGGCAACATCCATCAACTTGGCCCAATCTCGCTGGTTGGCACTAACAAAGTGCCTCAAGTAGAGCTCCAACAAGGCATTTACTCTCTCGGTCTGCCCATCAGTTTGTGGGTGGAAGCTTGTTGAAAAATGTAGCCCGGACCCAAGTAACTTGAAAAGCTCCGTCCAAAACTTTGCCGTGAACCTGGGGTCACGATCACTGATGATACTCCTTGGCAAGCCCCAATACTTTACCACGTTCTTGAAGAACAACTTGGCTGCTTGCTCGGCAGTGCAATCCTTGGGTGCCGGTATGAATGTCCCATACTTGGAGAAGCGATCGACTACCACCATGATAGAGCCATACTCATCTGATTTGGGTAGGGCGGAGATGAAATCCATAGAAACACTCTCCCAAGGCTTCTCGGGTATGGGCAATGGTTCCAAAAGCCCAGCCGGCATACGTTGCTCAATTTTGTCTTGCTGGCACACAAGACAAGTCTTCACGTAGGCCTCCACATTATCCCTCATATTAGGCCAATAGTAGGTTCCCTCCAAGAGTGCCAAAGTACGTTGCATACCCGGATGTCCAGCCCACATGGAATCATGGCACTCTTTGAGCACATCACGCCTAAGATTGTCCCACTTCGGCACAAAGATTCGTCGTCCGACGGTGTAGAGCAACTCATCCTCTACCCAGAACCGTCGGGTCTTCCCTTCTTTTGCCAAGTCCATGAGCCCCTTGGCCATAGGATCTTGTCCCAACCCATCCTTGATCCTATCAAGGAGGTTGCTAGCAATACTGCTCACGCTAGCGAGCATAGCCTTCCGGCTAAGAGCATCAGCAACAACGTTAACCTTGCCTGGCTTGTACTCCATTGTATAGTCGAACTCCGCTAGGAAGTCTTGCCAACGAGCTTGCTTGGGGCTGATCTTCTTCTGATTTTGGAAGTAGCTTGTTGCCACATTGTCGGTGTAGATGATGAATCGACTCCCAAGCAGGTAGTGCCTCCAGATCCGCAAGCAATGAATGATGGCCGTCATCTCTTTATCATGCACAGGATATCTNTAAGCAATGAATGATGGCTGTCATCTCTTTATCATGCACAGGATATCTCCTTTCGGTATCGTTGAGCTTGCGCGACTCGTAGGCAACTGGATGCCCTTCTTGCATGAGCACCCCTCCAATGGCAAAGTCAGAGGCATCGGTGTGCAGCTCAAATGCCTTGGAGTAATCTGGCAGCGCCAACACAGGTTCTTCAGTGACTGCACCCTTCAAATCATCGAAGGCTTCTTGACACTTGCTGCTCCAACTCCATTGCACCTTCTTCTTCAATAGGTCGGTTAATGGTGCCGTCCTTGCTGAGTAGCTCTTAATAAACCGCCGGTAATAGTTTGCAAGTCCAAGGAAAGAGCGCAACTCCGATACATTCTTAGGCTCTCCCCACTCTTTGATTGCTTGCACCTTGTCATGCTCCATCATGATTTTTCCGGCTTTGATGTGGTGCCCCAAGAAGGACACCTCCTCTTGTCCAAACGAGCACTTCTCCTTCTTCACATATAGCTCGTTCTCCCGCAAGACCTGGAATACCTGTCTTAAATGCTCCACATGGTCTTGTAAGTTGTCGCTATACACGACGATATCGTCGAGATAGACGACTACAAAATTATCAAGAAAAGGCCGGAAAATCTTATTCATTAAGGTGCAAAAAGTAGCCGGGGCATTGGTGAGGCCAAAAGGCATCACCAAGAATTCATAAGACCCATACCTCGTGACGCATGCCGTTTTTGGCTCATCTCCTTCAGCTATGCGCACTTGCCAATACCCCGAGCGAAGATCAAGTTTGGAAAAGTACTTGGCTTGACCAAGACGATCAAAAAGATCGGCGACTAACGGGATCGGATACTTGTTCTTCACCGTGAGCTTGTTGAGAGCCCGATAGTCTATGCACATTCGCAAGCTCCCATCATGCTTGCGTTGGAAAAGCACAGGTGCTCCATATGGTGCTTTGGATGGCCTGATGAACCCCGCGTCCAGCAGCTCCTTGAGTTGCTTCCTTAGTTCTTCAAGTTCTGGTGGTGCCATCCTATATGGTGCCATGGCTGGAGGCCTAGCCCCTTGCTCCAGCTCGATCACATGATCAACTTCCCTTCTAGGAGGAAGTCTCTTGGGAAGCTCCGGGGGCATGACATCTTCGAACTCCTTTAGTACTCCAGAGATCTTGTGGGGAATCTCCTGCTGCGTCCGAGCTTCCTCATCCACCATTGCTGCCAAGAATGTTGCTTGCCCCTTCTTGAGACCCTTGTCTAGCTGTATGGCTGATAGCATCTTGGCTTCCACTTCTTCCCTAGTGATGGGGACGGACCATCCTCCTTGATTCCTTCTGATCGTCATTGTTCCGTCCTCTTCGAAAGCAAAAGGCCTCACTGAGTCCATGAACTCGAGACCCAGCACCAAGTTAAAGTCGTCCATGTCGACAATAGTGAGATCAATAGTCCCCTTCCATTCTCCCAAACAAAGAGGGACCCCACGAGCTACGCCATGGATAGGTGCTGGACATGTGTTCACCGTCTTCAAAGATCCTGCCCTCTTGGTGAACTTAAGGCCCAACCTTGTGGCTTCCCCAAGCGTCACAAAGTTGTGAGTAGCACCCGTGTCGATGAGTGCCTTGGAACCCTTGCCATTCACGTTAGCTTCAACAAACAAAAGGTAAGACTTCTTCCGAGGTAGTGTGCTTACCTTAGCCACATTGCTCTCCCTCTTAGGAGTTTCCACCGTAGCCTTGACGCTATTAAGTAGGCGCAACGTCCCTATGTGTGCCTCATCCGCCGATGACTCCCCGGGTGAGCTAGAAATTAAAGCGTTCAGCTTCTGACGTTGTGGGCACTCCCTCGCCCAATGTGCGCCCCCGCACAAGAAGCAATCCCGATGCTTCGTTTTATTGTCCGAGGAAGAGGACCTGTCCTTGCCTTTGTCCTTCTTCTCAAATGACTTACCACCACTGTGGCTGCGCTCGGTGGGCTTGGCTCCCCCACCTTTCCCCTTGTTCCCGCTACTCCTGTTGCCTTTGTCCTTCTTCGAGTCTTGCTTATACTCGAACAAAGACTCCGCAACGGCGATGGCATCAGCAAGAGTTTGGACGTTGCGTCGCTTCAGCTCTTGTTCCGCCCATCGCTGCAGCCCATCCATAAAATAGAGAAGTTGAGTCCTCTCCGACATCTCGCTTACCTCCAGCATGAGTGAAGTGTATTGCTTGATATACTCCTTGATCGAGCCCGTGTGCTTCAACCCACGCAACTTCTTCATAGCAATCTCTTCCGCATCTTCCGGATAGAATTGCTTCTTGAGATCTGCCTTGAACTCGTCCCAGGTGCTAAGCGAGACGAGTCCCTTTGTGATGTCGGACTCCCGCCTTCTCCACCAAAGGATGGCATCCTCCCCCAAATACATGGTAGCGGTGCTGATCTTGGATGCATCATCCTCTAGACGCATCGCGCCGAAGTACTTCTCGATGCTCCATACGAAGTTGTCAAACTCCCTAGCATCGCGCTTCCCGTTGTACTTCGGTGGTTCGGGAACCTTCAGCTTAGGACCCTCCCGAACCGTGGCACCCCCTGCCAATGCCGACTTGCACAACACTACATCGGCTTGAAGTAACTCGAATTTCTCTTTCATCGAGTTGATCTCTCCCATGAGAGATTCTTGGAATTTGGCAACCTCCCCACGAATTGCCTCAGCCACCTGATTGACGAGGGCTTGAGTCTCACCCTTTACGTCCGTCGCCCCCGACTCAAGCTCATGGACCCTAGTCTCAAGCCCTTCGACATCTGCCTCAAGGGTATCTACCCTTCCAAGGATGCCCCCTACGTTCTCCTCGACCTCCTGAAGACTATCCTGATGATCCGCGATAGCCAACTCAACCTTGGCCACCCTTTCATCAATGGCCTTCGATCGTTTGGTCTTCTTGCTAGTGTTGGGATCTTGGAGTTCATCCTCCAAGACGGATTCCATGCCACTTTCCTTTTGTTGTGCCATCCTACCTCCGATCTTAACCTTGAACAACAACAATTAGCTCACCAACGCAACAGACCGCCCCTACGATCGACGTTGCTCTGATACCACTTGTCACGTGCTGACTATTTTCCCTAGTCTCTGGCACGCTGCCTACTAGAGTCACCACCCGTTGGACTACTAGTCAAGGCCCCCAAAGGTACTTAGCAAAGCTAAGTGTAGATGTTGCTTAGCTAAGGAGGAGAAAGGATTATAAAACACAAGCAAGAAAGAAACAAAGCTAGAGAGAGAAAGTAGAGAGAGAAGTTGCTTGTATATTGCTTGAAAGTTAAAGTGTTTGATGATCCAAAAATGAGGGAAAAGCCCCCTATTTATAGGGCTCCCAATTGAGTCTAGAAACTACTCCACTCTAGAGAGTTCTACACAAAGAATAAAATAATATGTACTACCTTTCTAGAGGATTCTACAATATTAAAATACTCTAAAGTATGTACAAGGCTTCTCTAGGAAGTCCTAGAAGCTTCCGGATGTTTCCCGAGCCTCCTTGAGCATTCTGGACATTTCTAGGCCTCATCTTCAAAATCTAACACCACCATGAGGTTCATTGGGCCTAAAAACGGTGGACCACCGAGTTTGAACCTCGTTAGAGGAATATAGCATTGTTGTCCTCAAGGGTAGTGCTTATCTGTACATCAAGTGTTAACCTGTAGCACTATCTTTACCTGTAGATTGCCTACTACAGGGAGATAAGTGTTGCTCACACGACCCATGAGCGGCTCCTCTTGGGGATCTCTATGCCCTAGTTTCAATGTAATGTGTGGGTCATTGTGTCACTCGTGACAGTGCGCTAGCTTTGACTCCTGGTTTGCTGGGTCAACTTTGAAGGGCTGTAACTTGAGTTCTAAGCATCTAAATGAGGCGTGTGACCTACCGTTGAAAGATCTATGAACATAGTTTTCAATGCAACTTGAATTGCATCAAAAAATTGAGTTTGTCTCAAGTTATGACTAAAATAGTGAGAATTGATCAAGCCGAACTTTCACAAACTTAAACGTTTCTTCACTTTTAGCAAAAATACACCTCAATAAGTTACTCCACAACCCTTATGGATGCAAAATAGAAATCATTTGATAATAATCTCCGAGTTAAACATCCATAATCTTTAATTCTTCTCTTGCAATTATCCTCTTCACTTAACCTTGCTCCGAAAGCTTCCAAACAGCTACAAAACTACCTGAAAATTTACGAAAACCGCAAAAGAAGCGTAATGGAGCACAAAATAGACAATTCATACAATTAATGCCGAAAATGCAACCATATAGACCCAATAAGCTGTAAATGTGCACCTAAAATGCCTAAAAACCCGATATAAATGTGAGTTATCAAATTCCCCCAAGCTAAACTGTTGCTTGGCCCTAAGCAACCAAATCAGATAAACAATGATTTCACACCATAAAATTTTGAAAACACAATCAACTCAAGCAATTCTGAGCATGCAAGTTCTTATACTAACCTATGAAAATCCCTTAACCGCCATCCACTAAAATCAAAATCATATAGCCAACCATGCAAGAGATAGGAGTCGATGACTAGAGTAGCTCACGGGTTGTCACTCCACACATCTGGTAGAGCATCTAAATTTTTGCTCTGGCTCTCACCATCCCATAGATGAATGCAAACAAAACGGTGTTTAAGTATGCCATACAAAAATAAACCCTCCCACAACTTACACCCTCATGCAAGTGTTTAAAAGGGTAGCCACTCAACATATGTCGACTCGAAATACAAGTGATACTCACTAGCTTTGGCAACGGACTCTTTCATAAGAACTTAAAATATGCACATGAAGATCAAGGTCTTTATTAAGCTTGTAACGTGGCTAGGGTGATAGATAGGATAAATTTGGATAATGTGGTGGAATGCGGGTTATAAGCATGTAATGTACCGAAGACAATCGTCAAAAACTCCAAAGAATAATGTCAACAACCATCTTCCCATCAACCCAACTCCATCCAAAAATTAACCAAATCAACAACAAAGCTCATATCACCATCAACCCATCAACTAACCAACACAAATATTCACAAACTAAAAACTTTATTTGAACTATTAAATTTAAACTAAAAACTACTAATAAATCTGAAAGCAAGACATTTTTTTTGGATTTTTTTAAAAATTATCTATGTTTTTTCTGGACTTTTTTTTCTTTTTTTTTTTTACTTTTTCTTTTTCTCCTTTTTTGATAACAAAATAAACTAGACTACAAAAGTAAACAAAACTACCACTACTATTACCATTACAAGCTTAATGTATCAACCATGAAACTTCCATCTCCAATAATAAACCTATACAATGCCATCAAAAATCTCATCCATCTAATCATAAATCATAACCAAAACCAACAACCTCAAGTGATGCTTATCGCTAATAAAGCACAAATAACAACACCAACAACCACAACACAACATCCCCACCATACGCAACTCCTCCAAGCTAAGCTTGGGCATATATCATAAGACGGCAATGCACGACTAATTAAGGGTTTTAATGTGGTTCAATAAGAATTGAAGGTCAAGGCAACAAAGCATTTGGATCAAGGGAATTATGATGTCAATACGAGCACCTAAAGATGTATTTGAAAGCTCTAAAGAAATGAAAGCTAAGCCTTCCATCATGCGTGACAAATAACATACCAAAGCCAAATAACTTAAGTCGAAAGCCAAAAACATGGTTCATATAAGCACCTAGAAACTAAGCACACATGAAGTAAATATATTATTGTAGATACCTATATTTGGTCCCACCTAAAGGCCGATGTTTAAAGCAAACATGTCCAATTTCTGAAAATTGATTGTTTGAAAAAAAAAATAATAAATAAATAAATAAATTTGCCGCCGGAAATGACTAATCAATGATAAGCTACAATGGTTGAAATACGCTTAAATCAATTTGTTACTTTTCATTTTACTTTCTTATATCTTTATTTCATTTTTCATTGTTCGATTTTAATTTATTTTATTTTATAATAATATTAGTTTTATTTTATATTTGTAATTTAATTTATTTTTATCTTTTATTAATTTCATTTTCGAAAGCATCGAAAATAATTTAAGTGTAAGAATGTGACCAGATAAGACGAACCTTCTAGAAAGGCTTATTCGGGATATGGTAACTTTAGGTTATGGAAGTGAATAAGTTGGGGTATGGAAGTGAATTTCGTGATATTTCGGAATATGGAAACGAATGTAAGAAGTATGGAAGTTCTAAAGATTCACCGTGTGAGAATCTAGGAAAATGAGCTTCGAGCGATCTAGCGCTCAAGCTGAGCAACCAGGTGCTCACCATGAGCGACCTGGCGCTGGCTAGATGCCTTGACTCACATCTGGGTGTCTTGGCGCTCAACTAGCGCTATGGCGCTTGAGGTCCTTTTCTGCTCCCCTATAAATACCCAACCTCATTCTAGAGCACTTCCTCAATCAACATTCAACCTAATTCTCCCTTGAATTTCGTGCCACGCCTCGAAACTCGTGTTCTTCTCTTCTTTCTCCTACAAAATACTTTCTAGCCACCCCGAAACGCGTTAAAACATTATTATAAATCCTAAACACATCATTAATATTAATATTATTGTTAACTAAGTTCTTCAAGCATCCAATCTAAACTTTGAATGAGGCCAATGTCATCAAAATCATCATCTTGAATTCTTCATTAAAAGAGTTACCTTATGCATGTGTTTATGTGATTTAGTTGCTTTCTTAGAAATTTGACATGCTTTGATATTAAATCCATGCATGAAACATTGATTAATTAATTACTTGACTTTTAATTAAAATTAAATTGTCTTAGGTTATATGTGATCTTCATGCTAATTTATTATCGCTTTTAAATCACCTAAAATTCATGTTTAGTTGAATAAGACCTAAAAGCATGTTCAACTAAAGTAAAGATTAAAATCGGTTAAATTCTAGAGCGATCACCCATGCATGTTTTATTGGAAAATTATGTGTGCATTAATCAAAACCCGCCTCGCGATTTTTCTATGAGTTTTAGGTCTAAATCGGAAATATCCATGCTATAATTCGGTATTATGATTATGAAATCACATATGGAAACAAGTAGAGGTTGTTATACGCTGGGGGACATTGTGAACTACTTTGCCTTACCCTCGTCCCCGAATCCCAGAGATATTAGACCTTCTTATCCTTGGCTGTCAATTTGCCTTTAGGCTAGACCTAATGTGGTTCTATAAGCTCTCAAAAAGAGCACAATGGCGACTACTCCACTTGGGTTTTGAGTTGCTAGACTCACTCCCGAAGCCAAGCATACTCACACTATGTAAACTAACTAAAGACATTCAATGTCCGTAAAAAGGGCACATGGGCCCCCAAAGCCCTGGGTCCACAATCATAAAGTATCCTAATAGAACTAAAGTGGCTCAAATCCTGTCGTGAACACAACTTAAACCCCTACTCAAGAAATGGCTATAAGGCAAGATAAGACAAAGCTTTAGGATAAATAAATTTCAAGTTCAAGTTGGCAATTCCCAAGCAATACCCATCACATGCTCAAATTAGTCAAAAACATTTTATAAAATGTGGGGCACAGGGAAGTCATCATTGATCCAATTTCAGCATCTCAACAATCAATCAACCAAGATAACTAACTATGAAAGCAGTAAAACCTAATCTAGGAAAGCAGTACCTTTTTTGTGTTGCACGTAAACTCACAACCCTTAATAGATGGTACAAATCCCACAACAATCCTACAAATCTACACTAAGAAAGCACATAAAGATAACTATCCCTCCCCCAAGCTAAATGAAACACAATGTTCTCAACGTGTTAAAATCATAAGAAAAAGGGAATAGATAAGAAAATCTCACTCATAACGAGCTTCAAAGATAATGCCAGTAGTGGAAGCGGTAGGGCTGGAACCTTCTAACTGTCAACGCAAAGAAACAACCTCATAACCAAGAACTGCGATTCTTTGTTCAATATACCAAACTAAAAAGAAAAAGAAATGTTAAGAATTAAAAGGTTTTGGGCGCCTCCCAAGAATAGCTCATCAATGCCCTTAATAATTTGTCAAACGAATTTGCATGCATCTCACAAAGTATTAGATAGAACAACACTAGAATAAGAATGTTCAAAACACTAAACACTCTAATATATTGTATACACCTAATTTAGTCCCCTGTCCCGCGGTAGGACTCTGTGACAATTAAAAAAACTCATTCCTTTAGAAGATTGGATAATCGAGTATACTTGGGCATAAAAATAAGTTTCGGCTATTATAAAAGGTTCATTCTTATTTAACGAACTTTTTTTACTTATCCCAACGCTTTTATATAATAAATAATAATAATAATAATATTAATAATAATAATAATAAATAAATAAATAAAAAAATAAATAAACAAAATATAAAAATATATATATATATAAAAAAAATCTTTTAAAAACGCAGCGAGATTAATTTAGTCACGCTGACAGCTCAACGTGACTAAGTTAACAGCGCTACCCTAGCATCGTTTTAGGAATTCTCGCGCTAATGGGCCAGCGCGATTCGGTGTACCACGCTAGCAGCCCAGCGCAATTAGGGTTCCCACTCTCCTATAAATATCTTCATTTTCTTTATTTCTAAACGACTTTTTTTACTCACTTTCTCCCTTACTCTAAAATAATCCGAAATATTGCTTTTCTATCATCTTCATTTTTATAAATAGTTACTTATTATTATTTTACTATTTATTTTATTTAAAAAGTGGCTACAAACTTTGATAATATTGAAACAATAACTCGACTCTGCCCAAATTAACATTCGAGGACTCCAATCTTCATACGAGAAGTGGTACGTTTCCTGAGAGCCCTAAAAATCAAACTTGTGGATTTGTTGTTGTTGGTTTTCCGAATCATTTACCGCTTTTATCATTTTTTTTGTTAAAGGACTTAATTTGAATTAATGTATCACATTAAATCAAGATAATTGTTTTGGACAAATTGTATCATGCTAGTTACCTTGAATGAATCTTAACGACGGTTTGACTAAAATAATTACTTTCATTTGATTTCACCTTAATAGTAGTAATTTTGTATTAGGCTGTAAATCAATTTCTTGGTTCATTGTATAACTTGTGTATGATTGAGAGAAAACTAGTAATGGCCGCCTACAGGCTAATATGACGCACTCCACCATATTAGTACCTTCACCCCCGAATCCAACCTTTGGTTCGTAAGATCATAACTTGGAGTCATCCCCATGGGATCGAAAGGGTTATTCGTGCAATTTAGATTATCGCCCCCTATTCGTGTCCCATTCGTAATGAATCTAAATACACGATTTATGAGTTTGATTCCTCAAACTCATTGACGACTCCTTACTAGCAACGCCCGTATTCGTTGATATTATCTCACTCGAAAAAAGATAATTAAAAATTAAAAAAACACTACAATAGCGTAGCGCGACAGACTTTGTCACGCTAACGTTGCAGCGTCACAAAGTTTGCTGCGCTACACGTGCAGCATGACAAACTTTGTAGCGCTGCACAGTCAGCGTGATAAACTTTTTCACGCTACGTTGCCAGCGCGACTGAAATTCTTGCGCTCCTGTTTTGATGCAAAATACTTCTAAAAAAGTCCATTTCACCTTTCCTTAAGCCAACTTTTTAGGTTTAACTCGACCTATGGACGGTTTGGGGAAGGTGACCAAAAAATTTGGGACCCTAAAATCCGGGACCCCTACATAAATTTAGTAAAAGAAAAGCTAGATTCAAATGAGAAATAAAAATAATTAAAAGACTTAATAGATTCAATTGGAAAGAAAAAAGATGTATTTACATCAACGACTGATTCCTTGTTTTCAGAATCATTACATGGAGTAATGGGGGTGAAAAGAGAAAAAAAGGAAGAAATAAGGGCAGAGAAGAAGGAATGGCATCAAATTTTATTGAGAATGGTACATGAGGCTCTAAAACCAATGTCTTGGATACTAAAGACTCACTCACATGCTCACAATCAACCTTATAATCTTCAACAATAGGCTCTTCATCTTCAAGAATATAATAGATACATCCTCCTCACCCTCATTCTATTTCTTAATATTAACCTTACAAGCCTCCTCAGTAGGACTCTCATCTCCATCACATATCAATCCATCATCATCATCATAGTCATATGTCATAGAAGCATTAAAAGCTTGTTGAACAACATTCAATTTGACTTGTAGCCTTTTCATTTGTTCAGCTAATTCTGAATTCATAACTTCTAATTTCAAACAACTAGCTACACCAGATTTCATGTAGTTTGCAAAAGCAAGATCTAAACTAGATGGAGATGACTCATATTGAGATTGATGAGAATTTTGATAGTGATCTATTGAAGGTGAATCATAAGAATAATTCTCATAAGGTTTCTCATTAGGTAATGCATATCTCCCACAAGTCTTCATAAAATTTTTGTAAAAGCAAGCTCTAAAGAAGATTTGGGTTCTTGCGAATGAAAAGCTATTTTGCAAGTCATATTAGGGAGGACCATAATTGTTCGTATAAGAATAACTATAAGGATCATAAGCAGCATTATAGGGATTCATGCTAAAATTGTTTGAACAATAACAAGATGAATCAAAATTAGAAACATGATTAACACCATAATTACAACCATAACCCCCATGATAATCATAAGAATACTCCCCATTATATTGATTCCAATCCATGATAAAAGACAATAAGCACAAGGAGATCACGACACAAAAATAAAGACCATATGTTACTATATATATATACAAACTCTAACCAAAAACAATTCTAAGCTAACCAAAATTAATATGTTACCTTCCCCGGCAACGGCGCCAAAATTTGATGAGGTCATCGCTAACCTATAAAAAAATAAAACATAACAAAACCTCCTAATAATGTAGTAGGGTAAGTCAGGGTCGATCCCACAGAGAAGGTTTATCAATTAATGGTCACTATGAATAACTAATAATGGAGTCGGTAAAAATAAAAGAATTTATTATTGATCTAAAACTATAAACTAGTATCTAAAAGCTATAATTTAAGGGGTCAACAATTAAATATCACCACCAGCATAATTAATGTAAAAATCAATTCCTACCCCCAAGAACAATTATTCAAGAGGAAAGGCATGTCCTAAAAATACCATAAACCTCTCCTGAGTATCTATGGCTTCTCTAATCTGCAATCATACCTACTCTCATGGAATCATGCAAATTAAAGACATTGAACACGACACCCTAATTTCCAAACAATCTATCATACCTATTCCCATGGAGAATTTCATGTCCTTAATTGAAATAAATAAATCCGTCAAAACCCAACTCCCGTTGTGATAGAGACAAGAATCTTAACAATACTAATTATCCCTAATTTTGTATTGGCATAAACACAAACAATTAAGCAAGAACAATTAATAATTACATTAGGGATTGCAAAATAAATCAAACATTAATCATAACTTGGGTTTCACTAAGCCCTAGATTGAAACACTATTTAAACATAATAAGAGTAAACGATATAAAACAGTAAACAAGTAGAAAGAGAATTATGAAACTTTAAAGCAATACTAGTTACAAGGTTAAGAGGAGGAATTCGTACCACCTAACGCAAATAATCCCCACCATATATCTCCCCTAAAGGAATTAGTGGAAGCGCCCCTTAGTAATTATTATAAAAAGCTTATTTGTATTAGTGGAATTAGAAAAATTAAAAGGAATTAAAAAGCTGAAGTGAATTTTAATGGGTTAGTAATAAAACTCATCAGTTGATGGATTTGTAGTTTAGATTCAACAAAGAAGGATTCAAAAATTTTGTGAATTAATCGCAAAACCCACGAATTTCAATATTGTAGGATATGAACTTGATCCACCGACCAAAGGTTTCACAAGAGCTAGATTTAATCTATGGAAATCGTCAACCAAAGCTATGTAGTAACAACTACTGAAACTTTATCAATTCAATCAACAGAACTGAAATTCAAAGAAAACAATTTTTATTCATCAGCTCATATATGACTAAAACAAAAGAAACTAAAGGTATTTATAGGACTAAGATTGGAACAAATCCTCCAAATCATAGTCAAATAAACTCCCACAAGATCTAGATAAAATTAACAAGATAAACATTAGGAAACAACTCACAAAATCCGGCCTCTCCCACTTGCGCGTCACCTCCTCTTTGTTCATCATTATCCTAACTACCTAATTTAGGAAAATATCCTAACCACCTAATTATATGGATAATTAAGCTAACAAACACAAGAATTTGGATAAACATCACACAAAAACACGCACACCCAAAACACATCAAGAACTCGTATTTCACTCGCATTTCTTGAATTTGCGCAATTCTTGAAAATATTGGAATGTATTCAAGAAACCTTCAAGATCCAAATTTTTTAGTCAAGGAACTTTCAAGAATGTGATCTTTATGCATCATTTACCAAATATGACCCACTAAGGCTCCTAAGAAAGAAATTAAAATGCCTGAAAAGCGAAAAACCCTAGAAAGTGTAGTGGGAAAAAAACCCATAGGCAAAACCACCAAAAATCCTGATGTGAATGGCAGCCTTTTATTCACATCACATTCCCCTTGTTGAAAAGAAACTTCCCTCAAGTTTCAAGCTCCAAGCAAGGAACCAGATCTGTAGAAGTTAGAGTAGCACAAACACCATTGTCGAGTAGAACCTTGAATAATGTCTCATACACTATCTTTTTTCCAATTCTAAACGGTCCTTCTCAACTGGCTCGTCATGTTTATGGTCCAAGTGGAGCTTTTGTGCATTAAGACTCAACTTAACATAATCCCCCTCACCAAGCTCAGAACCATGGCGAATTTGTGACGTTTTTCTCACGTCTTTCCTTCTTGTTTTGCGCAAAATCCAAAATTTCTTAACGACATGAACTAGAACAAGCATGTGTAGGAGAAGGAGTTGTAGAATCCTCACGTTTTAGTTGTTTGGAGGCAAAGGCTTGAGTAAAAATCTATTAGAATCATGAAGCACAGAATACTAATTAGTGTTACCATTATGAATTACTAGCTTATTACTTTGCCATGGATAAACTAGTAATAAAGAACAAGCAGTCATAGGAACATCATCACACTATGTTTCATCCACATATTCTCCAACCTTAAAATTGTGCAAAACTTGTTTTCTAACCCATAATAATCCTACAAATCTACACTAAGAAAGCACATAATGATAACTATCCCTCCCCCAAGCTAAATGAAACACAATGTTCTCAACGTGTTAAAACCATAAGACAAAGGGATAGATAAGAAAATCTCACTCATAACGAGCTTCAAAGATAATGCCAGTAGTGGAAGCGGTAGGGCCAGAAGCTTCCAACTGTCAACGTAAAGAAACAACCTCATAACCAAGAACTGCAATTCTTTGTTCAATATACCAAACTAAAAAAAAAAAAAATGTTAAGGATTAAAAGGTTTTGGGCGCCTCCCAAGAATAGCTCATCAATGCCCTTAATAATTTGTCAAACGAATCTGCATGCATCTCACAAAATATTAGATAGAACAACACTAGAATAAGAATGTTCAAAATACTAAACACTCTAATAAATTGTAGACACCTAATTTAGTGCCCTGTCCCGCAGTAGGACTTTGTGATGATTAAAAAACTCATTTCTTTAGAAGATTGGATAATCGAGTATACTTGGGCATAAAAAATAAGTTTCGACTATTATAAAAGGTCCATTCTTATTTAACGAACTTTTTTTAATTATGCCAACGCTATTATATAATAAATAATAATAATAATAATAAATAAATAAATAAATAAATAAATAAACAAAATATAAAAAATATATAAAAAAAACTAAAAAAAATCATTTAAAAACGCAGCGAGGTTAATTTAGTCACGCAGACAGCTCAACGTGACTAAGTTAACAGCGCTACCCTAGCATCGTTTAGGGTTTCTCGCGCTAACGGGCCAGCGCGATTCGGTGTACCACGTTAGCAGCCCAGCGCAATTAGGGTTCCCACTCTCCTATAAATATCTTCATTTTCTTTATTTCTAAACGACTTTTTTTACTCACTTTCTCCCTTACTCTAAAATAATCCGAAATATTGCTTTTCTATCATCTTCATTTTTATAAATAGTTACTTATTATTATTTTACTATTTATTTTATTTAAAAAGTGGCTACAAACTTTGATAATATTGAAACAATAACTCAACTCTGCGCAAATTAACAATCGACGACTCCAATATTCATACGAGAAGTGGTACGTTTCCTGAGAGCCTAAAAAATCAAACTTGTGGATTTGTTGTTGTTGGTTTTCCGAATCATTTACCGCTTTTATCATTTGTTTGTTAAAGGACTTAATTTGAATTAATGTATCACATTAAATCAAGATAATTGTTTTGGACAAATTGTATCATGCTAGGAACCTTGAATGAATCTTAACGACGGTTTGACTAAAATAATTAGTTTCATTTGATTTCACCTTAATAATAGTAATTTTGTATTAGGTTGTAAATCAATTTCTTGGTTCTTTGTATAACTTGTGTATGATTGAGAGAAAACTAGTAATGGCCGCCTACGGGCTAATTTGACGCACTCCACCATATTAGTACCTTCACCCCCGAATCCAACCTTTGGTTCGTAAGATCATAACTTGGAGTCATCCCCATGGGATCGAAAGGGTTATTCGTGCAATTTAGATTATTGCCCCCTATTCGTGTCCCATTCGTAATGAATCTAAATACACGATTTATGAGTTTGATTCCTCAAACTCATTCACGACTCCTTACTAGCAACGCCCGTATTCGTTGATATTATCTCACTCGAAAAAAGATAATTAAAAATTAAAAAAACACTACAGTAGCGTAGCGCGACAGACTTTGTCACGCTAACGTTGCAGCGTCACAAAGTTTGCTGCGCTACACGTGCAGCATGACAAACTTTGTAGCGCTGCACAGTCAGCGTGATAAACTTTTTCACGCTACGTTGCCAGCGCGACTGAAATTCTTGCGCTCCTGTTTTGATGCAAAATACTTCCAAAAAAGTCCATTTCACCTTTCCTGAAGCCAACTTTTTAGGTTTAACTCGACCTATGGACGGTTTGGTGAAGGTGACCAAAAAAGTTGGGACCCTAAATTCCGAGACCCCTACATAAATTTAGTAAAAGAAAGCTAGATTCAAATGAGAAATAAAAATAATTAAAAGACTTAATAGATTCAATTGGAAAGAAAAAAGATGTATTTACATCAACGACTTATTCCTTGTTTTCAAAATCATTACATGGAGTAATGGGGGTGAAAAGAGAAAAAAAAGGAAGAAATAAGGGCAGAGAAGAAGGAATGACATCAAATTTTATTGAGAATGGTACATTAGGCTCTAAAACCAATGTCTTGGATACTAAAGACTCACTCACATGCTCACAACCAACCTTATAATCTTCAACAATAGGCTCTTCATCTTCAAGAATATAATAGATACATCCTCCTCACCCTCATTCTATTTCTTAATATTAACCTTACAAGCCTACTACACAAATGAGAAAAACCCTAGAAAGTGTAGTGGGAAAAAAACCCATAGGCACTACTACACAAATGAGTATTTGCAACCCCTCAAAAACCGTTGCAAAATGCCAAAAATCAGTTGCTAAAAGCTATTGCAACGGTTCTTTAACCGTTACATTCTATGCCGTAGCAAAAAGTATACTGCGACGGTTATTTGGACTTCTTGCAACAGTTATTGATGAACCGTTGCTAAAAGTTGTGCGCCTCATATGAATTTTGGTTTTTTGCAATGGTTTCATCGTAACCGTTGCAAGAAGTCTTTTACAACTGTTATTTATACCTTTTGCAACGATTATTCTAGAACAGTTGCAAAAGAGTCATGTTCTTCTTAACCGTTATAAAAAGTCTATTGCAATGGTTTTCATAGGCATCTAAGGTAGTTTATTGCAACGGTTTTGAAAACCTTTTACAATTGTTATATCTAATCGTTGCAACAGCATTATAGCATATAAAAAAATAATAATATTAATGATTAAAATAGAAATGTCATAATGATCAATCATAGATATTGATAAATTATAGAATTCAATCGATATTTACATAATGATCTCGTAAGGCAAGTTTTCAAACTTGCATTACAACTACAAAGGTAATGCCATCGATCAACATACAAAATGAGCAATAATGCGGTGCCAAGTATTTAACCTTGCGCTACAACCAAAAACATTGATCATAATATGACCTAAAAAATATGTATATATACATAATATATATAGGTAAAATTTGTAAACAAAACAATTTGGCAGCATGAACAAAATTTTCCTCAAATCAAACCAGTGTCCAAGATTATGATGGACGCTCCATACCATTTTCTGTCTCTGGTCCATCAATTTATGTCTCAATCAAATTAGCTTCGTCATGCACCTATAAACAAGGCAAAATAAATTGCAAACAATCAAGAGAGTTGAAAATAGCATGTCAAGTAACAAGATTGAGCCTAGAAGTTGAGTTGTAATTTAAGTTGTACGTTCTACACCAAAATACACACATAAATGAAGTGCTTTGTGCACAGAGGCACACAAAGAGTCTACCTATGTAAAAAAGAGGTAGGTAAATATGCTATCTAAATTTTCTTTAGCTAATTACGCATAATGATATTCATCGGTTCTTTCATCACTTGTCAGATACTTCACAAGGAAGATTATTCAAGAGAATCCTAGAGGGAAAGAATGACATCCTTATTCTGAGTGTGTAGCTGTTCTAATTATTTTGATGAGCGACCTTAAAGATGAAGTACCTACGGTAATACTTAGAATAAACCCAACTATGATGATAACTACATTGCTGAACAACATGAAAACAATTGAAAAATCCCACAAAACCAATAGGCAGGCAGAAAATAAAGGCTAAAAATCCACCCTTTCGCTATTAATATATGTTCCTGTTTTCAACAGCGATCCTGATACTTTGAAGAAAACTGGTATTTGGTGTCATTTGCAAATTAGACTACGCTTAGGATCAAAACAGATCAAAAATCCATGTACACCAACAGCATAGGTTTAATTTCAACCAAAAACAACAATTATCACATATGGTGTGTGGGTGATAATGTAGTGGAAACAGTCCTGTATGAGAGCATTGAAGCCTCTTTTACTAAATTCAAGGGATGGGGCACAAGGAAAATCAACACAACAACACCAAGACAAGAAGAAGAACAATACCCTTACTCATGATTAGAAGGAGACTTGATTAAAAGATAGTGTCGTAAATTTTGTAGCTTTTCAATGCACTAAAGAACAAAAATTGTAGCACATTCAACAAAATAGCCTCAAACTTACCAACTGATTATCTGACTGTGCACCCAAAGATGTTTGACCATTTGAATCAGTTCCTTGAGATCTCTCGTTGCTTGCACAGTTTGACGTAGTTGGAAGTACAATTAGGACATCAGGTTTAGCTTCAAGTAGCTTATGAAGTTGTAGATTAGCTTGTAGTACTTGTTCTAGAACTTGAGACTGCATGCTTTCTAAGTACTGTTCAGGAAATAAGTATGTGCTTTGCTTGCCTCCTAACTTTAAATCTGTCTTGGTTATACCTTTTCCATAGAGTCGCACACGACCGCTATGCTCTGGTTTCTTCATCACCTCACCATAGGGATCTTTATGGTTTGATCCATCACATTCTTGAGATTCAAGTGCTTCTATTTGATCCTATCAATATATGAAATTATAGAAAGTGAATTGAACTTTAATTATCGTAAGTATGTTACCTACATAATGTGTCTCGTGTAATCAAAGTTCGTTAAAGAAGCACATACAATCCTTTTTTTCGTTTCCTTGATGCGCCATACACCTTTGCATTTAATGGTTCTTCCTTGTTTGGATCTTGTTCTTTCTGTTCAGCATTCAAACAAGTAATTGGTTAGATTTAATGAGGTCAAGTTGGGAAAATTCTTTATTCAAATGTTTGTAGAGGAGAACAGTTGTCTACAAGCTTTTCACGCATGAACGCATATGATGTTGGACCCATGGTGTGGAGGCTATCCGCCAACTGTTGGTTAACTTGATTCTTGCGACTTTCTTCCTAATGGATAAACAAAAAAAAAGCATTTCATAGTTTACATACTTAAGCCTAACTTCTAATGTTTATATTAAACACCCTAAACTTTCAACAAATGTTTATATTAAACTTTCTTGGAATAGCTGATATCTGTCTGTTATATTTGACTTGGAATAGCTGATTTCTGTCTGTTATTTTTCAGTTGAGGCCATAAAGGGTATGATATCGAAGGAATGCATCAAACAGTTTGTACAATAGTTGAATGTAGGTAAAACTACTGAATCTGTTATCAGAGTATTACATACAGACTATGGAGGGTTCCTTACCTATACCCCTTAAAAGAAATTTGAATTGCTTGGGTTTTCATAATTTCATCCCCATATTAGAATCCAGACATAGTGAGCACAATAAAGTTGTGTGTTCAACTTTTATTGGGTATATGACTTCATTTCGAGTATATGTCATTGATCATTGTTTTTACTTGTATGGGCTTCATTGCGACCTTGCAGTCTTATATTACCTTGCTAATGGCTGTTGTTTATGTCCTTAAGTGAATCCTAATTCCTCATTCTATCACGTTTTCATATTTCAGATTTCACATTTATGATTTCAGAGATTTCATATCCCATACGCCGTGTGTAATATGTAATACTAAGCTCAAGTATGTCAGCCACACCATACTCTTTAATTAAATCACAATAAAACAATGTTGATCAAGGGGAACAAGATCAGAGCCCGTGAAGCATGCATTGATAAGGTGTGCATTACACAATCACAATTAGCTCAAGTATGCCCAAATAGTTATAGTGGGTCCCCCTAAAGATCCGGAAAAGAAAGATGACAAAAAAGATGACAAAAAAACAGAAGAAGAAAAAAAGAAGGCAGCAGAAGAAAAAAAGAAGGAAGAAGAAAGAATTATTGAGCTTATTAGAGCTTATAGGGCACATCACCCTCCTGTTTATTATTGCCCTCCTAATAATTGTGTTATTAGAGCTGTGTTAATAGTAAGATATTTAGAATAAAAAGTATGAACNAGCTGTGTTATTAGTAAGATATTTAGAATAAAAAGTATGAACATAATGAAGTTATTGCATATCTAGCTACCGCCCACTTAGAAGTCAGAGCAATTTGTCTAGCAATATATCCCAATTACTTTGTTCCAGATATCAATGTAAGAGCTTAAAAACATTTCAACTTTGCTGCATAATTTATAAACTACTCATACTTATATCCCTTAGTTTTTAACTTAAAAGTTGGTACAAGTAAATTATTTAGAATCATAAATATGAACACAATGAAATTATCACCTATTTACCTATCAAAGCATTGTAAGATTTTACTTGGACACCGCCAAATGCAACACTAAGTGCTTGACCTGTTGACCACATCCCAAATTTAATAATTTGAAAGAGCAAAAATATGCACCAAACACAAAATTTCAGGATTGATTAGCAGTGACATTGCAACTTTGCAATATTCTAAATCAATTTGTTTCTTACTAGCTTATTTTTGGTAAAATTAACACCCTATAATCTAAGACTACCAAAAGAGAACACAACATTAATTAAAGTGTTATTTCTTACTAGCTGTTGATAAATGCCCTCCTAATAATTGTGTTATTTCTCGACTAATTTCATAAATTACAGCTATGCTTTACAGCTGAAGCAGCCTAATATTACAGCTAGGAATGCAATTATGTAGACTAAGCATAAAAAAAATACAGAGATTATTATGGAGACTAAGCACAAAAAAATTACACAAATAATAGAAATACAGAGATTATTATGCAACTTGTTTTACAGAAACAACTGAAGTACAAAATTAATACAGAAACAACAATTTAAGACAAAAACAAAATTACAGAAACTAAATTAAGTTCAAAAAAATATGTTCAGACAGAAACAAAATTACAGAAACCGAAAGCGAAACTGAAACCGAAAGCTTAACAATTACCAACAACTACTGACCTTGATAATTGAGGAGTAATTGAGGAACAATTACCAAAGACCGAAACCGAAAGCTTGACAATCTGGAAAGCATCAAAAGCTTCTTCTATTGCTTACAAAAAATATTTAAAAAATTCAAATAAACAATTGAAAAAACGAATTTTCCAAACGAAATTACAAAACGAATTGCATGCTGAACTGAATTTGATTGGAAAAAAAAAACATATACCTAAACTAAATTTACAAACATCGAATTTCAATCGAAAAAAATATATACCTTTTACAAAAATGCAATCGCAATTAACAAAGAATTAACAAAAAACTGAATTTCATGTTGAAATTTAACAAAAAATTCAGACGAACACCAATAGCAAGCTAAACCAAAATGAATTGCATGTTGAATACTTACCAAGTTTACACTATACAAGAATCAAATTGCAAGCTAAACCAAAATTTTTTTAACTTTAACTGAAATTCGTAATTGAATTTCGCAGTTGAAATTCGTAACTGAATTCGCAATTGAAATTCGAAACTGAATTTGTACTTTCAGATTGAGAGTTTTAGAGATTGAAATTCGTATTTTGAGAGTGGTATGAGAGTGGTTTGAGAGGTTGAGAACATGAGAATGAAATAATAATCCTCCTAAGTTAGGCGTGCGGGTTGCTTTAGGGTTTCAGACTTTCACAATTGAAATTGCAACGGTTAATAACTAATTAGAAACGGTTTAGTGCCTAACCATTGCAATAGGTTATAAGCATGTGTATTTAGATACATTTTTCAACCCCTAAACCAGTCTATTGCAACAGGTTTTATGGTAAACGTTGCAAAAGAAGTAAAAACCACACTATAGCCGTTGTTGAAAGGGTTGCAAAAGGTTAAACCGTTGCTTTAACCGTTGCAATAGCTGTAACCGTTGCTAAAGAGGGTTGCAATTTCTATTTTATGTAGTAGTGAGGCAAAACCACCAAAAATCCTGATGTGAACGGCAGCCTTTTATTCACATCACATTCCCCTTGTTGAAAAGAAACTTCCCTCAAGTTTCAAGCTCCAAGCAAGGAACCATATCTGTAGAAGTTAGAGTAGCACAAACACCATTGTCGAGTAGAACCTTGAATAATGTCTCATACACTATCTTTTTTCCAATTCTAAACGGTCCTTCTCAACTGGCTCGTCATGTTTTGGTCCAAGTGGAGCTTTTGTGCATTAAGACTCAACTTAACATAACCCCCTCACCAAGCTCAGAACCATGGCGAATTTGTGACGTTTTTCTCACATCTTTCCTTCTTGTTTTGCGTAAAATCCAAAATTTCTTAACGACATGAACTAGAACAAGCATGTGTAGGAGAAGGAGTTGTAGAATCCTCACGTTTTAGTTGTTTTGGAGGCAAAGGCTTGAGTACAAATCTATTGGAATTATGAAGCACAGAATACTCATTAGTGTTACCATTATGAATTACTTGCTTATTACTTTGCCATGGATAAATTAGTATAAAGAACAAGCAGTCATAGGAGCATCATCACACCATATTTCATCCACATATTCTCCAACCTTAAAATTGTGCAAAACTTGTTTTCTAACCCATAATCCATTGTCATCATTCAACCACTGAGGCTTATATTAATTTGGATGTTTCTAAGTAGGCAACTTCAATGAATCCACCAAAGCTAAAGCACAAGCATTAACACATGATCCATTATCAATGATGAAAGAAATAACCATACCATTAACTGAACACTTAGAATGAAAAAGGTTTGATCTTTGAGCATCCTTAGATTCATCAAGTGTTGTAGAAAGCATAGATCTTCGAAGAATTAGAGTTTGATTGTCTTCCTCGGGCTGAGAAACTTGTTGTGAATTCCAAAAGTCCGAATTTGTGACATCTTCAATGATCTTCACGGAATTCTCATCATTGGGTATGGATTTCAAATTGTATGCTTCCCAAAACTCCAATTTCATACTCATCACCCTATTTGGATAGAATTTAGCCATTGCCCAACTCCTTTGAACTTGACATAAATCGTTTTTGAAGGAATTTGTTGCGCATCTTGTTCCGTTTTTCCCCCTTTGGCCTTCGTTGCTTCTTGTTTTTCTTTTGAAATACTCGAAATTTGCCCCTCTAATGACCTAGAGCCTTCATCCTTGAAAGTAGAGCCATTAGAAGAAGAAGAATGCTGAGAGCCGAAAGTCCTAGAACCACGCTCCTTATTTTCTATAGATTGCTTTCCAATTTTGAAAGCCAAACAACAAGCATCATCAAATGTATCATCACTACAAGAAAATCCATTTATTGCAACGATCAAAGTCGTTGCAAAAGATCAAAAGTCGTTGCTGTAAATAGCTTTAGCAACGACTATTGTCGTTGCAAGGTCGTTGCGGGTATAGCTGTAGCGAAAGCATTGGCAACGACTTTTTTCGTTGCCAAAAAACACTGTTTTTGCAACGACTTTTGTCGTTGCTATTAAAATGACGTTGCCAAAAACACCTGTATCCCAATTTAATGTACTATTTATTGCAACGACATATATACGGTCTTACGCAACAACAATAGTTGTTGCAATACATCTTGTTTAGCAACGACAGTTTCCGTTGCAAAAGTTAACCTTTTCTTTCTAGTTTTCTTTTTGCAACGACTTTTGGTGTTGCAAAATGTTGTCATTTCTAATGGTATTTGTCTTTTGCAACAACTTTTGTCGTTACTAAACGTATCAAATATCATAGCATACATTTTTTGCAACAACAATTTTTTATTGCAAAAACTTATCCAAAGTCACAACATTCTTTGCAACGAATCATCGATCTTTTAACCATATATACTACGGAAATATACCTTTTGGTTGCACATAATCCAACCACTTCCAAAAGTAGAATTTCAAATAAAACATATATATATATATATATATATTTTTAGAATATGTATATTACAAACCAAAAATATGTGATCATCTTTACATAAAGAGTCCAAAACACACATTATGTCAATTGAGAGAAGGAATTCATGGGTTCCGGGGTAATTCTTGAGAGCCAAGACATAAGTAGTCCTAGGATCATAAATTCCCATGGCAGCTGCCAGTTGATCTCTGCCTATTACACCAGTTAGTTTGTCGCCAGGCCAAACCCCAAATATGGTTCCCATTGAGAAATTTGTATCGACAATGCTAGAGCCATCGAGGGGGTCAAATACAACGATAAAACCACCTATTATGTAAAAAGAAAAGGTTAGAACCGTGCAACTGAGAAGCAAATTCTATGAATTTATATAAATGTTGGGATAATGACCTTCAGTTGGACCTTCCATATCCTGAAGTAAAGCAAATTCTATATTACATATAGAGGTTTATGTTTTTACTCAAATGATTTCTCATTTTTATGCATAATAATGCATTTCATCATTCAGTAACCATTAGCAAAGCATGAAATAGTAAAAGTTCGAAAGATTAGTAACCTCGAAAAGAAGCTTGTCAGCAAGCACATCAACAGCAAGCTGCTCATCATCAAAGGTGTTAACACACTAAGTTCCTCCACATGAAGTTGTCCTAACTTTAAAGGCAATAGTCCTCAATGCTTCTCCCATGCACATCATCAATCTAATAAGCCCTTTATCTTGGGTTTCCTTACTTAAGAACTCTTCCTGCATTGATCATTATACAGTCCATTCATAATTAACTAATCATTTGCAGTTAAGTTCTCACATAATATATCAAACTGGCATAATTGGTTAATCATGTTGCAGAACTTACCAAACTGTCACCAAGTTCACATTTGGTAACAAGGGCATTAGAATTCGATTTCGTCGCCTTTTATACCCTAAGTGATGACTTAGTTGTCATCTGCAATGACTCTTAGTGATAACATAGAATGCTAACGTACCTGCTAGCTTAATTATCCTTGCTAAGTTGCTAATAACACTTCTATATCCACCTTTACTTAACATAGTCTTAGACTCTTAGTACAAGAGCTCCATTTAACTCCTAATTGTGCATAACTACATAATATATAGGTGCCATTTTTTAAAGACTAATATTGATAGGAAAAGAGTATATAAACTATTTACAAGCCTCGATCATCAGGAATAGTTTATATAGGAATAGTTTATATATTCTACGAATAAAATTTTAGTAACTTTTGTGACTGGAAAATAATGGGACTTTTATAAGTTACTATTACTCATAACAGTTACGAAGCCTTTTTATTGATAATTTGTTGGATTGCTTACAAGACAATGATCAATAAACTACAAAGCCTTAAATTTGCGTACACATATATCATATCATTTTCTGACGGGATCTTTATATTATAAACTTAATTATATTAAGCCAAAGGCAGCTATAATCATGCAAACTAAACACCCATGCAAAAGCTAGCATACATAAGATAAGACATACCTTGGGGTTAAATGATGAAGGAAAAAGAGTAGAACCGTGCTGAGAAGAAACTTTAGGGAGCAAGATGCTTGTACAAAGTCAAGAACTACACAGAAGATGACATACAGTTCTTAGCTTAACATGATACATTATTTAATTTTTATGCTTGTAAAGCACCAAGGTTTCACAGAAAAAGTGGCTAATTTGAATATTTTCATTAAACCAAAGTACATTGGTGCATTTTGAAGATTAGCTTTACAGCAATGCAATGGTATTGGTTAACTTTTATACATAACTATGTTATGTATAAACTGAACTATTTGGCGTAATGTTGTCAGCATGCAGACATTAGTGGAACGGTACTACAAAGCAAATGAAGTAAATCAAGTGCTCAATCCCACTTCTGAGGCCCAAGTAGGTTGCCACTTCTACATTGAATAATCAATACATAGTTCATCGAAGTTTATTAAACTACTAAATTCTTACAAAAATCTGAACTGTTGGACCCCTGACCAAACAGCATACAATACATCATAAAAATTAGGAAAATTCATAAATTCATCCAATTAAACCCACAAATCAGCAAAGACACATATTGGGTATAATAAGAACAGGTCCAAATTCATTAAAAAAAAAATCAAAGAACACGGCTTTTTTTAACGAAATTCCAAATCAAATTATAAACAAAAAAAATGTAAATTTCAATTTCGATTCACCAACAACAAATTATAAACCAAAAAATTGAAAATTAAACGAATTAAATAACTTAATTAGCCTTAATATTGTGAGATAACTAGGGCGAGGCTTTTGGGCGAATTAAAGGAGTTGAGGGCGACGGTGCACTGCTGCTGTGCGAATTGAGAAAGGTGAGGGTGATGGTGGTCTTCGGTGCTGCTAGGCCAAGGTGGCTGAAGGTGGGGTGAAGGTGGGCCGCTGGGCAAAGCCACGAAGAGGTCATGAGAGGCTGCTAGTGTGCTAATTGAGTGAGGTGAGGGTGATGGTGGTCTTCGGTGGGAAGTTGCTGCCGTGAGGGTGATGGTGTCTTCGGTGGAGGGCTGCTGTACGAAGGTGGGGTGGAGGAAAGGGGATAAATTTGGGGAGTGGGTTTTGATTGTTTGAGAAGATAAGTTAGGATAAATTTGAGGTATTACTTTTAGGTATACGTATAAGAAATTTGAGGTATTAGTACAATATACGTTTTGCAACGACAAGTCGTTGCTATACTATACACTTATTTTTTGCAACGATATTTATTGTTGCTAAAAGTACTGCTCATCTTTAGTAACAATATTTAGTGTTGCTGTACTCTAGTGAAATGTTTTAGCAACGACTTCTTTTGTTGCCATTAGCTGACCAAAAAATTTTCAACTCCCGAGTTTTTTTTGTTGGAGGGAAATGAAATTTTAGATTTTTTGCAACAACATTTGCAACGACTTTAGCTTATGGTTGCTAAAACTGATGTATTGCAACGATCATTTTTTGTCGTTGCAATAAATGGATTTTCTTGTAGTGCATATAATTGAAGTTCTAGTTTTTGACGAATTTCTTTGCTCAAAACTACAACAAACTTTGCAGTCTTTTGTGTATCATCATCACGCAAATCACAAGCCATATTCAACACTCAAGTAATTTTGTTGCAAAGAGTTAAACTTGAGAAACAAATCCTGTTTGTAATGCCTAAGAAATAATTTCTTTCGAAATTTATCCTTCAAATCCATCCATGAAGCAATTCGTTCTTTATCATCTCTAACTCTATGTGGTTGCATATTCTCATACCACAAAGATGCATGTTTAAGAATAGCAAGAAAAAAATTTTTGATCACTCACACCTTTATGATCGAAAATTCTTTCCATGCGCCTCTCCTAGTCTAGATATGTTTCTAGATCTTTGTCACCATCAAATTCAGGAAGTTCTTGCAACTTAATCTCATCCTATTTCTTATAAAGAATAATTGAATTTGTGGTGTCCTCTTTCTTAGTTTCCATGGACATAACCCTATATGAAAGAGACAAGATTATTCTTTGAAGTTGTACCTGCATCTCCATCATGTCCACCAGATTTTTAGCCAAAAGATTAATAGTTTCTTGTTGCTCCCCCATAATACACGATTATCAATGAGTATAAAGAATTGGGTATCCCATAAGTCACACCAATTTGATGTGAATTTTAATGGGTTAGCAATAAAACTCACAGGTTGATGGATTTGTAGTTTAGATTCCACAAAGAAGAATTCGAAAATTTTGTGATTTACTCTCAAAACTCACGAATTTCAATTTAAATTGAGGAATGTGAACTTGATCCACCCACCAAAGGTTTCACAAGAGCTAGATTTAAGCTATGGAAATCGTCAACCAAAGCAATGTAGTAACAACTACTGAAACTTTATCAATTCAATCAACAGAACTGAAATTCAAATAAAACAATTTTTATTCATCAACTCATATATGACTAAAACAAAAGAAAATAGAGGTATCTATAGGACTAAGATTGGAACAAATCCTCTAACCCATAGTCAAATAAAATCCCATAAGATCTAAATAAAACTAACGATATAAACATTAGGAAACAACTCACAAAATTGGCCGGCCTCCCCCACTTGCGCGTCACCTCCTCTTTGTTCATCCTTATCCTAACAACCTAACAACCTAATTTAGAAAAACATCCTAACCACATAATGATATGGATAATTAAGCTAACAAACACAAGAATTTAGATAAACATCACACAAAAACATGCACACCCAAAATACATCATTTCACTCGTATTTCTTGAATTTGTGCAGTTCTTGAAAATCTTGGAATGTATTCAAGAAACCTTCAAGATCCAATCATTTAATCAAGAAACTTTCAAGAATGTGATCTTTATGCATCATTTACCAAATATAACTCACTAAGACTCTTAAGAAAGCAATTAAAATGCCTGAAATGTGAAAAACTTTAGCAAGTGCAGTGGGAAAAAACCCATAGGCAAAACCACTAAAAACCCTTATGTGAATGGCAACCTTATATTCACATCAAAAGCCCAACGATTATTTTGTCACAACACATGGGGCTTTGACCAGCGGACATTGGGTATCCAGTGAGCAAGACACCAACTACAGAGATAACTCGTACAAAGTCAGCGTGGGCTGGCTTCGATTCCTGGTTCGCAGGGTCAGATTTTAAGGGTTGTAGCTTGAGTTCTAAGTGTATAAATGAGGTGTGTCACCTACTGTGGTAAAGCTCTATGAATATAGTTTAATTTCCAATGCAACTTGAATCTCATCAATACAATGAGTATATCTCGAGTTATGACCAAATTAGTGAGCATTGGTCAAGCTAAACTTTCACAAACCTCAACGTTTCTTCACTTTCATCTCAAATTCACCTCAATAAGCTACGATGTGACCATTATGGATGCAAAATAGACTTCATATGATGATAATCTATGATTTAAATGTCCATAATCTTCAATTCTTCTCTTGCAATTATCCACTTCACTTAACCTTGCTATGAAAGCTTTTAAATATCTATAAAACTACTTGAAAATTTTTACGAAAAACCACAAACAAAGTGTAATAAAGCATAAAGTGGACAATTCATACAATTAATGCCAAAAATGCAACCATATAGACCCAATAAGCTCCAAATGTGCCCGTAAAACGCCTAAAAACCCGATATAAATGTGAGACGTTATCAAGCGTGACTTTTTTTTTTTTTTGAAAACTTTTGAGAAGAAATATAGTGAATTAGTGCCTCTCAAGTTTAACTTTGATAAAATTTTGAAGCCTCCTCTCCATATCAAGGATAAAGGATCCTCTACAAAGCCTACTGATCCTGAACCACGTACATGCTTCAGATGCAAGGGTCAGGGTAACATTCAAAGGGAATGCCCACACTCAAGGGTGAACGCCACTTCAAATTGGGCAGATGAATTAGACTTTAAAGAAGAGGGGAATGAAAGTAAAAAGGATAAAGATGGAGCTAGGCATTGAAGAGATTAATCCTAAAGTTGAAGGCCAAAGTCTCGTGCTCAGGATGGTTTTGCAGTTTAAAGTTGCGCCACATGCAATGTTAAGAGGAAGTTGTGTGATTTGATTATTGTTATAGGGATCTTTACTAATAGAGTGTCTATTGTGTTGATCAACAAGCTTGAAATTCCTACTATTGAGCATCCTCAACCCTACAAATTGCATTAACTCAACAATTCAAGTAATGTTAAGGTAAACAAGCAAGCTTTGATATCTTTCAAGATTGGAAATTTTGATGATCAAGTGCTTTTTGATGTTTGTCCCACGGATGCGTGCCATATACTGTTGGGGAGTCCATGACAATAGGATATATTCATGCAGTTTGATGGTAGGAAAAAAGTGTGTATATCATTAGAAAGCAGGCACAAGATAAACCAATTGCTTTGAAACCTTTAGAAGACTCTAAAATATCGAAGGGCATGAGCAACAAGAAGGGTGTATTGTTGATTAATGAGAAGGCTATGGTCAAGGAAGTAAAGGATTGTGATAGATTTTATGTGTTGATGGCTAAGGAAGTGCAAGAGTAAGCATTGAGCATTCCTCGTGAGTTGCGTCCCTTATTGGACGAATTCCAAGACGTTTTCTTGAAGAATTTCCCCCATGATTGCCGCCAATCAGAGGAATTGAACATCAGAATGATTTGATCCCAAGAGCTCAGATTCCTAATAAACTAGCTTATAGGTGCAATCCAGAAGAAACTTAAGAAAGTCAACGTTAGATTGAAGAGTTAATGGCTAGAGGTTATGTTAGAGAAAGTATGAGTCAATGTGCAGTGCCAACGTTGATAGTTCCTAAGAAGGATGGATCATGTAGAATTTTCATTGATTTCAGAGCTGTGAATAATATCACCATCAAATACAGGTTTCTTATTCCTCATTTTGATGTTTTGTTAGATGAATTATATGGATCACAGGTATTTTCCAAGATCGATTAAAGGAGTGGTTATCATTAGATAAGAATGAAGGATGGTGATGAATAGAAAACAGGATCCAAAACGAAATTGGGTCTCTATGAATAGTTAGTTATGGCTTTTGGATTAACTAAGGCTCCTAGTACTTTTATGAGACTGATGAATGAAGTTTTGAAGCCTTTCATAGGAAAGTTTGTGGTTGCGTATTTGGATGATATATTTGTCTATAGTGCAAGTGTTGATGATCATCTGCAGCATCTAAGTGAAGTATTTAAGACTTTGAGGAAGCAGAAGCTCTATGTTAAACTTGAAAAATGCTCTCTTATGGTCTCTAGTGTGACGTTCTTGGGCTACATAGTTTCGAAAGATGTTGTCTCTGTTGATCCATCAAAAGTTGAAGCAATTAAATCATGGCCAATTCTGAAGTCTGTTACCGAGGTATGTGCTTTTTATGGGTTGGCTTCATTGTATAGGATATTTGTCTGTAGTAGCTCCTATGACTGAGTGCATCAAGAATAACAAGGAGAAGTTTGAATGAACCGAAGAAGTGCAAAAAAATAGTTTGAATTCGTGAATAAGTTGTTATGCAAGACTCCTATTCTGGCATTGCCTGACTTTTCGAAATCTTTTAAAGTAGAAACTGATGCTAGTGGCATGGAGTAGGGGCCTCGGATTTTTGGGTCCCAAATTTTTTGGTCACCTTTTCCAAACCGCCCGTAGGTCAAGTTAGACCTAAAAACGAATTAATTAGACCTTTTTTTTCAACTGAAATGGAGCGCTGGAACATGTACCACGCTACAGGCGTAGTGCTACAAGGTTTCTCACGCTGACCCTGCAGCGTTACAAGTTCTGTGACGCTACAGTGTCAACGTAGGAAGGTTTGTAACGCTACAAAGGTAGCGCAGTTAACTTCCCAGCGCTGCTCCTTTTTCCTTTTTTTCCTTTTTTGTTCTTCTTTTCAACAGAAATGGAGCGCTGGAACTTGTATCACGCTACAGGTGTAGCGCTACAAGATTTCCTACGCTGACCCTGCAGCGTCACAAGTTATGTGACACTACAGTGTCAGCGCGGGAAGGTCTGTAACGCTACAAAGGTAGCGTAGTTAGTTTTCCAGCGCTGCTCTTTTTTTTTTCTTTCAACCCAATTTTAAATCATTTTACTTGGGAGAAACTTCAATACCGATACCAAACATGCTAATAAGAAGTCGCCAATGAGTTTTAGGAACTAAACTCATAAACCGTGTATTTAGACTAGATACGAATGGGACTCGAATAAGGGACGTTTGTCTAAATTGCACGGAAATCCTCTCTGATCCCATGGGGATGGCTCCAAGTGGTGGTCGAGCGAACCAAAGATTGGATTCGGGGGCGAAGGTACTAACATGACGGAGTGCGTCGGGTTAGCCCATAGGCGGCCATTACTAGTTTCCTCTTAACCATACAGAAATTATATTTAGAATCACACAAAATTATCAATTTACAAGATTAACAAAAAAAAAAAGCATTAAATTGTTAGTGATAACACAAAAAACTAATTAATTTAACTCAAACCGTTATTAAAATTGATTTAGGGAGCCTAACATGATTAGATTTGTCCGAAAGAATTATCTTGGTTAAGCGTTGCAAACAATCAATTTAAGTCCTTTAACAATATTAAGGTGATAAAGCAGCAAATAAATAGTGAAACGACAACTTAAAAGTCCATAACATGATTTTTAGGGCTCTCAGGAAACGTACCACTTCTCCTTTGAAGATTGTCTTCGTCGAGTATTAATTTGGGCGGAGTTTCGAATTATTGTTTCGATATTATTAAAATTTGTAGTCACTTTTAGTAAAATAAATAGCAAATAAATAATAAATAATTATTATAAAAAAAAAAATAAGGTTGTTAAAAGCAGTAATCTGATTAATTAAGTATGAGAGAGAGAGTGAGTAAAAAAAGGGTGAGAAATGAAGGAAATGAAGGTTTTTATAATAGCGTGGGAACCCTAATCGCGCTGGGCTGCTAACGCGGTACGCCGAATCGCGCTGGCTCAGTAGCGCAGGAAACCCTACAACGCTACTAGGGTAGCACTGTTAACTTAGTCACGCTGAGCTGTCAGCGTGACTAAATTAACCGCGCTACGTCTTTTTGAAAGATCTTGTTTTTTTTTTTAGTTTATTTATTATTATTATTATCATTTTATTTTATTCATTTATTTAAAATAATAAAAGAGGCATTGTGATAAAAAGGTCCGTTAAATAAGAATGGAAATTTTTATAATATCCGAGATTTATTTTTATTCCCAAGTATACTCGATTATCCAATCTTCTAGAGAAATGAGTTTTTAAATCATCATAGAGTCCTGCCGCGGGACGGGGGGACTAAATTAGGTGTCTACACATGGGCATAGGTGCAGTGTTAGTTCAAGGGAAGCGTCCTATTACTTATTATAGTGAGAAATTGAATGAGGCAAGGTTGAATTATATATGGCAAGGAATTCTATGCCATTGTTCGAGCATTGTATCATTGGAGTCATTATTTACGTCCATTTCATTTTGCATTTTGGTCATGAAGCATTGAAGCATATCGATGGCAAAAAAAAACTTAATCTAAGATATTCTAAGTGGGTTGAATTCTTGTAGTCTTTTCAGTTTTCATCAAAGTACAAAGAAGACAAGTCTAATATGGTTGTTGATGCTCTATCAAGGAGGTATTCTCTAATTAGCGTTCTTAATTTCAATTTTCTTAGTTTCAATTAATTATTCAATATTATAAGCAAGATGACGATTTTGGTCCTATTTATTCACAAATTTCGAAAGGTTTTGTGGGACAATATATGTTACATGATGGATTTTTGTTCTAAGGAAAACTATTATGCATCGCTAAGTGCAGTATTTGTGAGTTTCTCGTCAGAGAACCTCATGGAGATGGTATTGCAGGTCATTTTGGCATTACAAAGACATTATCAATGTTACAAGAGCATTTCTATTGGATAAGAATGATTGCAGATGTTGAGGCAGTGATTTCACGGTGTGCTACTTGTTAGAAAGCAAAGGCATCATTTCATCAGGGGTTCTATACACCATTGCCTGTTCCAGAAGTTCCTTGGGAAGATGTATCTATGGATTTTATTGGTGGTTTTCCTAGAACTGCAAGGCAAAAGGATGATATTATGGCTGTTGTTGACAGGTTTTCAAAGATGGCTCATTTCACACCTTGTCACAAGACTGATGATGCTATGAATATTGTGACATTGTTAGGTTGCATGGAGCTTCAAAGATGATTATGAGTGACAGAGATACAAAGTTTATGAGTTATTTTTGGAAGTCTCTGTGGCGTTTGATAGGAACAAAATTACTCTTCAGTACATCTTATCATCCACAAACAGATGATCAAAATGAAGTCACCAACAGGACATTAGGAGTGTTTTTGCATGGATTAGTAAGCAAAACACGAAAGGATTGGGTGAAGATAAATCATGTTGAATATGCCTACAAATTTTCACCTACTTATACAACTAAGCATTCACCTTTTGAAGTTGTTTATGGAATCAATACCAAGCTACCAATTGGTTTCATGTCTATTCCTAAGGGTGAGCTTGTTCACAAAGATGCATTGTCTAAAGTTGAGTATATCCAGAAGCTACAAGCACAAGTGAGGGCTAGAATTGAGCATGTGAATGATCTCTACAAGACAAGAGCTAACAAGCACAAGGTTCAACATACATACAAGGAGTGAGATTTGGTTTGGCTACACTTAAGGAAGGAACAATTACCAATACAAAGGAAGAACAAATTGATGCCTGGGTGTAATGGACCATTCAAAATCATCAGCAAAGTTGGGGACAATGCTTATAAACTCGAACTACCAGGTGAGTATGGTGTAAATGCTACATTCAAAATTGATGATTTGTCTTCTTATGTTCCTGATGATCAACTTCAAGGCTTGAGGACAAACTCTTTTGAAATAGAGGAGGAATACAAATCAAGTTAACAACTTCGGAGGTTTGGTATTAGCTTCTAAAGATGATACAAGTATGAGTGAAATAGTAGCTTGTGGAGATTATTTAAGGCTTTTAGGATCTTCAAAGACATTTTAAATAGTGTTTATGGTGACACACGAAATTGCTTGATCATATTGAAGCAAAGGGAAGCATGTGGAATTAGGGGAATCAGATGGTTTAGCCTATGAGTTTTCTCTCACTTCACCTGATAGGGTATTTCTCATTTTAGGCTTTTATTGCTTTGATTCATAGTGGTATATTATCTATCATTCTCTATTAAAAGGTCGAGGGAAATATGTTCTTGAATGTTTCTTGATTAAAAGATTCGATGTTGGAAAGTTTCTTGAAGACTTGCTCAAAATCTTGGAAAATAGGGAATTGGCCCAAAAATGGGATAGGGGTCAAGACGTAGTCGGGCGCCGGCGGCTGACTCAAGTGCCCCCCAAACCGTGCGAAATGGTCTACAAATGGCGGATTTTTGGACGATTTTTGGAGGTTTGGGCAAGTGTTTTTCTTGAAAATAGGAGGGTAATGTTGGATATTTTAGTTTGTTAAGTTTTTATTTAGGTTAGTAGAATAATTTCCTAAATTAGGTCGAATTTGTTTAGGAAAATCCGAAAATCCTAACCTTACTCTACAAGGGTACGGCCGGATTTCTTTACTCCTATTTCCTAGTTTTTTTTGGTTTTGTTTCCTTATTTAGATTGTTGTTAGGATTTGTAAGGGGTTTTTAAAGGGATTTTACACTATAAATAAGATGTAACAACTCATGTAACAAATCAGTTGATTAAATAATAAACATTGTGTTTAGTTTTATTTGTTTTCCACACTACAAATTTTCGTGCGAGGAAATTCGTGTGGGTGAATTTTTGAACAAAAGAGTTGGTTCTTAGGCTTTAGAATCTTGTGAGGATAGTTTTAGGAATTGAGGGTGCTTTTCTTTAATCAATTCATAAAAGTGTTCAACATGGAATCGTTTTCTTGGTGCTCTGCGTTAGAGAAATCAAATCTAGTTTCTATCCCTTGTTTGTGACTGCAATTTTATCAACATTCACATCATAAAAGGATTTTTTTTTTGTATGACTTAGTTACTTAGCCTATGTAGGATTCGAATCTACATTTTTGTGCTTTGGCACGATGCTCACCAACAGATCTAATAGGTTTCTATTAATAATGCTACGTATAATATTTGTCAAAATGACGGGCTATGTTCTTAATGAATGTACCATTTTTTTGTCAAATGTATACTTATATACAAATGATGCATGTATAAAAGGAATAATGCCTCAAATTACATATGATTTTTTATTATTTTATGGCTTTGACAACCAAATACTTTCACATATTGAGTCAGTAGTTCAACATATATTATTTATGTGTTGGTTCATACCATATTGCTAAGTGCTATTTTTACGAGAATAAGTGAAAGTTGAGATCAATATCAAAATGGGTATATACAAATAAAATAAAGCAAATAAATTAAAGGCTCTATCCTATTTTTTTAGGTATCCAACCACCATACCGTAGAATGTATGCAAGACATTAACCAACAACAATTGTATACTATGCCTCTACCAATTGAATTAATTTGGAATAATCAAGTCCATTTCAGCACAATCCTACTCCAAATTTCTAGTTATAAGAGGATCATTGATTTATATCATTATAGGGGCCAAATTCTATCTTCAATATAATGCGGAATGAATGATGGAGCACAGTGCTCTATCATGTTTAATGCAGCAAAGGGTTTTTGAGTAAATATTTTGATGATGAAGGATTGAATAAGAATAAAGGGGCCCACTAGTGGTCAAGCATTTGTAGCTAATTGCTAAATCGCGTGTGAAAGTGGTATGTTTCCAAAATTATTTCTTTTTCCTGTTTTTATTAAATTGATGACAATACCCCACAGCTTTAGTCACTCTCATTTTTCTTTATCCTAAATTCTTAACAGTCTATCTGGCACGTGGGAATAAAAATTGAAGGAATAGAGAGTAGGGGTGAGAATGAAAATTGATAAGTGGGAATACATAAAATATGTCCAATCTCATGTTTGTTAAAGATAGGAATATATTTTGGAATAGATTGGGAATAATGCATGTAATTACACAAATACCTCTTAAAATAATTATCACTCTTCTTTTTCATTAATGACATTTTTGTAAATTTACTACACAACTCTTATTCTCATTCCCAATCCCATGGATTTTTATACCATTTGGGATTAATACTCCCAATTCCACCCACAATTCCCACATACCAAACACCCCCTAAGCTTTTTATTTCTATTTACCCCTAATAAAATATTTTCCACCTAAAAAAAAATTTAGGGTTTCATCCCACGAAAAAGCTCCGATCAATTCATTTAAAAAATCTAAAAATTTTCAAAATCTAATTCATGTCCATGATATGTGACCAAGTTTTTACTGATTGGCTGCCATGAACCTATCACCAAACTCTCCTCCTCTATTCAAACTTGAGACTGGTAATGAATGTCACAAAGTAACACTCACATGCGGAGGTTTAAAAAAATATAGGCAAGGGAAGTCGGTAAAATGGATTTGTTACTTCAAGAAAAGGATTGGCTCTAAGGGCCGGGCACGGGGTCCCAGTCTCGAACCTATCGGTTTTCGGCAGATTACTCGAGCTGCTCGCATGGCGGGAGCATGTTGTCGCATGCCATACGGAGGAAAGACTAGGAACGGTCCCTTCAGGGGCCTTCCCCGAGCATCGAACATCTAACTCAGAACTAGTATGGACAAGAGGAATCCGACTTTTTAATTAAAACAAAGCATTGCAATGGTCCTTGCGGATGCTAACACAATATGATTTCTGCCCAGTGCTCTGAATGTCAAAGTAAAAATTTCTAAAATAATTCATAAAATTTTAATTGCTACTTTGATAATTGATGCAAAGAGTCTCATAGCTTTATAGTTGATCCAAGACATTTGTAACAGTTAAGCATATTCGTTTTTACGGTAACATTTTTTTCTACTAACGACTCTATAGATTGGATTGTAATTTATATTTATTTCAATATATTAATCTTTTGTGGATGTAACCGATGGGAAATTTTTTTCAATTTCAGGAAAAAAAACACCACTAAATAGAAACTTAAAAACTTAAAATACTAGTATAAAAAATTCAGTTGAAAAAATCAATCAATGCGGATAACTGGTGGGAAAATAAGATAAAGCTTACTTTATAAGCCATCAGAACCCGTGATATAAGGAATTAAGGATACACTATGACAATTTTCCAACTCTATTAAATTCAACAAATAGAAACTCATACTCCGCATTACACATTCCTCTTTGGGATGTCCCTAGAAGGCTGCTATCTTACTATTTAAGACCTATGGACCCCACATTTAACTCACTCACATATTTACAATGCTCATTAATCACACCTAACTACCCCACACACTTGTATTATTATTCCTAACCACTCCATAATTCTTGATTGCTCCTTTTTTCCTACCCCTAAAAAAATTATAAAACACCTCTTTTTTCTCCCTCTTCTTATTTCTTCTGGGTTCTTCACCGAGAACATGTTCCTTTCCTTCCTCAAAAGAAATTGTCATACTACATTTGCACTCAATTTTATCTCTCATCAATTTGCCTTCTAAACTTCTCTTTATGTTTTTTTAACAGTAGTCTCTTTTCTCAAATGATAATTACGTACAGAAAATTGAATTACACATGAATTATTTAATACTTAGTAATAGTCTCTTGGAATTGTCTTAGTAATCTGCTAATCTATTCCAAAAAATCTTTTATTAAATAATTCCTTTTCAAATTAAAATTCTTTTATAAGTAGTCTTTTACTTTTCAATTTACGCAAATCAATCCATTCCAAAAAAATCTATTTTAAAATTATTCTTATCAGACTTCTTAAATAATTCCAGGTTGATATTTAGGCCCCCGCATCACAATCGCGTGGCCTTACGCTTGGTCAATGATCAGGCTATTGTACACCTATCAAAAATAAACCTAACCGCTCTAACTAATATAGCTAGGGAAGTAGGGATCGGATCCACAGGGAAGCAATTAAACCTATTAGTTATAAAAAGTTTAGACTGTGTAAAGGGCCTTTGAGTGACAATTGTGATCAAGAAATTAACTAGAATTAGAGCTAAATTGATTAAGGAAATAAATTAATGACTAAACCTAGGACGTCGGTTCACCACAGATTAACAAACGAATTGCACACAAATAATTAATTAGATTATCAAATTCCTTGAATTAAAGTCCATTAATTCCCTCAAATCTAGTCCCCTTCAAAACTCCTCTAATGGTTCTCGCGCACTTAGACTCGTTTTGCCTATTGTCCTTATGATCTAATTGTGGTAATCTTACCTCTCGGCATCGATTTCAACAATATCAAACTAACAATTAAAGTTGGCCAGTATTTAACTGAAAGCAATAACAATTGACAACAGGAATTCAAATACATTAATAGTTAAACTAATATTTATGAGCAAAACATCAACAACCAATCCATGGATCCCGTAGTCCTAGAAAAGAAACTACACTCATAATTGAAAGAACAAAAACTATATCAATAAAAGAAATTAAAATCCTAAACATATTTAAACTAAACAAACCAACAATAAACAAGAATTTAAATCTAAGCATAAAACTAATAAAATTAGGAGCATAAATTAAAACTAATAATGAACATTAATTAAGAACAAAGATTGAGATTGAAATAAAACCTGAATATTATTGATTGAAAGATTGAATAAAGTTCCACACTTAGAGAGAATTTTAGAGTAAACTAGGGTTTGTAAAAGTAAAAAGGCGTAAATGACAAATTTAGAGGACTAAACATTAAGTACTTAGGCTAAACAAGGGAAAAACACGCGAAAATCCCCTTCAGAGCCACCGCCCGGAGGGCTCCGGGCGTGCAGCCTCACCCGGGCGCACAGCCTCGATCCGGGCGGGTAGCTTGCTTGGCTCGTTTCTCGGTTATTGCTCGTTCTTCCTTAATTACTGCTTCATTTTAGCACTTCTAATCTTCGATTAAGCTTCCCAAATGACTTCAACTCTTCACTAACTTCTTCAAGTGCTTCAAAAGGTTCAGAAAACAACGATAAATCATTGATTCCTGTAAAATCTAATAAAAAGCAAAATAAACACTCGAAATAGCAAAAGTTAGTAAAAATGGTTCAAAAGAGCCGTCTTAAAGCTAGAAATCAATCGGGATCGGGGTTAATATACATATCAAATATCAACTTATCAAACTCTCCCAAGCCAAACCTTTGCTTGTCCTCAAGCAAACAACTAAGCAAACAATAACTTCACCCCTTTAACTTTGCAAAACAAGCTTAATTCAAGCAATCCCGAGTATGCAAGTTCCTCAACCAACCCATCAAAATCCCTTGACCGCCATCCACTTAAATCAAAATCAATAAGCCAGCCATGTAAGAAATAAAAGTCGATGACTAGAGTAGCTCACTCGGTGTCACTCTACACATAAAATTGAGCATAAATAATGAAGCTCGCCCTTAATCCCAAATAAGAATGCAAATGCAATAAGTGTTTGAATGCAAAATTTGAGAACCCAAACCCACATCTCACACCTCATGCAAGTGTTTAAAGGTAGTCACTCAATCCTAGTATGAATGTCGACTCGAAATGCAAGTAATACTCCCTAGCTTTGGCAATTGACTTAATTCACAAGGACAAAAAACATGCACATGCCGATCAAAAAGGTCTTTGTAAGCTTGTAACGTGGCTAGGGTGATGGGTAGGATAGAATTTGGGATAATGTGGTGGTAAATGCGGGTTATACGCATATAACAATCAAAAATCAAAATCAACATCTCCAACATCAGCTCCTACATCAAACCAATTCTCATAGAATTACATCACACCATAAAGCTTTACATTTCAACTACTCCAAGTATCACAAGCTTTTCTTTTTCAACATTTTCCAATTCTTTTTTTTTCAACTCTTTTTTTTTCTTTTTCATTTTTCATTTCTTTTTTTTCAACTTTCAAGATTTTTTTTTCAACTTAGGCTCACGACTCTTAATGACATGTCAAAGACAAAATCATCACACATACATATCTAGGCCAATAAAAGATGTATAACATTTTAATTCTTCATTAAAACTAACCTAGACATTGGTATGCAGAGCCTTAGTGTGAAACCTATTATTACACTTTTAACAACAACCATTCACAATTTTCCAATCCTCTCCAAAACCTCCAACAAATGCAAAACAACAACAAAACAACTCCTCAACTCCCCCAAGCCAAGCTTGGGCATATATCAAATGATTAGAACAAGGCTAAATAAGGTTGTAATGTGGCTAAAATGCAAAAGAAGGGTAAATTTTGTGAAGGAAAAAAGCTCCTAAAAGAAATGATTGCCTTTTATCATTCGCAGCATGTAACATATCAAATCCAAGCTACTAAAGTCAAAAGCCAAAAACGTGGATCATACATGCACCAGGAACTAAGCACACATGAAAGAAAATAAGCATAGAAATAATGTATGCGGCTCAAATCCTCCCGTTAACACAGTTCAAGCCTCCACTCTACACATGGCTATAATGGCAAGATTAGAAATTGTTTCAAGCTAAGTTAAGTTCAAGTCCAAGTTGGCAATTCCCAAAACATAACTCATCGCATGCCCAAATCAATCAAAAACATTTTTAAATAAAATGCGAGGCACAGGGAAGTCACCATCCACAAAGTTTCATCAAACCAATCAATCAACTAAAGCTAACTACCAAAAGCAGTATAAAAATCTAAACTATGAAAGCAGTACATTTTTTGGTCATATGTAAACTCCTACTTCTAACAAGTAGTATAAACCATATGACTATCCTAAGAAAGCAAGAAAACTACACTAGAAAGCAATAAAAATTAAACTAAGAAAGCAATAAAATTACCTCCCCCAAGCCAGACTCAGCAATGTCCTCATGCTGAAGGAAGTAAGGCAAGAGAGAAGAGATATGGTGGAGGGGTTTAGGGAGTCATGGAGGTTTAATATGATGTATATGGGTGAAAGGATGAAGTTGTGAAAAGATAAGAAACAGGCGTGGGTGATAAATGATATTGCATGTAGCATACACGGATTGAAATTTGACCACCTCTCACTGTTTCGACCATATCTCACAAATTATAATTCTTATTAGCATAATTCTTTTTGCATTGGAAAGTATACTCAAAGTTATTTCCAACGGTATGTCGTACGCCTCGTGGAACATCCTGGAGAAAAAGTTATAGCCGTTTAAAATTGACCCTTTGAATCTGCCGCGAACAGTCTATCCGCCCTGGTCGAAGGACCGACGCCCGGATTGGGTTGCTCGCCCGGAGGGGTCCGGGCATACAGCTCTTTTTTCTAAATTTCCAAACAAAAATTCTAAGTGTTCAGTTTTGGGTTGCGCGTCCGGGTCGATGTCCATTCGCCCGGGTCATGGCTATTCGCCCGAAGGGGTCCGGGCATGTGGCTCTTCTCTCTTTTTCCTTGTTTTATGTCGCTCAACACCTACAAAAACACCCAAAAACACTTGGGAAACAATGTTATTCCCTCACTCTCCTCACCAAGATCAAGGATAGAGATAAAGTCCCTACTAAACTATGAAAATAAAAATGAAAAATCTACTAAAAACTAAACTACCTACGGGTTGCCTCCCGCAAAGCGCTTCTTTAAGGTCAATAGCTTGACCATATTACCTCATAGCTCATGGGGGATCGAAGAGTGAACCTGAACCACATTTAGTTAAATAATCAAAGAAATTAGGAGTTATTGGTTGCTCAAATGCTTCACAATCCTTGTTTAAAACCTCATCATTTTTCATATTCATATTACAAGCATGAGAAGATTGTTTTCGAGGTTTCCGACGTTTTTTAGGACGGGATTTCCTTTTCTTTTGATCCTGATATAGCTTGTTATTAACACTATCTTCATCACCTACAATAGAATCCAAACACACAAGAGCCTCCAGAAGATCCTTATTAGGGGATAGAGGCAAGTCATTAAGAACAATTTCATTAAGAGTATAAATTGCATAGCATGATTGTTCTATCATAGGATTTTTTAATGCACTATCAAGGTTAAAGGTAACCTTGTCATCACCTATAGAAAGAGTCAAATTTCCATTCTTTACATCAATAACAGCACCTGCAGTGTGTAAGAATGGTCTACCAAGTATAATCGGAATATGAGCATCCTCATCCATATCTAACACAACAAAATCAACAGGAATAAAGAATTTCCCGACTCGCACTGGGACATTCTCTAAAATACCTTTAGGGTACTTCACTGTCCTATCTGACATCTGCAAGGTAATGTTAGTGACCTTCAAAGCACCCATATCAAGCTTTTTGCAAATAGATAAAGGTATGACACTAACACTGGCCCCTAAATCACATAAAGCTTTGTCAATAAACAGTGGGCCAATATTACAAGGAATAGAAAAACTTCTCGGGTCCTTCAGCTTAGGTGATGACTTGTTTTGCAATATGGCATTGCACTCCTCCGTAAGTCCTACGGTCTCCACCACATTCAACTCATGTTTCCTGCTCGAAATATCTTACAAAAATTTAGTGTAAGTAGGAATTTGAGTTATCAAATCAGTAAAAGGAACAATAACCTACAAATTCTTCACATTATCTAAAAATTTACTGAAATGATTATTTTTCTTACTCCTGGTTACCCTGTTTGGAAAGGCTAACCTAACCAGTGACCTCGGGATCGTATCAATCGATGTGTCATCTACCCTCTCCTTAGGTGCTTCAGCCTCCTTATCTGGAAATGTCTCTAAATCTTCAATCACCACGTCACTGGTCTTCTTAGCTCCACCTACAACAACAGAATTAACATCATCAGTAGGCATTTTCGGACCCTCATAAGTTGTTCCACTCCTCAAACTAATGGCATTGATATGGTCCCGCGGGGGATTCTGTGGTGCCTGTGATACTGGAGGTGTAGGTTGTGACTGAAGGTGACCTGGTTGCCTTTGAGCAGTTGATTGTACAATCTAAGATATTTGAGTCTCCAGGTGCTTGTTGTGAGCCTGCATTGCCTCCATATTTTTCTGCATTTGCAACATTATATTCTTCAACTCTGAAATTTCACCACTAGGTTGAGCCTGCAATGGTGGTGCTGATAGTGGTGGCCTGCTGAAACCTGGTGGGTGTGGTGGTACATATCTCTGCATTTGTTGGTATGCTTGCTGAGGTCATATAGTTTGCTGAGGATTCTGCACATTGCTATTGTTCTTGTAGGAAAAGTATGGATGATCCTTCCAGCCCCGATTATATGTACTGGAAAATGGATTGTTCTTGTAGGCTTGAAAGGCACACACTTGCTCTACTGAACTAGTACATGACTGGGAACTATGACCGAATGAACCACAAGATTCACCGAAAGGGTCAGCGCATCTCGAAAGCGCAGCTACAGGTGATGGTGGAGGAGCTGTAGTACCAATCTTATCAAGCTTCTAACTTATGGCATTGATCGTTGTAGCTAAACTCTCATACTTATCATCAACTACATGTTTTCCACCCTTCTTGGAATGCCCTCTAAGGTTACCAAACTGTAAATTATGAGTAGCAATTTCATCAATCAGTTCATATGCAGCATCGACCTCCTGGTTCATGAATCACCCATTAGTAGCAAAATCTAACAAAGCTCTACTCTCATTACCCAAACCATTGTAGAATGATTAAACTAAAAACCATTTCTCAAGCCCATGATGAGGACACATTCTCAATAACTCCTTGAACCATTCACAAGCATCTTAAAGTGACTCATCTGTTTCCTGATTGAAATTAGTAATTTGACTCCTCAGTAAAGCAGTTCTCTGTGGAGGATAGTACTTCCTCTGAAAAGCAAGAGCCAAGCCCTCCCAACAAGTAATTGTAGCCATATTAAGATCATTCAACCAGGTTCTAGCTGTGTCCTTAAATGAAAATGGGAACATTCTCCTCCTAATGTAGTCCTTAGAAACATTTATTTGCTTGATAGTATCACAGTATTGAAGGAAATTTTGCAAATGTAAATTCAGATCCTCCTTCAATGTCCCTGAAAACTGATTTCGTTCAACCATATTCACAAGACCTGGTTTCAGTTCAAAATTAGCAGCATCGGTATCCGGTACTGAATAACTGATATACGTGTTTTATGTTGTGTTTTTCCCTCATTTTCGGTTGATTCTTGTGCTAAATAGTTAAGTTTGTGGCTTTGTTTTGATTAAATATCGTCTTTCGATGTTAAGTTATGTTTTGGAACGGTTTTAGCATCTTTAGTTGACTTTTAGAACCTTTTACAGTTATTTTATACTTTTTCGGTTACTACGCGTGGTTTTCGGTTTTGTTTATATGTTACAGGAGCGTAATAGAGAGTTATGAAGTCATTGGAGGCTAAAACCAGTCAAAATGTACTTGCCTCGGGATGCGTGCCAAGTCACGAAAAGCACGAGCGAGATTCGAAGAATCGAGCGAAGAAATAAGCAAGATCGTCAAAATATAGGAATGCAAATTCCATGCGGGCGCAGCCTTTAATCATCTTTTGATCTATGCGCTCGCAACATAGATCAGAAGTATCAGAACTCACTCATTATTCACCATGCAGGCGCAGGGAACAAACTAGGTTTGTTCTATGCGGGCGCAGGTGCAATATTTTGGTGCCCGATTTTTCTTTCCGTGCGGTTTTTGCTCGTGGGTTTTAATTAATTAAAAACCCAAATCCTATATATACTCTATGTAAAGGGGGCACGACTCTAACTAGTTTTTATCATATTTTTAGACCTAGGAATCCAAAATTACTTTTTCTCTCTAGAATTTTAGGATTAATTACTTTGTTCATGAATTCAAGCTTTCAATCAATGCAATTCAATCTTTATTTTGGTAATCTCTTTCCTTATGCTTTTTAATTCTTTTAGTTTCATGATTCTCTTTAATTTCTTAGTTTTTAGTCTAGAGTAATTAGTTTTATTGTTTTTGTTCTTAATTTAGTTTTATTAGTAATTAATTTAGTTTTAATTAATTCCTTGTTCTTGATCATGTTGTTTAAATTCAATTTTGCTTTTGTTCCCTTAATTATGAGTGAGTAGTCGTTTTCTCTAGGGTTAGGGGATCTATGATCATGACTTGAATTTAAATTATGTTTTCTAATTAGTTCTTGGCTTCTAATTGAATTCCTATTATTGATTTCTAGCGATTGCAATTAAATTGTGGCCAGATTTAGTTGTAAGTTAGGTTATTGTTGAAATCGAGGCCGAGAGGTAAGATTACCACAATTAGACCACCGAATAATAGGCAAAAACGAATTTATGCAAGCGAGAGCCGGTAAAGGAGTTTTGAGGGAGTTTAAGTTCGAGAGAATTAGTGAGCCCTAGTTCAATGAATGCCAATGAATTGGTTAGTGAACGTTAATTTAGTTTGTTGATTGATCATAGTGAACCGATAGCCCTAGGTTTCTATTAATAGAGTTTAATCGATATTTTCCCATCATTTCCTTAGTTTCAATTCTTAGTCTTCTTAGTTCTAGAAACCATTTACCGAAATTTCCACCAAGGCCATTACACGCTTTAGGCTTTTAGAGCTAGTAGAATTTAATAGCTTCCCTGAGGATTCGATCCCTACTTCCCTAACTATATTAGTTAGTGTTGTTTTGTTTATTTTTTAGAGGTGTGCGACAACCTGTTCAATAACCTCCAGCCATAGACTTCGTACTAGGCAAGGAATAGTCTCTCAATGAACGGGCCACAGGTGGCGGTGGTGGAGGTGGTGGTCCTCTACCTTGTCCTTCTCCTTCGCCAGCCATCTCGACCTCTAAATAACCTTCAAACAACAAGTTGAAGGTGAACTCGAAAAACTGAGACAAATCAGAAACAGTTTCCTCCACGGATCGAGGAAGATATATTCGGCGTCTACTACGTCTCAACCGCTTTAGAAATACTTGCTCGGGCTCAAGGAAAATAAAAATATCAGGCACGTGGCCGTTTTGCATAAACCTATAACCTGCACAATATGCAACTCCGAGCGAAGATGAGAAACTGCCTCAAAGAACCAAAAAGTTCTTTGAGACTAAGGAAAATAAAAAGAAAACAGTATAATCCCGACTAACAGAATTAAAAATTGCCTCCCTGGCAACGGCGCCAAAATTTAATGAAGCTATCGTAAACCTATCAAAAATAAACCTAACGACTCTAACTAATATAGCTAGGGAAGTAGGGATCGAATCCACAGGGAAGCAATTAAACCTATTAGTTCTAAAGAGTTTAGACTATGTAAAGGGCCTTTGAGAAACAACTGTGATCAAGAAATTAACTAGAATTAGAGCTAAATTGATTAAGGAAATAAATTAATGACTAAACCTAGGACATCGGTTCACCACAAATTAACAAACGAATTGCACACGAATAATTAGTTAGATTATCAAATTCCTTGAATTAAAGTCCATTAAATTCTCTCGAATCTAGTCCCCTTCAAAACTCCTCTAATGGCTCTCGCTCACTTAGACTCATTTTGCCTACTGTCCTTATGATCTAATTGTGGTAATCTTTCCTCTCGGCATCGATTTCAACAATATCAAACTAACAATTAAACCTGGCCAGTATTTAACTGAAAGCAGTAACAATTGACAACAGGAATTCAAGTACATTAATAGTTAAACTAATATTTATGAGCGAAACATCAACAATCAATCCATAGATCCCCTAGTCCTAGAAAAGAAACTAATCACTCCTAATTGAAAGAACAAAAACTATATCAATAAAAAAAATTAAAATCCTAAACATAATTAAACTAAACAAACCAACAATAATCAAGAATTTAAATCTAAGCATAAAACTAATAAAATTAAGAGCATAAATTTAAACTAATAATGAACATTAATTAAGAACAAGAATTGAGATTCAAATAAAACCTGAATATTATTGATTGAAAGATTGAATAAAGTTCCACACTTAGAGAGAATTTTAGAGTAAACTAGGGTTTGTAAAAGTAAAAAGGCGTAAATGACAAATTTAGAAGACTAAACATTAAGTACTTAGGCTAAACAAGGGGAAAACACGCGAAAATCCCCTTCAGAGCCACCCGCCCGGAGGGGTCCGGGCGTGCAGCCCTCACCCGGGCGCACAGCCTTAGTCCAGGCGGGCAACTTGCTTGGCTCGTTTCTCGGTTTTTACTCGTTCTTCCTGAATTACTTCTTTATTTCTTCATTTTAGCACTTCTAATCTTCAATTAAGCTTCCCAAATGACTTCAACTCTTCACTAATTTCTTTAAGTGCTTCAAAAGGCTCAGAAAACAACGATAAATCATCGATTCCTGTAAAATCTAATAAAAAGCACAACAAACACTCGAAATAGCAAAAGTTAGTATAAATGGCTCAAAAGAGCCGTCTTAGAGCTAGAAATCTATCGGGATCGGGGGTAAAATACATATCAAATATCAACTTATCAGTCAACAAAGTCAATCTTTGACTTTCCTCACATTTTTTAATATTACAGATTAGTCCTTGTGCTCTTTTTACAACATGGAGCACCATGCTCAGTTAGGCAAAGCTCCTTAATAAGTTTATGCCAGAGTGCCCTACTGCCCTTTTCATTTGCTAGGTAAAATAATCGTAAGAACTAGGGATTGAAACAAACAAAGTCAATTGGCATGATCTCTTGGCTAGTAACATTTGATGTATGGTTTGAATATAATTACTAGTATAAATCATTGATTGCATGTTTGTATGTATTACATGTTGTAGATTATGTAAATATATGGTTCAACAGTTATATCTTACAATGCAATGTACAGCTCTAATTGAAGATCAATGCATGATACTTATTAAGTTATTATTGAAAAAGAAATCATAAAGAAACAAACATCTATTGATTTTATCCACCTCAAAGTTTTAAAAAATAATTAGTTGGGAGTTTCAAGGGCAACCAATAAGAATCAATCGTAGGATCACATAGAATCGGGTGAAAAACTTTAATTACTTGATAGGATCTACCCCTCAAACTCATTTAAAAATATAATTATTGTCGAAGATTATAGAAAACCTTAATTACTTTCCTCCCAAAAGTAAATACCAAACACAAGGACACAACCGAGAATTTTAGCCAATTAGCCTTAAGGTTTGGTAGATGGACCATGATTTCTTTGTTCTTTATACCATTGTTGTTGTGATTCTTGCTTTGTATGTAATTTTGAATAATAGCATGACATAAATTGCACGTACTTGATTGTAGCATGGGAATTCAATAAAAGCGTATTTCAATCAATCAATCAATCACATCATTAATCCCAAAAAAATGGGTTCAGCTATATGAACTAAAATTAATTATTCCTTGTGGTCATCCACGTAAAGTTTCCTCCTCCCTCCCCTGCGATCGAGAACATCATTCTCTTGTAAATCTAAAAGCTTCATATCCCTACTAACCCCTTCCCACCAAGTCATTTTTCTCCCCCTACCTCGGTTGAGATCTCCATGATCCCACTCTTCCACTCGTCGCACCAGGGCTCCCTCAGGTCACCATCTCACATGTCCAAACCAATGCAAGTAATTCTCCCTTAATTTGCTTGCTATGTCTGCGACCACAACTTTTCGACGCATTACTTCATTAATGATTCTATCCCTTAGAGTGTTCCCGCACATCCATCTCAACATCCGCATCTCCGTAACTCCTATATTTTAAATGTGCTCCTTCTTGTAACCTCAACATTCTGTACCATAGAGCAAGTATTTATAGTAGCGTAATTAGTATGACAGCATGAAGAATTTAAAAAACTTAATTTTTATTACTCCCTCCGTTCCCTTTTGTTTGATACATTTTGACTTGCACATATGTCAACGCACTTGTTTGACCTTAAATATCTCTTCTAGTATATATGTAAAAATTATAATAATTGAATATTAATAACGACTCATTGAGACGAATCAAACAAGATCCCATATGACTATATTATGTTTTATCAATTGAAATTAATTTACAAGATTCTTCCATCTTATAAATAGCGTCAAGATTCAAACAAATCAAACATTTAGGAACGGAGGGAGTAAAAAATAAATAGGATTGAGCTAGACCACATAATGATAATGACATTTACCGTTAATATTTATAATTACTTCTAAAACAAAACTATACTATATGTCTATATGAAAACATAAACTAAATTTATTCTGAATAAAACTCATAATTAATTACTTACGAATAGTTAACACAATCAAGAAGACGATGGGGATGGAGCTGCTCCACTAGAGCATTGCTTGTGAACAATAGCTTGAACTAGAGGAACCTGGACGTCAGCAAGGGCAGTGCAACATTCGGGGCTCAAAGGGACAAGGAAATGTATATTCTTCATGCAAGAAGCAACCACGTTGTTAATTGGTGGTGTTTGTGGGATAGGCGATGATGCTGGTGGAAGAGGGATCCAAAAGTGAGGATGAGGACGCAAGTGAGGATGGGGATGAAATTTTTAGGAAGGTAAAAACCTTTCAGGATTTTCTACTTGAGGACTTGAAGGTTGTTGTTGGGCATATGTTGTGCCCATGAGAAGTTCTACTAAAGCTCAGGCTATGAATAGGGTCGTTCCTAACATTTTAGCGGCCCAGGGCGAATTTAAAATTAAGGACCCCAAAAAAGCAAATTAAATTAGGAAAATTTTTTTGGTGCAAAAAGCTAAATTAGAAATTAAACATCTACTCCATAATATTTTTATATATAGATAAATTAAAATACATATATAAGAATAATCACTTTTTTCTACTAGAGTATAATGATTTTAACTCTTTCATGCTATTGCTAATTAACAACATATCTTATTCCTATATACATAACAAAATCATAAATTGAAATCCATTTCATAAGAATGAAGGTATATTTTTTTAGAGGATTGTGAAGATTTTAATTCTTTCATACTAATTAACAACATATCTCGGATGTTATTACTATATATTAAAAAAATTACAATTTGAAATTAATTTTGAATTATAGAAAAATAAATATATATAACATTAATTTGAAGAAATAAGAATCTCATAGACTACAGTAAGAATTTAGTTAAAAAAAATTAGTATTTTCTTAGCTTATATATAATTATATAAAAAATTAATGTAGTCAAGAAATGGGTAAAACTGTTAAAAAATATTGCATTCTATAGTCAAGCTGATAAAGATTTGGTGATGGAAGAAAGAAAAAAGGCTATCGCACACCTATCAAAAATAAACCAAACCACTCCAACTAATATAGCTAGGGAAGTAGGGAACGAATCCTCAGGGAAGCAATTAAACCTATTAGTTCTAAAAAGTCTAAACTGTGTAAAGGGCCTTTGAGCGACAATAGTGATCAAGAAATTAACTAGAATCAGTACTAAATTTATTAAGGAATGAAATTAATGACTAAACCTAGGACATCGGTTCACCACAGATTAACCAACGAATTGCACACAAATAAATAATTAGATTATCTATTTCCTTGAATTAAGGTCCACTAATTCTCTCGAATCTAGTCCCCTTCAAAACTCCTCTAATGGCTCTCGCTCACTTAGACTCGTTTTGCCTATTGTCCTTATGATCTAATTGTGGTAATCTTACCACTCGGCATCGATTTCAACAATATAAAACTAAAAACTAAACCTGGCAGTATGTAACTGAAAGCAATAACAATTGACAATAAGAATTCAAGCACATTAATAGTTAAACTAATATTTATGAGCAAAACATCACCAATTAATCCATGGATCCCCTAGTCCTAGAAAATGAACTACTCACTCATAATTGAAGGAACAAAAACTAAATCAATAAAAGCAATTAAAATTCTAAACATGATTAAACTAAACAAAATCAACAACAATCAAGAAATTAAATCTAAACATAAAACTATTAAAACTAACAACATAAATTGAAAATAATAATAAACATAACTAAGAATAAGAATTGAGATTGAAATAAGACCTGAATATTATTGATTGAAAGATTGATAAGAATTCTACACTTTGAGAGAAATTTTAGAGTAAACTAGGGTTCTAAAGTGAAAAGAGGCGTTCATGACTAATTAGCAGACTAAACACTTAAGTACTTAGGCTAAACAAGGGAAAAAACACGCGGAATTTAGTCTTCAGAGCCACCCGCCCGGAGGGTCCGGGCATGCAGCCTTCACCCGGGCGCACAACTTCGGTCCGGGCGGATGGCTTGTTTGCCTTCGTTTCTCGGTTTTTGCTCGTTCTTCCTTAATTGCTTCTTTAATTCTTCGTTTTAACACTTCTAGTCTTCGGTTAAGCTTCCAAATGACTTCAACTCTTCACTAAATGACTTCAATTCTTCAAGTGCTTCAAAAGGCTCGGAAAACAACAATAAATCATCGATTCCTGTAAAATCTAATAAAAAGTACAACAAACACTTTAAATAGCAAAAGTTAGTAGAAATGGCTCAAAAGAGCCGTCTTAGAGCTAAAAAACATTCGGGATCGAGGGTAAAATACATATAAAATATCAACTTATCAAACTCCCCCAAGCCAAACCTTTGCTTGTCCTCAAGCAAACAACTAAGAAAACAATGACTTCGCCCCTTTAACTTTGCAAAACAAGATTAACTCAAGCAATTCCGAGTATGCAAGATCCTCAACCAACCCATCAAAATCCCTTGACCGCCATCCACTCAAATCAAAATCAATAAGCCAACCATGTAAGAAATAGAAGTTGATGACTAGAGTAGCTCACTCGGTGTCACTCCTCACACAAAATTGAGCATAGATAATGAAGCTCACCTTTAATCCCAAGAAAAAAAATGCAAGTGCAATAAGTGTTTGAATGCAAAATTTGAGAACCCAAACCCACATCTCACACCTCATGCAAGTGTTTAAAGGTAGCCACTCAATCCTAGTATGAATGTCGACTCGAAATGCAAATAATACTCCCTAGCTTTGGCAATTGACTCAACTCACAAGAACTAAAAACATGCACATGCCGATCAAAAAGGTCTTTATAAGCTTGTAACGTGGCTAGGGTGATGGGTAGGATAGAATTTGGGATAATGTGGTGGTAAATGCGGGCTATACGCATGTAGCAATCAAAAATCAAAATCAACATCTCCAACATTAACTCCAACATCAAGCCAATTCTCGTAGAATCACATCACACCATAAATCTTTACATTTCAACTACTCCAAATATCACAAGCCTTTTCTTTTTCAACAGCTTTTCAATCTCTCTTTTTTTTTTTCAACTCTTTTCTTTTTTTTCCTTTTTTTTCATTTTTCAGTTCTTTTTTTTTCAACTTTCAAGATTTTTTTTTTCAACTTAGGCTCACGACTCTTAATGACATGTCAAAGACAAAATCATCACACATACATATCTAGGCCAATAAAAGATGTATAACATTTTAATTCTTCATTAAAACTAACCTAGACATTGGTATGCAGAGCCTTAGTGTGAAACCTATTATTACACTTTTAACAACAACCATTCACAATTTTCCAATCCTCTCCAAAACCTCCAACAAATGCAAAACAACAACAAAACAACTCCTCAACTTCCCCAAGCCAATCTTGGGCATATATCAAATGATTAGGACAAGGCTAAATAAGGTTGTAAAGTGGCTAAAATGCAAATGAAGGGTAAAAGCTCAAAATAAGGACCAAGGGAAAATTTTGTGAAGGAAAGCCTAAAATCTGAAAGCTCCTAAAAGAAATGATTGCATTTTATCATTCGCAGCATGTAACATATCAAAGCTAAGCTACTAGAGTCAAAAGCCAAAAACATGGATCATACATGCACTAGGAACTAAGCACACATGAAAGAAAATAAGCATTGAAATAATGTATGCGGCTCAAATCCTCCCGTTAACACAGTTCAACCCTCTACTCTACACATGGTTATAATGGCAAGATTAGAAATCGTTTCAAGCTAAGTCAAGTTCAAGTCCAAGTTGGCAATTCCCAGAACATAACTCATCACATGCCCAAATCAATCAAAAACATTTTTAAAAATGTGGGGCACATGGAAGTCACCATTCACAAAGTTTCATCAAACCAATCAATCAATCAATCAACAAAAGCTAACTATCAAAAGAAAAAAAAAAGTCTAAACTATGAAAGCAGTACATTTTTTTGGTCATATGTAAACTCCTACTTCTAACAAGTAGTACAAACCATATGACTGTCCTAAGAAAGCAAAAAAATCTACACTAGAAAGCAATAAAAACTAAACTAAGAAAGCAATAAAGTTACCTCCCCCAAGCTGGACTCAGCAATGTCCTCATGCTGAAGGAAGTAGGGGACTCCTCTCAGTCGGACTGGAGGAAAGTGTTAGTGTCCTCACTGGCACTACCATCATCACCATCATCACTACCTGCTCCTCCTGCTCCACTAGTCCCTTCTCCAGGGTTGAAGTGATACCATGAAGGGTGAGGGCCAGCGGAGGGTACTACGCCGGTACAGACGTAATGGTCATAGATCAGGTACATGGCAAGACGATGATCCTGCTCAAAAGTGGCAAACCGATCCATGAACTGCTGCTGCTGGATCTGGAAGTTGTTGAACTGGTTCTGCAGCTGGTTCATTTGTACCTTCCACGGGGCAGGGTCGGTAGGTGGTTGCTGTGGGGGCTGCTGGGGTGGTGGCTGGGGCACAAACTACTGGGCTTGGCTCGGCCCAGCATGTTCTGAGGTACCTGCATAAGAACCTGCACCACAGCCATCCACAGGCATAAGATAGGATTGCTGATCAGGCAGCAATCCGGTCAGTGAAGCATCAGGGAGGGTAATAGAAACTCCCTTGGATGGTCCTATGTACCATCTAATGCGCCCCCCGCCACGCAAATCTAGCCAATCACATTGGCTGAGGTAGGGGGCATCCAAGTAGCGGGACCCCACAGCAGGGGTCCTACCATACTCAAAGTTAGCCTTATAGTACCTGCCAACAAATGTCAGAAGACCACCAAAAACAATATTGTTAATGGTAGGTTCACCAAATCGATCGGTACCTGTATAAGTCTTACATTGGGTATGTAAATGCATAGTAAATAGATGAGGAAGATGAAGACGATAAGGAAATAAAGTTTTAACTAAGTGCCTTCCTAGGCACCACATCTCTCTGGTATTAACTTCGTGTTGTTCATACCGACCAAATACTGTCCCTGCAAGAAAACGGTGAGTGATCCTAGTAGAGGGCTGGTGGATCAAATTAGCCTTTGCATGCTGCTAGTTGGTCAGATGCACACCTGTCAGAGAATACTACCAAGCAACATCATCAAAACCCTTTGGGGGTCTAGCACGCCCCCAACTGGCCATACCAAATATTGCCCCAAAATCTTCGATCGTTTCGTAACGATCGACATTAAACATTCTAAAACTAACACCTCTAACAGGTGCCTTGGGGTTAGGCCTGTCAATTTCAAAACTTGACATAAACTCGTAAGTTATGTCAGGATAAGTCGGGGCATCCATACCAAAGAAACTATGCATACCCATAGATCGAAATAATTCCTCAGTCTCATTATGAACACCTAAAGCATGCAATAATTGATGATCTATGAAACAGGTGGGGGTAACATGTCGTAATTTAAGTTTTTCGAACCTTACCTTTTGCTCTTGGGAACCAAAATTTACTAACCCATATGTAGGATCACGGCCCAACCCTTGTGGTTCGTTCCTTGAGCTTGCTCCGACCCGTTGCCTTTTAGGTGCCATGGAAGAGTAGTGAAATTGAAGAGGAATTAGTGGGTATGAGATGAAAGTGGTTGTAATTGAGAGTTATGGTGGGGATCTAAAAGAGGATGGAAAAACATTGATTTTGGTGAAAATTTGAGTGAATTTGGGTGAGTAATGAGGGAGATATAGTAGAGAGAAGTTAGAGAAAATATGGAGGAAATTGTAGAGAGAGAAAGTGAAGATAAGAAAATGAGAGGTGAGAGAAGGAAGAAGGAGGAAAGAAAGAAGAAAACCGTAGAAAAGGAGAGGAGAAAGAAGAGAAAAAAAATAAAAAATAAAAAACAATAGAAAACGCGTGCGAAGGCCACACGCCCGGCCCGAAGGCTGAGCATCCAGAGGGGGGTTGCTTGCCCGGAGGGGTCCGGGCGTACAGCTCTTTTTCCAAATTTCCATAAAAAATCTAAGTGTTCAGTTTTGGGTTGCGCGCCCGGGACGATTTCCACATGCCCGGAGGGCGTCTATTGGCCCGGACCTACCTGGGCATACGACTCCTTCGTGTTTTCTTCCTTTTCACTTCAATTTTCACCTAATAACATACAAAAATAACACTTGGAAGACATTGTTAGTCCCTCACTCTCCTCACCAAAGCTAACAATAGAGCTAAAGACCCTACTAAACTATGAAAATAAAAATGAAAAAGCTACTAAAAACTAAACTAATTACGGGTTGCCTCCCGCAAAGCGCTTCTTTAAGGTCATTAGCTTGCCCATATTACCTAATAACTCATGGAGGATCGAATAGTGAACGTGAACCACATTTAGTTAGATAATCAAAGCAATTATGAGTTATTGGTTCTTCAAATGCCTCACGTTCCATGGTAAAACCCTCATTATTTGTCATATTCACATTACAAGCATGAAAAGATTGTTTTCGAGGTTCCCGACGTGTCTTAGGACGGGATTTCCTTTTCTTTTGATCTTGACATAGCTTGTTATTAACACTATCTTCATCACCTGCAATAGAAGTCAAACACACAGGGGCCTCCAGAAGATCCTTATTAAGGGATCGAGGCAAGTCATTAAGAACAATTTCATTAAGAGTATAAATTGCATGACATGATTGTTCTATTATAGGATTTTTCAATGCACTATCAAGGTTAAAGGTAACCTTGTCATCACCTACAGAAATAGTCAAATTTCCATTCTTTACTTCGATAACAGCTCCCGCAGTATTTAAGAATGGTCTACCTAGAATAATAGGGATGTGTGCATCCTCCTCCATATCCNTAGGGATCAAATCCTAAGGGAAGCAATTAAACTCTATTAGTTCTAAAAAGTCTAAACTATGTAAGGGACCTTTGTGGGAAGTTCTGTAAAAACTACTAAAACTAAGAAAACAATGACTAAAACTAATGAAATGACGGGAAATTTTTGAATTAAACTCCTATAANTAACAGGAATAAAGAATTTCCCGACTCTCACAGGAACATCCTCTAAAATACCTTTAAGGTACTTCACTGTCCTATCTGCCATCTGCAAAGTAATGTTAGTAACCTTCAAAGCACCCATATCAAGCCTTTTGCAAATAGACAAAGGCATGACACTAACCCTAGCCCCTAAATCACATAAAGCTTTGTCAATAAACAGAGGGTGGGCCAATATTACAAGGAATAGAAAATTTTCCTGGGTCCTTTAGTTTCGGTGGTGACTTGTTTTACAATATGGCACTGCACTCCTCCGTAAGTGCTACGGTCTCCACCACATTTAACTCACGTTTCCTGTTTAAAATATCTTTCAAAAATTTAGTATAAGTAGGAATTTGAGTTATTAAAATCAGTAAATGGAACAGTAACCTGCAAATTCTTCACAATATCTAAAAATTTACTGAAATGATTATCATTCTTACTCCTGGTTACACTGTTCAGAAAGGGTAACCTAACCTATGACCTCGGGATCGTATCAATTGATGTGTCATCTACCTTCTCCTTAGGTGCTTTAGTTTCCTTAGCTGGAACTGTCACCAAATCTTCAACCACCACATCGCTGATTATCTTAGCTCCACCTGCAACATCAGAATTAACATCATCAGTAGGCATTTTCGGGCCTTCATAGGCAGCTCCACNATAAATTAACTAAACAAATACACTGAGCTAAAGACTAACAAACTAAGGAGAATCATAAAATAAAAAGAATTGAAAAGCAAAAGGAAGGAAATTACCAAAGGAAAGATTGAATTACATTAATTGATAACTGAATCGTCAAGAACAAAGTAATTGCTTCTAAAATTCTAGAGAGAGAAGTGTTTTTAGGATTCCTAAGTCTAAAAAAATACTAAAAACTAGTTAGGGTCGTGCCCCCATATACATAGAGTATCTATAGTAATTAGGTATAATAAACCCACGAAACAAAACNTTGCATCTGCAACATCATATTTTTCAGCTCTGAAATTTCTCCACTAGGTTGAACTTGCAATGGTGGTGCTGATAGTGGTGGCCTGCTGAAACCTGGTGGGTATGGTGGTACATATCTCTGCATCTGCTGTGGTGCCTGCTGAGGTGATATAGCTTGCTGAGGATTCTGTACATTCCTGTTGTTCTTGTAGGAAAAGTATGGGTGATCCTTCCAGCATGGATTATATGTATTGGAAAATGGGTTGTTTTTGTAGGCTTGAAAGGCACACACTTGCTCCATTGAACTGGTACATGACTCGGAACTATGACCGAATGAACCACAGGAATCACAGAAAGGATCAGTGCATCCCGAAAGTGCAGCTACAAGTGATGGTGGAGGAGCTGTAGTACCAATCTTATCAAGCNCGATAACCGCGCGCAATAACCGAGGAAGCATAGAATAACCGTAAAAAGCTCTAAAAGTCTATTATTGAAGATGTTAAAACTGTTCCAAAACTTAGCATTGATCTGTGCAGCTAAACTCTCATACTTATCATCAACTACATGTTTTCCACCCTTCTTGGAATGCCCTNGCATCTGACTTATGGCATTGATTTGTGCAGCTAAACTCTCATACTTATTATCAACTACATGTTTTCCACACTTCTTAGAATGCCTTCTAAGGTTACCAAACTGTAAATTATGAGTGGCAATTTCATCAATCAGTTCATATGCAGCATTGACCTCCTGGTTCATGAATCGACCATTAGCAACAGAATCTAACAAAGCTCTACTCTCANTAAAGCTCTACTCTCATTGCCCAACCCATTGTAGAATGATTGAACCAGAAACCATTTCTCAAGCCCATGATGAGGACACATTCTCAATAACTCCTTAAANTTGATGATGACACATTCTCAATAACTCCTTAAACCGTTCCCAAGCATTATAAAGTGACTCATCTGTCTCCTGATTAAAGTTAGTAATTTGGCTCCTCAATAAAGCTGTTCTCTGTGGTGGNGTCCTCTAAAAAGCAAGAGCCAAGTCCTCCCAACAAGTAATTGTGGCCATATTAAGATCATTCAACTAGGTTCTAGCCTTGTCCTTCAACAAAAATGAGAACATTCGCCTCCTAATGTAGTCCTTAGAAACGTTCATTTGCTTGATAGCATCACAATATTGAAGGAAATTCTACAAATGTAAATTCGGATCCTCCTTCAATGTCCCTGAAAACTGATTTCGTTCAACCATATTCACAAGAGCCGGTTTCAGTTCAAAATTAGCAGTATCAATATCAGGTAATGAATAACCTCCAACCATAGACTCCATACTAGGCAAGGAATAGTCTCTCAATGAACGGGCCGCAGGTGGCGGTGGTGGAGGTGGTGGTCCTCTACCCTGTCCTTCTCCTTCGGCAGCCATTTCGACCTCTAAATACCCTTCAAACAACGGGTTGAAGGTGAACTCGAAAAACTGAGACANTTGAGGCAAATCAGAAACAGTTTCCTCCACGGATCGAGGAAGAAATATTCGGCGTCTGCTACGTCTCAACTGCTTCAAAAATACTCGCTCGGGCTCAGGGAAAATGAAAGTGTCAGGCTCATGGTCGGTTTGCATAAACCTATAAACCTGCACAATATGCAACTCCGAGCAAAGATGAGAAACTGTCTCAAAGAACCAAAAAGTTCTTTGAGACTAAGGAAAATAAAAAGAAAACAGTATAAACCCGACTAATAGAATTAAAACTTGTCTCCCCGGCAACGGCGCCAAAATTTGATGAGGCTATCGCACACCTATCAAAAATAAACCTAACCACTCTAACTAATATAGCTAGGGAAGTAGGGATCGAATCCACAGGGAAGCAATTAAACCTATTAGTTCTAAAAAGTCTAAACTGTGTAAAGGGCCTTTGAGTGACAATAGTGATCAAGAAATTAACTAGAATCAGAACTAAATTTATTAAGGAATGAAATTAATGACTAAACCTAGGACATCGGTTCACCACATATTAACCAACGAATTGCACACAAATAAATAATTAGATTATCTATTTCCTTGAATTAAGGTCCACTAATTCTCTCGAATCTAGTCCCCTTCAAAACTCCTCTAATGGCTCTCGCTCACTTAGACTCGTTTTGCCTATTGTCCTTATGATCTAATTGTGGTAATCTTACCTCTCGGCATCGATTTCAACAATATCAAACTAACAACTAAACCTGGCCAGTATTTAATTGAAAGCAATAACAATTGACAATAAGAATTCAAGCACATTAATAGTTAAACTAATATTTATGAGCAAAACATCACCAATTAATCCATGGATCCCCTAGTCCTAGAAAAGGAACTACTCACTCATAATTGAAGGAACAAAAACTAAATCAATAAAAGCAATTAAAATTCTAAACATGATTAAACTAAACAAAATCAACAACAACCAAGAAATTAAATCTAAACATAAAACTATTAAAACTAAGAACATAAATTGAAAATAATAATAAACATAACTAAGAACAAGAATTGAGATTGAAATAAGACCTGAATATTATTGATTGAAAGATTGATAAGAATTCTACACTTTGAGAGAAATTTTAGAGTAAACTAGGGTTCTAAAGTGAAAAGAGGCGTCCATGACTAATTAGCAGACTAAACACTTATGTACTTAGGCTAAACAAGGGAAAAAACACGCGGAATTTAGTCTTCAGAGCCACCCGCCCGGAGGGTCCGGGCGTGCAGCCTTCACCCGGGCACACAGCTTCGGTCCGGGCGGATGGCTTGTTTGCCTTCGTTTCTCGGTTTTTGCTCGTTCTTCCTTAATTGCTTCTTTAATTCTTTGTTTTAACACTTCTAGTCTTCGATTAAGCTTCCCAAATGACTTCAACTCTTCACTAACTTCTTCAAGTGCTTCAAAAGGCTCGGAAAACAACGATAAATCATCAATTCCTGTAAAATCTAATAAAAAGCACAACAAACACTCGAAATAGCAAAAGTTAGTAGAAATGGCTCAAAAGAGTCGTCTTAGAGCTAAAAAAACAATCGGGATCGAGGGTAAAATACATATAAAATATCAACGTATCAATTATTTCTTAATTTATGTGTTTTCTTTGTTTTTCATCTGCAATTTCGTGATATTCTCTCAATTTTCAGAGTATTTTCTTCATCTCTTAAATTTATGCGTTGTGATTTTCAGATTTCTTCACTAGTTCCTTCTGCATTTTCTTCTTTGTTCAGTAAATCTGCATTCTACTTTTTTTTTNCAGTAAATCTGCATTCTATTGTTTTTTTCTGGTTTTAAGTTTGATTTTCAACTATGCCTAAGAAGAAGTTTTTGGTGAAAGGTGGTGCTAGAGTTCATTCCACAGTGAAAGTTGTTCCAAGTAAGTTTTCTTTGCTTCATTTTTCGAATTTGAGTTAAGTTAAGCATGATTACTTAATTTTCTAGTAAGTTATATATGTATGACTTGTTAATTACTTTTAGATCTATGGTTATGTTCTGAATTTTTTTGATTACTTTTGATTAGAGTTAGAAGTGTTGAGTAATTTTGATTATTATTTGATTTTTGCATTAAATTAATTACAAATTTTCATTTAATTTTGGTACATTTTTTATTTTTGTTCTATATTTGTATGAATTAACTGTTTTAGATCTATTTCAATTAGTTTTTTATTTAACCTTTTTGTTCAATAATTGTTACTTATTAGTTGCTTGAATTGTTACTTATCGTCAGTTTTGAATTATTTTAGTTTTTATTTATTTTTTGATTTAATTTCGATTAATGATTAGTAATTTCAATTAATTTTTGATTTAATTTTTTTATTCAACAATTGTTACTTATTAGTTGTTTACTTGTTACTTATGGCTTGGCTAGTTTTGAGTTATTTTAGTTTTTATTTAATTTTTGATTTAATTTCGATTAATGTTTAGTAATTTCAATTAGTTTTTGATTTAATCTTTTTTATTCATCAATTGCTACTTATTAGTTGTATAATTGTTACTTATGGCTTTGTAACCAATTAAGCTTCCTTTGTACTCTTCATCTACAATCTCCCCTTCTTTGTTTTGTTCTTCTTCATCTTCCTCATTCTCGTCATGATCATAATTTTCTTCATTTTGGTCTTGCTCTTTAATTTGTGCAAGTAAGTTGCTGCATAAAAACCAAAATTTACATTTGATATGCATTTTGCTCTTATTATAATTGTTACTTTATTACCTTATACTGTTACTTTATAGTTCTTATTAGTTACTTATTATTTTTGGTTTGTGTTTGATTTTATTGTCATTAGTAACTAATTGACTCTTAGATGTTACTTTATTCATTTTGTTAGTGTTACTTTTGTTTTGTATATTCAATTCCACTTGGTTATTTTTTTCTTATAATTGTTACTTTATTTTTTTGTAATTGTTACTTTTGATTTCAAAACTAAATTGAAATTGGTTACTTATTTGCCTTATAACTGTTATTTTATTGCATAATATTTGTTACTTATTCTTTTTGTTTATTGATTTTAACTGTATTAAAACAATTACATATATAATAGTATATGATTACTTATTATTCTCAAAATGTTACTTTTTTTTCTTCTATTTGTTACATTAAAATAATAATATTGGTGAAGATTATGATCATGATGAGAAATAGTATTATAATAATGTCATGATTATAATAGTATATGATTACATATTATTTTAATACTAATAATAATGCTTCGTTTTTGAAGTACACAGAAGTACAGAACATTAAAATTATGCTAATCAATTAGTTTTTGATCTATACATGCAACATTGTTTTCTTCTTACTATTACCATTGTCATTCATAATACATCCATATAAACTCTTTAAAATTAATTTGTTAATTTAAAACTAACCTTGTATTTCGTGATTTTTTTGAATGTGTTCTTCAATTTTTTCACAATTTAATCCCAATTGCTGTAATGAATCTTCAATCTCCTCCAATTCCATTGATTCTTGTGAATCGTTTCTTTCTTCAGCATTTGTTACTGAATTACTAGTCGAATTTGTAGTGGAAATTGTGGTGGAATTTGTACTTGAATTCGTATTCGAATTTTTAGGTGAATTTGCAGTTGAATTTGTAGTAATTGTAGAGCTCGATGTAGTTTCAGATTGATTTTTCATATTTGTTTGCAATTTCTTCAGTTTTTTGTGTTTGAGATCTTTTTAGGGATTGATGTTGTTTTTAGGTTTTGAAGCTGAATGAATTTGTGCGATTGAATTTATTGCCTCAGGGGTTTTTAGTTTCTTTTCTTTTTTTTTTTTTTTGATTAAAGCTGGAGTTAACTTCCGTTAGTCGCACAATTTGATAACTGTGCAACCAGTTTCACAGAAAACCGGTTGTAAATTTGAAATAGTCGTAGGTGATGCAATCTTAGCTTCAAGATTAACAATAATATAGTTGGACTACAATGGTTTGACATCAAACTAAATCTTCTAAGAAGAATTGTTTCGATCGCGATATCAAACAATATTATTATCCACCAAATTAAAAAAAAAAAATTGATTCTAATAATCCCACCTTTTAAATATTTATAAATAATAGTCCCACCATTATTTTTGAACAGCCCTACCTTTACCTATATTATTCAATTATTAGGCCTTAACTTGTTACTGACTTATAAAACAGGTAACATGACACGTGTTTGCATATGATTGTTAAGCCTTTTGTTTTATTTTTATTTTGCAACTATCCATTTTTATTGTGCTCCAAAATTTTGCAATTCATGAAAGCACTAAAAATCCATCAATTTGTTTTCTTATTTCTTTCTCCTTTATTTCAATTTATTAGATGGGATCCATCCTGACTTTGTAACCAACCCACTAAAATTGTAACATTGAACTCACACCAATTCAAGATAATCCTGACTTTGTAACCAACCCACTACCTTAAGCTCATAATTTACAAATTTATTTTTCATTACTGTAATTTTCCAATAGAACATGAAGTTAATCAATCCAATTAAGGATCGAGGACAACTGTCGATCTTCAATTGCCAAATCGAAAAGTTATTCGGTGGAAGTTTGTAAGAACAATGTGAGGAAATTGTGAATTGATTGTGATGATGATGATGTTGATTAAATTGCTAATCATTATTAATGAAATTACAGTGTCATTATAAAAATTATTTTTAAATTAGATAAATATGGTTGCTTAGACGTTCTACGTGGTGGGAAGGGAGGTAGGAGTGGAATTTTGAATTTGAGGTGGGGGAATGGATGCTGTGGTGGTAGAGGTTGAAGAAGGGGAATGTGTAGGTGGCATTGCTTATGTCGATGGTTGGGAGGAGGCTGTTGATTAATATGGTGCTACAAGTTTGTTTAGCGTGGGGTGAGGTTGGTGGTGATGATTTGGGGTGGTTGATCCGTGGTGTTGGTCATTTGGAGTGGTGTATAAGTGGCGGTAAGGTGATTAATTAGAGTGGGGTTTTTTTAATAAAGAATATTAAATGAAAAAAAAACAAATTGTGAAAACCTGAACGAAAGGTCACCGGTTAAAAGGCCTGCTAATTGAATAGAGTCTGTTTGATGTGTGGCTGGCCACACGGCAATTGACGGTGCGGCATGCTCAATAAGTCATTAGTGAAACATTACAAATAAAACTAGTCAGCTTTCATTTCTCTATTGTGTTTTTTCAATAACAATACTTCACATCGAATAATAATTGGAGAGAGAAAAAATCACATTTCAAATGTATATATTACAAAAAGTACAGTTTTAAAAATTAAAATAAAAATATTAAAATTCATGTTTTTTAATTCTCTACAAACAAAGACCCATATTGATATAGTTTAATAATACTAAATTTTTAATCGTTCATAATATTGAATTGGAGTTATTAACTTATGTTTTTGAAGTTACTATCTGTTAGTTTTGGGGTTACTGATATATGCGTTTGGGGTTACCAACTGCCTGATTTGGGGTTACTGATTATACGTTTAGCTAGGGATAATAAGTAACTATGGTGTAGTAAATTTGGGGTTAATAATTGCTAGATTTGAGGTTGATGATTTTTGTGTTTGGCCGGAGTTACTAATTTGGGGTTTGGAGTTACTGGATTTGGGGTTACTCCATTACTGTTATTGATATTATTATTATTTTTTTAGAGTTACTAACTAATAGATTTGGGGTTAATGAATTATGTGTTTTTGGATATGACTTATATTTTTAAGGTTACCAATTTATTTATAGGGGTTACTGACTGCTGAATTTCGGGTTACTAATTTATGTTTTTGGGGTTACTAACTGGTGAATTTGAGGTTACTAATTACTAAATTTGGAGTTACTAATTACGACATTTGGGGTTACTAACTAGTGAATTTGGGGTTACTTATTGCTAAATTTAAAGTTACGTATTGCTAAATTTGGGGTTACCATCCCTATACACATAAATTAATAACCCAAAAATAATGACTACGTAGTTAGCAACTTTAAAAAAATCAACTAATTAGTAATCAAATCATTTTATAAACACATACTATTATACTTAATACAATAATACCTATATTTCATGAAAATAACTTATAATATTCACAATGACCAACAATTTTTGTAAAAAGCAACTAACTTTTGATTAAAAAACACTAATCAATTCAATAAATTGATTCAATTTACACCACTATAGTTTCTAGTTAAAAATCAATGAGTATTAAGCATAAGGTACAAAGAATAAAAATGAAAAAGAAAAAAATTGTAGCAAAAACGAAAGTCAAAAAAATGAAGAAACTAGTAGACTAGAACAAGAATATTCTAAAATATTGATGGTGAAGAAAAGAGAGAGAATGAAAAAAGAATGAAGAAATTAGCATATCGTAACAAAAAGTGTATGAAATAATAAAGAAGCAGTGAAATAATCCGAAGGAGTGTTGAAAAAGATAACAAAATTAATTTTTTTTTTAAATATATATAAAGAACCTTCAAAGTGATTGGGCTCAAATTAAAATCCAATGTTATATGGGCTAGCCACACCATTACTTAATGGTGTAGCATCAATTGTTATACTATACTCCCATGAGCATATTCTCAAACATACTCCCTTTAACTAGTCTATATATACTCCTTATTCATCTTCTTTTTTCCAATTCATTTTGTTTGTCCAATTTTCTCTCTCCTCTATTTTCCACTTTCTCTCTCATCTTATCCACTCAAATTTCTACAACAAAACTTCAACAATGGAAGATTATTCGTTGATAATAATTTCAAAATTTTATAAAATAAACTTCAAATTCAAAATTAATTTCGAGCAAAATTAATGAAACCCTATCAACAAGAAGGTATATGATTTTTTTTTCTTTTTGAAAAATATTGTAAATATTCACTTATACTGCATATTTTTTCTGAAATTGATTATTTCTTAATAAATCATTAAAAAACTTAATATTACGTATTATTTTGTTCTCATATTATATTGTACGTTTTTTGCTATGTAATATTCATTTTTCAAAATGTACTATTCATTTTCCACAATGCAATATTTGCTTTCTCTAGAATGAATATTACCTTATGAAATTTGAATATTACATTGTAAATTCATTATTTGAAAGGTAATATTCATGCTTTGTAATGTGATATTCACTTTTTTGAAAACAATATTAGTTTACAAACGTTAAGGAAACCTCATTTAATAAACTTTGGGATGTGTTATTCATTTTTGGTAACTTGGAATGAATATTAAATTTAACATTTTTTTAGGTGAAACTTTGCAAAAAAGAATACATACAAATGGAAGATGAACAAGGATAATGAATGCTACATATTTATAAATGAATATCGAATCACATATTTAGAAAATGAATACTACTCATGCGGAAACGAATATTACACAATGAAAACAGAGATTATATGCAAATGAAAAATGGTCAAAGAAAGTGAATATTACACATTCAATAATGAATATTACACTGAAAATTGAAAATTGCAAATTTAAACTTTTTATTATTTTACTCATAGTGATATGAATATTTTGCATTTAGAAAATGGATGTTTAGTGTTGAAAAAAAATATTTTGGTATTCAAACTTACCATTGCTGAACATTCACTATTATAACAAACTTGAAGATCCATAAAGAGAATGAATAATTCAAAAAAGAAGAATTTATGAATTTAATTATAAATATGACATGTTCAAATATGGTCATATAACTCTTCTTTAACTGGATTTGATTCATAGTATTCGAAATAAGAAGCATTTAAACAATTAGTATTGACTTCACAACTTAAAATATTAGTTTCTGAAATATAAATATTACATTCTGAAATATGAATATTACATTCTGAAATATGAATATTACATTCTGAAATATGAATATTACATTTCGAAAATTGAATATTACATTAATGTAAACTGCAGATAAATTTTCAGAATATGTGCGTGTGGGAAACGCGCCCAGGAGTATATTGTGAAATATACTCCCGGGAGCACATAATAAATTGTCGTGTAGCATGCCACATATAAACTTAATCTTAAATTTTTCTATAGGAATTTGATTCCAACATAAACCAGACGATGTCTTACTAAGCTAGTAAGATGGCTCATGGCTAGATATATATTCTGCGAAATAAAATCATAGGTACTCATCAAGATTATCTCAAGTTTTTTTTTTTCCATAATTTCCTCGCAACAAATACCATTAATAATCATTTTAATATTATTTTTATTACATTAATTAAATTTACCAAAACCTAGCTAAGATAGTTTGTTTTTCTAATTTCTTGGAGCTCAAGATTTTGTGACGGTTAACTTATGAGTAACTATGTATACGTAAAAGCAGGGGCGGAGCTTCATGTGGGCATGGTGGTTCACGTGCACCACCAAAGCCAGAAAACTTTATTATATATACTAAATAAATCCATAATACATATGATAAAGTGCACTAGCTTAGTGGACAAGAAGTTAATTTTCTTTACTCTAGTCTAAGGATCAATCTCTACTACCTACAAAGGTATTAATTTTTTATTATAGTAGTACTTTTCTTACTCCTTTTTCAAAAATTGGGCACATTTTCTTATTCATTTTCCATTTCTTTTGAGTTTTGATGCTCATAGTGCTTAATAAATAGGTGGAATTATTATTTATAGTCTCCAATTTTTTCGCTTTTGTATAATTTCTTACCTTATATAAGCAACTAATATCACTTAGTTAAGCTCGAGTTTTTTGGTACTAAATTTCATTGACTGTTATTTTTTCAAAACCTTTCTCTTATTACCTTGATTGTAATGTGAAGAAATTTCTTTCATTAATTTTTTTGCGGTAAACTTTTTTCTTCACAGGGACAATATTAGGTTTCTTAAAAATCTTAGGTTTCTATTTGGATATTGTTTTCTTAAATAATGTATGGAATAAAATTAATTATGAGTTAGACCCAAAAAATGAACTATTAATAATAATTGATAATTAAGGATGACCCACCATCCCAAAAATCGTAGCTACGCCACTGTAAAAGGGTCATTTTTTCATGACATTCATCAACAAATACAAATAAATTCTTCATAAATATTCTAGCAAATTAAAAACCGCTTTTTATTTTGTTTCTCTCAACAAAATCCAAATCCAATAACGTACATCCATGATAACAAATGGAGACGAAGAACACCAAATTCTGCACCGTAGACTTAAGCCTCGTTTGGTCCGGTAATATGGAGCAATATAGACTATTATGACATCAAAGTATCACTGTTCTTTAGCCGCTTTCATGAGATTCATCTTCACTGCAAAGACGTCGATTCCCCAAGGATTCAAGACCGTAACATCCTTTGGAAGGAGCTTCACAGGAATGTAAAATCTGGAAGATGAAGAATTTACAAGACTAGCTTTTTTATTAGTCCTAAGAAATTCGATACGCTTGAATTGAAGATCATGTTGCTCAAAGTTTAAAGAAGGGTCAAGATTATATTCCCGAGGACTTCGAAGCGACTCCTGGAGTTTTTAGTAATGTTACGTCCAAGATATCCAAATTCATACGTGATCACATAATCACATTGATACTGAAATGCTTGGAGATGTTGGAGGGCTAACTTTCAAGGTCAAGGGCACGGTTGATGTTTCAACTGTCGATTTTGAACTGGGAATACTTGGATGGCCGTTTGAGAAATGGCTACCAAAATTCTATCAATCAAATACATAATTATAAAAACTCATTTAATTATTTTGTTTTAATATAATAATGCATAGTACTTATTAAGTTGTTATTAAAAAAAAAAACAGTAATATAAGAAACAAGCATCAACTGATTTTTATAAATCACTGAAAACTTTAGTTCCAAAAATAAATTAAAACAAAATTTCTCAAACGTAGATGTAATAAAGTAGATAAAAATATTATTGTTGAAGACATTAGCAAAATCCTTAAATTTTTTATTTCTTTCCTCTCAAAAACCAAATACAAAAACGTAAAAAGGATTATATCCTCCAGGTTCGATATACGGACTATACATCGAGCACAATTTCTTGCTATTGGAATCAATTGTTGTGATATTACATAATTATGCGTAATAATAATGATAATAATAGCATGACGGTATGAAGAATTCAAAACTAATTTATTAAAAAAAATAATAATAATAAATAAATAAGCATTGAGACAACATAATGATAACAAAATATCATTAATATTTATAATTACTTCTAATTAAAACAAACTAGACTATATGTCTATATGAAAACATAAGTTTCATTTATTCTTAAATTCTCCTAATTCCTTATGAGCTAGTAGTTAACACAATCATGAAGACGATGGGGATGGAGCAGCTCCACTAGAGCATTGCTTGTGAACAATAGCTTGAACTAGAGGAACTTGGACGTCCGTGAGGACATTGCAACATTCGGGGATCAAGGGGACAAGGAAGTGTATATTCTTCATGCAAGAAGCAACCTCATTGTTAATTGGTGGGGGTTGTGGGATAGGCGATGATGTTGGTGGAAGAGGAATCCAAAAGCGAGGGTGAGGACACAAGTGAGGGTGAGGGTGAGGGTGAAACTTTGGGTAAGGGTGAAACTTTGGGTGAGGTAAAAATCATTCAAGATTGTCCACTTGAGGACTTGAAGGTTTTTGTTGGGCATATGTTGTGCCTATGTAGCATGGGTACTTCTAATGGGTTACCGTCCCCGAACTCGATTCGTCCCCGTATTGGGGACAATTCCGATTCTTCATGTTATAATTTACCGTATCCATTAACAATATTTTTCAGAGTAGCCGTTTTCAATCCCCGTATCCGTATCCGTTTTCGATCCCGTTCCCGACTCCGTGCAACCTAGTGTTGTGCGCATAAGAAGTGCTACTAAAGCCAACGCTATAATAATCTTCATCGTTTTTTATTTATTTATTTATTAGGGAAGTGTTTTGCTATAATTTATTCAATGTCGTGGTTGAAGGTTGAATTGTAAGAATTTGAAAGAAGTCTATGAGGTTTTTATAGTACTTTAGGAGAGATTAAAACTGTATCAACTAGAGCTACTCAAAATTTATCCTCTTGTACATAAGATTGTTTGTGTAAACTATAGATAAAAATTAAAAATTAAAAATTTCTTGTAGTATCAAACAATGGAACATTATCCAACTATTAAAAAGTAACATCATATGAGTAAGATAAAATTAGATAGATGGATTTGTTTTAAATGTTGATTAGCATTTAATATAAGTAATCCTTTGGCTCCTCTCTAATTAAATAAATTAATAATCCTTGAGGCAGAGGTGGACCCAATGAAGGTACATGGGGGATCAGTTGATACTCCAAGTGCCTATTACATTCATGGTTTTGCTCACCAACTTCAACTTACTCTAGCTGCGGTTGCCAAAAAAATGATAATTGTGGTTGCCTCTTTAATTTGAAATACTTGCAAACTTGTTAAATGTAGTCGGAGCTTCTTGTAAGAGAAAAGACATGATTCTAAAAAAGAATGCTCAACTAGTGGCTAAAGCATTGGAAGTGGGTACGTGAAATTGAAATTGGAACGGGTTTGAATCAAGAACGTGGTTTGTGTAAGCCAGGGGACACACGTTGGGGATCTCATTATAAGTCCATATTAAATATCATCAACTTGTTTCCTTTAATTGTTCAAGTACTTGAGTACATTGGAAGACATGGCTCTTCAGAAGATAATTTTAAGGCTCAATTTGTTTTGGGGTCTTTGGAGTCATTTGATTTTGTTTTTATGGCTCATTTGATGTTGTTGATTTTTGGCTACACTAATGACTTATGTGTTGCTTTACAAAGAAAGGAACAAGATATTGTTAATGCCGTTGCACTTGTTGCTACTACAAGAAATGTGTTGCAAAAGTTGAGAGATGAAGGATGGGATAGTCTCTTAAACAAAGTGATTTCATTTTGTACTAAAAACAACATTGATGTTCCATCTATGGATGCTCTTTATGTACCTCAAAGAAGATCAAGACGTTTTGTGGAGCAAGCAACAAACCCACATCACTTTCGGGTTGGTATCTTTTTAGAAGTAATTGATTTGCATCTTCAAGAGCTTGATAATCGGTTTAATGAGAAGAATATGGAGTTACTTACATGCATGGCTTCCCTAAGTCCTAAAGGTAAGTTTTCATCCTTTGATAAAGAGAAGATACTTAAACCTGCTTCCTTATATCCCAAAGAGTTTTTAATTAATGATTTAACGGCTCTTGAAATTCAACTTGATATTTTTTTTGGATGCCATGTTAAATGATGAAAGATTTCATGATTCAAACGATATCAACTCTCTTTCCATGATGCTAGTTGAAACAAAAAGACATGAAACTTTTCCTCTTATACATTTGTTAATCAAGTTGATGTTTGGTTCTTCCCGTTGCTACGACAAGTGTGGAAATTAAAGAGTGTTCTCCGCCATGACATATGTCAAACATAAGTTGAGAAATAGCATGGGTGATCAACTTTTGAATGATTATTGCTTGTTATTTTTATTGAGAAGGAAGTGTTTCTACAAGTTTCCGATAAATCTATTATATTGTTGATCGCTTCAAAAGTATGAAGACTCGAAGAATGAATGTGTAATTTTCATTTGAACAATTGTTATTTTGGGTTGTAAGACATTTTAGAAGAGACTTATTATTTTGGATTGTCGAACTTTAATCTTTTTATTTTGGGTTGTAAGACTTAATGTAAAACTTTAATATTGTTATTTGTGATTGTAATACTTTAAGTAAAATTATTATGAATTATTTTATTTAGGGAAAAATTACACGATTTACAGTTCGATTATCCGGTCGACAATTCGAACGACTTGGCGTTCGTATTTCGAACCCCCAAATTAGAGTTCCTGGGTCCGCCATTGCCTTGAGCTGTGATCTTTGGTAATTACTAGGTGTCCGGAACTATAGGATATAGTCGCTTATGACTATTTAAAATTACTATGGATATTAATCAAAAATCTAGGGTGAGTATCCCATGAGAACCATCAAAACTACTTAATAACGACCGTCTTAGATACATTTAAAAGTTGCAATCACTTATTAACAATGTATTATAACTAGGTATACCCTTAGTTTTCAATTTAAACAAGGTTTAGTTAATTTTTTAGGCTTTTGAAAATCTTATACTATTTAGGTGGTCATCGTTACTGCTTATAGGTCAATTATATGTGATAGCTTAAAATACTTGAAATAAATGTTTATAATTTGTTATTATCAAAATAAATATAAAGTAACACTATAACATCTAGAAAAGTTAAAAAAAATTATTGAATTAAGAAGTTTTGATGTAGTTATCATGGTTCTCATGTAAAAAAAGTTCTTATTTGAACCTCATCCTTTATATATATGCACACAATAAAAACATTCTTTTTATTTAAAACTTTTTTTTGTCTTTTTTTATTCACTTTAATTGTTAACCACTATTTCTGCTATAATCTTTTCTTAATTCTCAAAGTCAAAAAATAATATATCTATTAAACAATACTTATACTAATCTATTGGTAGAAAAAATATAATAAATTGTTCTCCTACTTATTGTTCGCTTTATAAACCTTTTAAGTTATGGTTAAAATAATAGGATTTTAGAATCAAATTTTTAACTTCTATACATAAGCTTACTTAATGTTTCCACCCACTAAGATGAGATTTCTCCATTTACAAAAAAAATTAAAATCTGAGCACATGCTCGGGGATTACCTAGGTTTTATGACTAATACTAAAACAACCACTCCCATTTTTCTCTCCTAACCTCCTTAATTAATGATTTCATACAAGTTAAAAATAAAATTAAAATAGGATAGTAAATGTGCTTGGAAAATAAAGCTTAAACATCATGTAATTAATATATAACTAAACAAAATATTTTTTAATCATAAGTAGAACCTAATTTTTGAATAATTGTATTTAATTAAGATTAACAACGTGTTTGGATATATAAAAACGGAGGGAAAGGAAGGGAAGAGAAAATAAGGGATGAAGGTTCCTCTATTTGGATAACAAAAATGAGAGGTGAGGGAATTGGGAGGAAGAGAAATTGAAGGAATTTGTTCCCTTCTATCATTGAGCAACAACTCCTTCCAATACTAAAAATATTTGGAAGAAAAATCAGACCATTTTTTTTTTATCACCACCACCATCATTCTGTCTTCTCCCTCTTTTTCTCTGTTTTAGAATGAACCACCAGCACTATTCTTTATTGCTAGCCTCTAATCTTCTTTTTAAATAACTCCCTCTCTTCCTTTCCTTTCCTATCCAAATGAAGTAAATTGATTTCTATATCCTTCACCTTCCCTTCTTTCCTTGTCCTTCCCTTCCCCATCCTTTCATAAATCTTATCCAACCCAGCTATAAGTTTCGATTTATATATAAGAGAAACTCTTTTTTTAAGGAGACCGAGCAAATGCTCAGGAATGAATTATCTATTGATTTCCTATGGTAATTTATTTCCCATGGTGAACAAAACAAGCTTATCCAACCCGGCTATAAGTTTCGATTTATATATAAGAGAAACTCTTTTTTTAAGGAGACCGAGCAAATGCTCAGGAATGAATTATCTACTGATTTCCTATGGTAATTATCCCTCACTTTGAGGTTTAATGCGTGAAGGATCTACTAAAAACCATAAGTTTGCTGAATACGGTGAAAACCACAAAAAAGGAGTATATATAAGATTTAAAGCGCGCGATACATAGTAAGATTAAAGTGATACAAATACATTTATAATAAAATTTTCATTATATATGAAAATTTCATTAATGGAGTTTGTGCACCACTTCATACCCCCTTTCGTGGTTTTCACAGTAAAAACAGTTTCCGCATGATCCTATTCCTCTCTCTATATATAATATTTTTAATATGTATATGTAGTACTCCTTCACTTTGATGTTTAATGTGTAACAAAAAACATGATCATATGAAACCTTGTTTGATTCATCTCAATTTATATTTTCCAAAGATATAATTTTTATAATTTTTTATTATACTAAACTCGATATATTAATTTCATAAGTTGTATGTTGGAAGATGTGAAAAAGTGAATGTAGCAACTAAAAGGCATAAAACGTTTTCCCCGAAAACAATTTTCCCATTTTACATCATTTGGTTTGAGGTGAAATATTAAAATGTAAAACTTGGGGTGGAGAAGTAATTTTCCACCATGTTAAAAACATTTTCTCCCAAAATTAGGAGGAAAACATTTTCCATTACACTTAGAAGGAAAACACTTTTCCTTACAATTGATATACTTGATTTTTCATCCCACCAAACAATGAAAAATGCTTAAAACGTAAAATCATTTTACATGCAGTCAAACAATGAAAATTTTTTATGAAAATGAGTTTTCACTGTAAAAAGTTTTTCATGGAAAACTATTTTCATCTGAAAAATGTTTTACGCTATACCAAACAGACCCCAAATGGTGCAACTAGTTGCATACAAGAATATGTGAAAAAACAATATTCTCAGAGTCTAGGCCAATTTTTTTTATATGTTTATAAAACCGACAAAAGCTGAACTGTGCAAAATTGCTTAAAGTTATAGGTTCAGCCAATTGCCGAAATTTTGAGCCGAATACTAGATTCAATATGAATCCTTTCCACCGATTTACCTCACCAAGGAGAATAGATAGTAGCTAGAGGGAGAAGGTAAAATAACATCATAGACAAACATAGAGATTCCGTTTACTAAGGTGATTCATTAATTGTTTACTTAATGAAGTGACAACACGCAGCGGAGACAGCCCCCTTCATGCATCAGATCAAAAGCCTCATTGATTTCCGTCAGGGTCATATTATGGGTTATGTACTCATCAACCTTGATCTCCTGCGCATATATGGGTGAAAAATTTTTCAGTCAGAAAATGCGGTTTTATTTAGTAGAGATAACGAAGCAGTTACACAATTTGATTTTACTTGCCTTGTTCATGTACTTGTCAACCAGCCAAGGTACTTGAGAACGGCTCTTAAAACCACCAAAAGCTGTTCCCTTCCAAACACGACCAGTCACCAGTTGGAAAGGACGAGTAGCAATCTCCTGGCCAGAAGCTGCAACACCAACAATAACAGATGTTCCCCAACCCTGCAGTTTTTACCCATTCAAACAATTTATACTTCAAGGATTATGCCATTGGAATTTTCAATTTTGGAATGAAGCTCCAAACTCACTTTATGGCAACACTCTAATGCAGCCCTCATCACCGAAACATTTCCAATGCACTCAAAGCTATAGTCCACTCCACCATCAGTTAGATCCACAAGCACTTGCTGTATGGGTTTGTCATGATCCTTTGGATTCACAAATTCATTCACTCCAAAGTTCTTAGCTGTAATGAGTAAACAAGAAGAGTTAGTGATATCAAAAGGACACAGCTCGATAAATGCTTGAACCACGTAGCAAGCTTGGAATATAATAACTGCACACAAAAACAAAAATAATAATAATTAATAATTAATAATAAATAATAAATAAATAAATAAAAGGAGCTTCGAATGTGGCATAGGAATCAAGATTGTCAAACCCACAGTACCCAGTTCTGCATATGAAGTCACTATAGCAGTATAGTATCCATGTACGTAGTGCTGTTGGCAAGGTGATGGATATTGATTGCAAGTAGCATAAGAAATTTAGGCAGTTTGCAGGCACTAGATAAACAGTTATAAATCTCTTCAGGTTTCATACAAAAGGTTTAGGGAGAAAGCATTGGGTCAAATGCACAGGACTAATCAACGTGAAATCCTAAGTTGTTTTCTCAAGTAGTCAACATATCATTATTACGATAGCCATTTGTTAGGGTAGATTAAGTTCCAAATTTCCAAAAAATATAAAATAAAAAATAAAAAAAACAATAGAATGCCAAATTAAAATTGAGACCCAAAAATAAGGGGTAGTATTTGAGAGACACAAATTGCTGAAACCAATGGTGCTTAAATAATGTAGACATGAAGTCTTAAAAGATAGAGGAACCAGCAAAGGATTGCCAAAGAATCAGAATACATCGTTTGAAAGAACAGACATAAGAATTTACTCACGGATACATCCTTAGTCCGCACACCACAGACCACAGACCACTAGTCTAATGACACACAATCCATACAAGTATTGGATGGCATCAAACAATAACAACAGCATATCTTAAACAAAAAAAGGCATTAGTCCGAAAATAATATTAGGGGTCTGCTTCGTAGGGCGTAAAACGTTTTCAAATGAAAATAGTTTTCCATGAAAAATCTTTTACATTGGAAAACTCATTTTCATAAAGAATTTCCATTGTTTGGTTACATGTAAAATGAATTTACATTTTAAACATTTTTCATTGTTTGGTTGGATGAAAAATCAAGTTTTTGAATTGTAAGGAAAAGTGTTTTCCTTCCAAGTGTGATAGAAAATGTTTTTCTCCTAATTTTGGGGGAAAATGCTTTCAACATGGTGGAAAACCATTTTCCACCCAAGTTTTACATTTTAATATTTTACTCCAAACCAAACGATGTAAAATGGAAAAACTGTTTTTGGGGAAAACGTTTTACGCCCTACCAAACGGACCCCAGGTCACTTACACATAAATCTCAAGCAATCACTGCCTGCTTAAGATGATCAATGCTAGAAAGTAGTCTAGGTCAATTATAGTAGGCTACAGAAGAAATCTTAAGCAATCACTAATAACAGCACTCTAGGTCAATTATAGTAGTCTACAGAAGAAAATAGGGAAGAATATGGACAGCCAAAATAAGATGATCTTCAAGACAATTGAAATTCTGACATCCATTAGTTTTTCGATTTCAAAGATTAACAAACAGAACAAATCAACAAAACAAGCAGCACTAAAACAGTAAAGGCCTACACATTTCAGTGTTGTATGTAGATCCCATACAATTTGAGTTGGAAATGTGTCATTGGGTATATTAAAGGGGTCCATCTTCAATCAATTTTCAATTTTCCCCCTTTTCCTTTTGTGCTAGTGAGGTGTCCAATTATGATTGGTGTTGTATGTGGGTCCCCACATACAATAGTTGTACGTGTATCACCTTTCCACTAAAACAGATGAGACTAATATCTGGAATAAGTTGAAGACAATACCTACGTCAAACTTTTTGGGGTCAATATCTACTCCAATGATCCGTGAAGCACCTGCGGTTTTAGCACCCTCTGCAACCTGTAGAAGCAGTATCCAGTAACAATGTAACATAACCACCGAATGTTATAACACTAGTAGATAAACTTGAAATGGGCATAAAGAGGCTCATTTGAAACTTACAGCAAGCCCTACAGTTCCAAGACCAAATATAGCAACGTTGGACCCAGGCTCCACTTTTGCTGTGTTCCAGACAGCCCCGAGACCTATAAGGAAATCAGTGAATATGTTAATAGATTCCCTGTGTATGGAAACCCTGTGTTTTGCACACGTGAGCTGGGGTGGATAAAAAGCAAGATAAATAGAAGAAGAGAACATGATAACATTCAAGCATATTCTTGAAAAGCGAATTACTTAAAGTAGGACAGCACATACAAAAATATGAACTTTGACATTCTTCAATACTTTAAAGCTAGGATACGGCATGACCTTGACAAAAGACGCAAACCATGCAACCAAATCAGGACTCCAGATAATCCAGCCATCCAGGGGACAACAGGCTATAAGTTCTAACAGCTAGAGATAATCCACAGGACATCATGCTGTAGCAAGTTATAACAACTTGAGAACCAAAAGAACAGAATAAACAGAATAGTTACAGTTCTTTATTTCTCTTATAACCCCTGCACTAAAGCAATAGATCAAGTATCTTCAATCCCTCTGCTAGATCAACCATTAATAAAGAATGTTGGAGGAATATGACCAAGCATTTTACTTCAAGAAACAGAACCTAGCAAATATTCTACCAAATGAAACCTGTATCCCTTTGCATCGAGAGCTGAAAATAAATCTCAAAGTTTTTATTCTTAAAAAAATATACACACACAAACCTAAAAAAAAATAGAAACCACACACACACCTAAACAGTAAAGAGTATGCTCTTTAGCAACATGGACACATAAGCACACATAATCAATAAGTCGATTTATAACTACTTCCTCCATTTCACAACGTTTGTTACATCTAGTATCTTGCACGCATGCTAAGGATATTGGTAGGGGTATGACACTTCATTTTATTAGATGAAATAAAGCAAGATTAACATACTTGGGAAAGTCAAAGTACTTTATATTGTTTTTCTCCTTATTAAAATTATTGAAATGTAATGAATCACCCTTATGTAACTATATCAACCAATCAATGTGCTCCAAAAATTAGATAAAAAAGGTAAGTTTCTAAATGGAGTAACTGCTATATACCAATGAAAAACCACAAACAGAATATGCAACAAACACTGAGAAATGGAGGGAATAATTATCACTTTAATAGGGCTCATTAAAAATACCAAATACATACACAGACTGAACTTCTCATTCACATCAATGGAATATAAACACATATAAAGCTTTAATTAATTAATCAGCCATGTATTGATACATGATCCCCAAAAATATGTTTAACAAGTCTCAATAATACACATCAAAATCACAATGAACAAGGTAATTGATACAATGCCAGATATATACTAATATAAATGTAAAACAGATAATTAGGAAGAAAACTAATGACCACTGACCAAGGCAACAAAACAATGTATTAAAGCAACAAGAGAGAGAATGAATGCAGCTGATCATTTAAACCAGATCATATAAGTCTTTACCAGTAGGTACACCACAACCAAGAAGGCAAACTTTGTCCAAAGGAGCTTGTGGATCAACTTTTGCTACACTAACATCATGAACAACAGTGTACTGACTAAATGTTGAAGTTCCCATGAAGTGGTAAATAAATTTCCCATTAACAGAAAAACGACTTTTGCGGTCAGTCATCATGACCCCAGATCCAGTAGCTCCCCGAACTTTTCCACAGAGGTTAGTCTTCCCTGACTTGCAAAATTTACACTCTCTGCACTCGGCTTGGTAGCAAGGAATAACATGGTCTCCAGGCTGCACTTCTGTTACACCTTCACCAACACTCTCTACAATTCTGCATCAATACAGTTTAAATGGCATGATTCTGACAACACTGAGAAACGCGAGAAGAATGATAAAAAGAAGCCATGAAAACTAAAAAGCACATACCCAGCAGCTTCATGACCAAGAATACATGGGAAGAGACCTTCAGGATCCTGTAAAAGTATTAAAACACTAGTTACCAAAGGGTATATTTTCCACAGTAATTTTATGTATATGCTTACAGTCTTCACTGTTCAGGACCATAACATTTGCTATTACACAAGTTAAAAAATGCTATTAAGCAGCAATTCAGTCTCATTATCTGTTAACTAAAATAAGATAGAGAAGAAACCATTCGAGTCCGCCCTGAATGCCCAATTCTTAAAAACGTGAATAAATTCAAACTTTATGTAGTAAGCTCATATGGTGACTTAAATTTGATTCAAAATATTCTTCTAACTGGCTTCACTTCTTTTATCTTTCTTTATTACTTGATGGTCATCAAGCAGTGTATTTAACCCAAAAAACCTCTACAACACATTAATGTATTACAAGCATCTGAAATTACCCACTGAAAAGTACAAGTACAGAATGTCCAAAATGTAGATTTGTCATAATTTTGATGCCCATACCTCTTTGTATTCCAAAAGTGTACAAAATTTGTCACATTTAACCTTAAATATCATGAATTTACATCACATTTAAGCACAAATATTTATTAAATTGCATTGAAAAATGACTCAGTCAAACAATGCCCTCTGACAAATTAGACATCAATTTTCTCATAAATTTGAATACTGGCAACGGGAGTTAAAAGATAGAGGGAAAAAATCTATAAAAACAGCCAAGTAGTTCTTAATTCTTGATCTTTTATTCCCGGGAATCAAATGTCTATCTTAGGAGATTAATCCATCTACCCACTCATTGGATTCTACTAGACAATGTTTTCTGGTCGAGAAGTGCTTGAAAAAGTCTCACTTACTGAAGGATGAGTTAAACTTATCATCACAATATTGAAGTTACTCTTATACACAATTGAGTTACCGTTATTTTTAACTAAAATTTATCAGTACAAAAACGCTCAATGTATGAAACTAATCATATTATCTTTTATAAGATTTATTCATTAAAAAATACCAATTAATTTACAATGTAAAAGCAATAAAAATATAAAGTTATCATTCATAAAATCAGTTAAAGTTATCACGACCGTCTTTCAATACCATTGATAAAAGTCCACCATACACAATTTTTATTTTTCCGGTCTTGCAAGCCAAATGAATTTTTTATCCACTTGCAGAAGCTAAATTGAACACAACAAGGTGTTGCGAAATCTAAATACTTAGCCACACAATTTGGAAAGAGCTCATTATAATGTATGAAAAGTAAAGGAACCAAATTTGACCATAAAAGATATAAATATTCGATTTACACATACTATACTAGCTAATTTCAAAAGCCAAGTCTTTTTCGACCACCATCACCAAATTTGAACAATGACAATAAAACAGTCCAGTAGGTAAAGTCTCTCACATCCTATTGAATCCCTACTACATCATTTCCATTAATAGTTCCCTATATACATTATACACCTACAAACCATCATCTAAAATATTCAACAAAAGCTAAAGATATACATTTTGTACAGATTATTAAAAAAAAAAGTAATAAGTAAAATTAACAACCTCGGATCGAATCCTGACCACATCACTACCCCTTACCGCCACCCCGACCCCACCCCTGAATCCCAATAACCCCCTCCTCCTGCCCCCCTCCCCCACACCACCACCCCACACACGTGTAGAATCGAATCTCGTCTGCATCACAGCCCATTATATTTCTCTATACGGATATACATACCCACAAAATAAAAATACCACATACCATATGACCCAAATGACAAATGCCATAAAAACAATCATCACCCAACATAGAAAAAACAATCGATTAAACATATTCAAAAGCATAAAAACAACAAAAAAAACTCAATTATCAAATTCAAAAAACAACCCTAACAATTGAAACAATAATGACAATAGCATAATTAAAAATAAAAAACCACCTTGCCACTCCAAGTGTAGGCATCAGTGTGACAAAGCGCAGTAAACAAAATCTTAATTCGAACTTCACCGGCTTGCGGCGGCGCAACTTCAACATCTTCAATTGAAAGTGGTTTGTTGGGTTCCCAGGCCACCGCCGCTGACGTAAAGCAAAACATCAAAACCAACTACATTACTAGTAATTTGAAATCATGAAATCAAAATGAAATTGTTCAAAGTAACAAATTGTATAATTAACTAACCGACAAATGATGATTATGAGAAGGAATTACCTTTGCAAGTTATGACTTTGCCTTGAGTGTCTTCTGCCATTAGTAGTGGATTTGTGAGTTGGGGTTTTGAATTATTATTTTTTTTTTTTTTTTTTTTTTTTTTTTTTTAAATTTNTAAATCTGTGGTGAAGAATGAGAAATAGGAATTGGAGAGAGATTAATTATTGGATTTTGGAATTTGCATATGTTAACATGCATATATATATATATATGAAACAAACAAAAAATTAGAGGATTTCATGCAAGTAAAAAATAACAGGTTTTAAGTCACAATTTTTATCATGTCATATTGTACACATTATATATTTTTAGGAGGGATGACCAGTAAATCATAGTGATATGCAAAATTACAAATCAAAATGGTATTTTGAGGTAATATGTTAAAAGTTCATGGTTAAAATCGTCTTTCTATATGAATTTCAAGGGGTAACATAGTAATAAAGTTATTTACGAAAATGCCATGTGATTTACTACTTATACATATTACAGTGATTTCTTATATATTATCCATTTTTAAGTCACTACATTAATTTTAAATTCAAGCTAAAGATGTCATATTTTCAAATCAAAATATGTAGTTTTCTAGTTATAAGAAAAGATGATAATCCTCTGGGCCAGAAACCCTCTACACTTATACTTTATCGCCGCAAAGGCGAGTATTACATTCGTATTATATTAGTTGCAACGATTTGACGTAGAAAGGAAAATGCCAAATCGATATAACTAATATGATACAAAATAGTAATTAAATCGATTCTAATAGCTCTTGAAACCGAGAGGAGTTCTAACCACCTAAATTATCCATCATTCTCACTTCAACGTACATGATCTGATTTTGCTTAATATTGATTTTTCCCAAGGTATTTGGTGCATGTGTGATGTGTCACATTTTGTTGTTTATTTAAGGTATAGCTATAGAGGTGTGATTGTGTGAAATTGGGGCGACCTCATGAATAGAGCTAAATTTAATTGAGGAAAGTGATAGTTTATCACGTAGAAAAAAACTCGCAATCTACATTGTTAAACTTATTAAATTTTATTTTCAATAAAAATAAATTTAGATGAGAAAAAATATTCAAAATAAGAAAATATAAATGTACTTCAGGTAGGTTTTTATATAGACTATCAGCAAAAGTAGGCATTTTAGTCATAAATTAACTTTGGATCAGTTAGACGTGAATCAATATAAAAAGTTGCTAAAGACATCAGTAGAATTCCCATTCCTCCTCCACTCTTCCCTGTTTGACACTAGATGCTCTTCAAACTCCAACACCCTCATATCTCTAGTAACAACCTTTATTTAAGTTTGCTTTAGTCTTCCTCTACCTCTCCTCCTTCCTTCTTGTTGCCGCCCTTCGAACCTACTTTCCGAAGCGTTACTCGATCTTTGTTTTATAAGATCAAACCATCTTAACCGATTTCCTCTCATTTATCTTCAATAAAAGCAACCCTCAATTTCCTCCTAATTACCTTATTCCATATTTTGTCCTTTCTCGTATGCCCACACGTCCCAAAAAAATAAACAAATCATTCTACAGCACTTCAAATGCAGCAATACCTGACCTCAAGTACATTTATATATAAACAAAATGAAGATTTTAGTGTAAACATCATGGACACCACATAACTACATAAGCATATTCTTATACTACAGTAGTACACCTTTGAAGAAGTTCCAATATGACCAGGGCTCATTTCGACTGAACATTATTAAAACAGGAACAACATGGTCAACATCATGTGCTTCAAATCAATTTTTCAAACAAGATCTCCAAAGCTAACTACAACAATTCGAGATTCAAGTAACCTATGTCAATGATTGAAGCTTCTCAATCAGCTGATATTTTACAAATATTATATGTCTTTTGACCAATTTTGCATACTATACCACCGAATTGAACTGTGAAAATCCGTTTTGGTAATGAACCCTGAGCATCTGAAAGCTTCTTTGTCTCCTCCACTACTCTTCGCAGCAAATCACTTGACTCACCTAGTCCCCATGTTAATGAGATATGAGGTCGTGGATCCTGGATTAAGTATTCAATATCATTAGTTCATCAAACCAACAAAGAAAGAAAAGAAACAAATTGAAGACCTCGGAACGTAAAGTTAGGAGTAGAGCGCAAACTTTATAAAATTCAGGAAGATTGTGAAGCCTGTACACTTCATTAACAGCTTGAATCTGCTTCGTGATCTGTGACAACGTAGAATAGATCAGTGGTGTGGTCATTTGGCATTTTGGTTCATGCATTGGCAACTAAACAAAGGAGTCCAAAAGACTGATTCCTCGATTGAGGTCCATCATTATCTTTTGCTTTTGAAATAAGTGGTTACAGCAACAATATTATAATTTGAACATAGTAGCACAAACTCAGTTATCATCAACATAATTATTTCACTGTTCCCACACCAAACAGCAAAAGAACTGAAGCCAGTAAGTGGCAAGCCAACATGTGTCTATGTATGTCTTTTATGTTTATAAAAAAAAATACACACCACACAAAAGAAATTGACTTCCAGTTTCAAGCCTATTGTATGATTATCCACAACAAACTAAGGACCTCCATCAAAGGAATAAAAGCACACATTTGATTAAAAAAAGGCAAACACCTAAATTTTGATTGTCCTAGATGCTAAGAACTAATACTAGGGAGAGGGGCATATTAGCCAATGCGAAATAAGCTGTATTAGTAGCTCGTTGAAGAATCAAACCAGGTGCATTCTCTACAGCTTATTGGAGCTTAATTGAGTCGAACATTTATGAATTTGTAATTGAAGCTGTGCGAACTTGCTTGAACTTATTGAAACTTATCTAATCTACTAAATTATTTTTTAAGGGGAAAACAGCATACCCTTAAATTGTTAGAACATGATTGTATTTGCTAGTACTCTAGATTGAGCTCAATAAGGAGAGGAAAGGTATGATGAATACAACAACAACAACAACAACAACAACAACAACAACAACAACAACAACAACAACAAAAGTGGAAATCTCCTGTTAGTATACTGTAACTCTCAGTTATAAATTCATAACCACCATCTTCCTCTTCTCTTAATCTTCATATTAGCACTGAGCTCTAAACAAAATTAATGTAGGGAATATGGTATCCTATTTCTTCGTCTAGAGAATGAGAACATAAGATAGGGACTAGGGAGACAACCTAGCTGACATACAGCAAGCCAATTAGGGCTTGGGACTCAGGATTGAGCAAATCGGTAAAGCTCATGAAATTTGTGCAACCCATAGTCATGTTACATTAACACTTTAGCAGAGAATTCACTTCTTTAACAGGGAAGATTGTTTTTACTCATTTTCCTGCATAATCTACACAACAACCATTAAACTACTCCAAACTAGGTATTTGATACCAAAACTCAACGAAGCTGCAGATGATCTAATGCAACAGATAGACATACAAATTAATTGTGACAACTCTTGAAGTCTTTGTCAAAGACAAGTTGCAAAATCTCTATGCATCAAGCTATTTCACAGATAGCAAAACATGAGATACACAGAAAATTAATGCATTAAAGTGTCTTCAAACCTGCAGGTTATCATAAATATTGAACATGTCCTAGCCAGCTAATCACAAAATACTCTCACTTAAGAGAATGGGGTGTCCAAATATATGGAGAGAGAGAGAGAAGTGATGACGTGAATGAAACCAAAAGGTCAACTGATCTAATCCCCAGTCTTGGGTGTGAGGACTCCATCAAATAGACAGGCTCAGGAGAAAGCACAAATGCACCTGCGAATTTATGCAGGTGGTATCATCAATATGCATATTGAGATAACACTTGCATATTGATGATACCACCCGCATAAATTCCCAGGTGCATTTTTTACGTAGTAGTGACTTGCCCCAGCTCCCCCTCAGAAGGATTCCTTCTAGACTGAAATTTGAGATAGCGATATTCAATCCTTACAATGAAATGCAAAATAGGAACAGAAAAGAAAATAGACAATGTGCAGAGACTAGAGGACACTATATGTCTAAAAAAACCACGCCCCTGCCAAAAAATATTATTCCCTCCATTTTTTTTACTTGCAACACTTAGATATCTTTTGTGAGAGATAAAAAATTATTTGTTGCAACTAAAAATAAACAGAGGTATTATTAAATAACATTATAGAAGGCATAAGTTATGTCCATTTTCACTCAACACACAATTCCATTTTCTTCCCTATCTTCATTATTTTTTAAATTTCAAACTCTCTTTGGTTGGCCTTTTCCTTTATACATGGAGTATGATCTTTAAGTGCAGCATTTTAAAAGACCGCAAAAAAGTTACCTCTGACAAACCTCCTACCGTGACTTCTAATGAAATAAAGGCACGCGTGTGATCATCATTGACAAAAACCTCCCATTTATTGAAATCAATCCAATACCTGAAACAATAATATACAATATACATTCTCAAGACAACAACATAATCTTAAGCATAGAGTGTACATAAAGAAACAAGAAAACTAACCGCTTCTGATACTGCAACTTTTGTCGAAGCATGGTGATCATTGAGTCCATTTGATGCACCCTGATTGGGACAGTTCGTCCTAAACTTATATGAAATTCCCTCCCTAATGCAATGCCTTCAAGCTTCTGATCATCATTTAGAAGTTTTTCAAGTGGGACATCAGCATCAACAACATGAAGGCCAGGAACATTAGAAGAGACTTTTTTCAAGAACTGAGCAGCCTCTTTCCTTGCTGACTGTGGTACATGAACTACAAAGAAAATTAATCTAAACTGAGTGTCAGTAGTTACTTAGGATAATCTCAAAAGATGAAAGAGATAAGAAAATAAAGAAAACAATAAGACAACTCATATAGTCACAGTTCGGATTTAAACTAACAGTTGTCATTCAAGACCTAATTACTTTACAAAAGCTGTCACTCATTGCGCAGTCAGCAAAGTCATCTCTTCCATTTCATACACTTTCCATTATAGTCAACCATGGGTTTATTAACCCTATCAGCTGATAATGATCACATACAACGTTCAATATTTTGGAGTTCATTGGGTTCACTTTGCCTCCTTAAGAACAAGATTTTTGGCTTTATGAGTTCTTGAATCACGTAGTTATGGGACACACTTTATCTTCCTTCCTCCTAAAAATTTACCCTCACACTTGAAAAGCTTTTCTAATTATTTACCCCTCATGCTTCCATTGTAAAAAAATTCCAACCAAGATTTTGTCCAACTCTGCAGCATTTACAATAACATAGATCAAAGCAACCAACCCAAGCTTCTCTACGTACAAGTCCCATCAACAGCAAAAAAAAAAAAAATTGACTCAATAATAATTCTATATAGAGACTGAACAATTCTAAGCCGGATATATAGTCCACAAAGGCTAAACATTCAAGAGATGATCGAGCATGGCTAATCCCATTAGATAGCAAAGTATCACAATTCTTAAAATCATTACTATCAAACAGCAATTGTGGAAGCAGAAAAAGCATAGAGATAGGCAAAGCTAACAAATCACTATGAACGACAATCACTCTATCAGTAAACCAAAAGCACCAGCATCTCCTACATCATGGTTAATCATCTTTCACATTCCTTTTTGCTATCCATCATAATTCCGATTCCACAAAGTATACATAAGACCATAAGTACCAGTATATTAATGCTGGACCTCTCACAATCCAACTCCAACTTACTATCGCCCCAGCCCACAAGTACATGGAAGGTGATTAAAACAAGTAATTAGGAAGCCAATAGGCATTCAAAAATTCTGACTTAAAAACCAAACCCCAAATAGCCGCAGTAAAAAAAATAATCATAGAATCTCAAGTGGGCTATTTTTTCTGCAGAAGAGAATTCGGATTACAACAGATGAAAGCAAATTTTTTTCAATAAACCATATTCTTTTTTAATCTGTAAATCATACATAGTTTAAATACGCCATAAAACCCAAGGTTGAATCCCACTATATTGCACTTAAGTTATCTTCAAATTAGTGGTTTATAATCAAAAGAGAGAAGGTGAACCTGGTATGTAGACATGTAAAGCGTAGTTGCCTTCTACATGAGGGAAGCTCCGAACTCTAGTAGGTTGAATTGTTTGCAAATCATCAATTGTACCTTAAAAAAAAAAAAAATCAAACAATTGGTAGGTGAGATGAGGGTAATCTGTGTTTTTTTTTTTTAATAGAAATTTTCAGATAGTTTGCATACCAAGTAGAGAATTGGGTGGGGTGAGGAGGGAGACTGGAGGCGGAGGTAATGGGGATGGCAGCAGATTTTGAGGTGCAATCGAGACGGGAGGACATGGGTTTGAGTCCGATTCTGTGTCTGAGTCTGAATCTGAATGTCCATAAGATGCTATGAGAGCATCCATGGTTATTTTATCAGCCTTATTACTTCTCACCAAATAACCCTTTCAAAAATTTTGTGGAGTTTGTAGAATATTAAACAATTAAAGCATAGGCATGTATTTGATTTTCATCCTTACAGAAAAATGTGCCGCATTGTTAAATTATCTTCTTGGGTACTTAGACTGTTGAATACTCTTCCCTTCGTTCAACCAAATGAAAGTTACTCTCTCAACCTCCTTTTGCACGGATAATGTCTAGTAACAAACTATGATAATGTCTAGTAACAAACTATGATTTATAGGGAGTGAGGGGTAGTCCAAGTGGTAAAAACTTCTCTCTCGATTCCAGGAAATTTTGGGATTGATTCTCATCTCCGCCCTTGTAGCTCCCTAGCACCAAAAAAAAAAATTGTGATTTACAAAAACACAAATTACATAACAAATTTGTAAATTAGTTGATATTTGTGGTGTCACGTCATTTGTTTGATTGTTTTACCAACATTCTGGCGGCTTTCAAAGTTTTGCAAATTTAATTTGTTTTTATCTCCCTCTAGGTTCCTACTTCCTTAGACTTCCATTTACACTGATTTTTTTTCATAATTTTATTTTATATACTCCTAGGCTCTTGGCTATAATCTACTCTTAAGCTTATAGCCTTGCATTAATGTCTTTGGTAGAAAATAACTAAACAAATACTCCATGAATAATACTCTCGTAAGTTTTGTTATTATTTTGTCTAATTTTAGTCTAGATGTTGAATTAGTGCCTTAGCGGTTATTTAATTTGGTAACATTACATTATTATTATTATTATCATTATTATTATTATTATTATTATTACTATTATTATTATTATTATTATTATTATTACTACTCTGTCTTTTTTTAATTATATTATTGAAAATATATACATTGAGACAAATCAAACAAGATCTTATATGATTATATATTTCTTTACGTAGTAGCTAGATATTAAAGTGAGTCAAAACTACAATGTAAATAATGTTAAATTCCTCAATGTAGCAAGTAAAAAAGTTAGAAGGGATATTATGAATTGTAGTACAGGGTATTATAAAGTACAAAATAGAAAAACTATTAGAACAAACTTTCAATAATTACTTAAAGAGTTTATTACTCACAATTGCCATCAAGCTTGTAAGAAGTGATATATACAAGCATAAAGACAACGGCAATTTGTAATTTCATTCTATTTTGTTAGTTAATGACTTTATAGATAGCGTCCATTTGGTAGTGTGTAAAATGTTTTTCCTAGAAATTGTTTTCTCATTTTAAGTTGATTGGTTTGGAGTAAAATATTAAAATGAAAAACTTGGGTAAAAAATCATTTTCCACCATGTTGAAAACATCTTTCATCACCACTTGGAAGGAAGACATTTTCCTTCATAATAAAAGTAATTGATTTTCCATTCAACCAAACAAAAAAGACTTAAAATGTAAAATCATTTCATATGCAAGAAAGAAAACGGAGTTTTTTCATGATAATGAGTTTTCCATTGTTAATGATTTTCCAACAAAAACTATTTTCATCAAAAAGTGTTTTACACCCTACCAAACGGACCCTTCATACATGTAATTGAAAATCACTTAAATACATAATTGTGATGTTAATCCGCAATCAATGTTATGACTTCAATAGTCGATTTTGTAACTTTAATATTGTGCACAATGAGTTCAGTTCAGCTCAATTCAGTTGTTTTCAGCTAAAGTAAACATGTCCTTACACTTGATACATATTTATTTTCCATACTATTTTTAAAAAATCATGAAAACTATTTTGTAAATGAAAACTACATTATATAATATATGGAAGCCTTCGGAAGGATTATAATAATATTGGACATTTAATCCATTAATAAAAGTTTATTAAAGATGGTCTGTATTATACGAAATACCTCTTGTAGGAGTCAATTGTTATTAGTAAAATTACACAAATATATAAAAAGAAAAGAAAAAGAAACACATTGCTGCTCTACGTACCTACAATATTACTAGACTGCTGCTAGCTAGTCTACTACATGTCTACAATAGAAAAAGAAACAAATACAAAGTTAAACATAAGAAAAAATAAAATAAAATAAAATAAAGAAAAAGAAAAAAAGTAAATACATAGTATGCTCCTAACATGCACCTGGGTGCGTGAACTTCAACTAAATAGCATAGTTAGATAACTGTGTTTGGGAGTCATAATGGGTAAATTACTCAACTACCCTGTGATTTCCAATTTTTAAAAATCACAGTTTGTTACTAGGCAGTCCTCCTTTTAATTTGTACTGCAGATGTCATAGGAATTTGTTAGTAAATGAAAGTTAAAAATGTACTGCAGATGTCATAGGAATTTGTTAGTAAATGAAAGTTAATGTCTCAACCTTCTTTTGTAGCCTTCTTAAAGTAGTCAAATCTCAATTTCGAAACCCATCTACTCAATATAGATGTTTAAAGTATTCAACCAAATGTTATTGATTGCACTTTAGAAAGAAATTTAGACCCTTGTAAATCGAAAATTTTTAAATAATCATTTCATAAGTACTCCAAATATGTTGCATGAGTGCCACAAAAATTATCAAACAACCAAATTCATAACCATACGCCCTTATGGAACATACAAGGACACAAACAAGAACTTAAAACACCATTTATACCAAAATATACTCCAATTAGTGAGTTACATGGATGTTGTCCAAATTTTACAAAATTAAGATAAGCAGTTCAAGAATTCACTCTTTCTCCGCTTGCAGAAGCAAGAGGAGTGAAGCCGAAAGGGTGAAGAGGCACATCAAGAAGATGGATCCTAGGGTGAGAACCCATGTGCTGAGTTCAGGTGCTACTTCCTTCCAAGGGGATTATGGGATTGCTCTTAGTATTCATGCATCCGTAAGGAAGCCTTCAGTACCCTATTTCCAGAATCCAGCTAAGAAGCCAAGGTTTGATAATGCTAAAAGGGGTGGATTTCAGCAAAAATCTGGTCCTCAATAGAGTTCTAGCTAGAGTAAGTGTTACAAATGTGGTAAGGACCATCATCCAGGGAAGAATTGTGACGGTACCAAGCTGGTCTGCTACCTCTGTAATGAAGACGGGCATAAGTCTTATCAGTTCCCTAAGAAGGCGAATTCTTCTGACTCTGGTGCCTCAAAGCCAGCTCCTTTGTCTGCAGCTCCGAGGAACAGGATCTACTGCATGACTCAAGAAGAATCTGATGTCCAGCCTGATGTGGTGACGGGCACATATCTTGTTAATAATGTTTCTGCTTATGTTCTATTTGATTCTGGTGCAACTATGGCTTTTGTAGCTAGCTCTTTTATTTCTAAAGCTAAATTGTCTTCTAGCTCTCCTATGACAATTTTCATTTCTCTTCCTTCTGGAGAGAATTATGCTTGTCATAAGGAGTTCAAAGGGATTCCTGTAGTCATTTCTGTTTTAGGATTGCTTGCTGATCTCAAGGATTTTCCTATGATCGAGTTTGATGTGATCCTTGGTATGGGCTGGTTATCAAAGTACCATGCAGGTATTCACTGTCGTGATCAGATTGTTATTTTGCGTGGTCCTAAGGGTAATCGAATCCCCTTACTCAGGTCTTATGTTGTAGAAGAACGTGAAGATCTTGTCTAACATGAAAATGAGGAGGCTTCAACACAAAGGTGATATAGTGTTTTTATGCAGAGTAAAGGACTTATCTCTCGAAGAGCAACTTGAGAGCATACCTGTTGCTTGGGAATACCCTGATGTCTTTCCTGAAGAGTTACCTGGCATTATTCCGCCTGAAAGAGATGTGGAGTTTGGATGATTTCCCAGTGGAACATATCTGATGGCAGGTGTCGTAAAATTTTTAAGCATGAGTTTATGGACTTGCATGGTGAGAAGCTTAAGAGCACTTTTGTGTGTTACTTGTCTACTACTAGCGGGAAAACTTCCATTTCTCGATATCCTATTAGGGACATTTGTTGACGATGTGCTCAGTCTATCCGCACTTGTGTCACTCAAAGTCCTTTCTGGAACTCTTCAGTCTCCTGCCAAAGCTCCTGTTGAAATTGTGATTTTTGTTGAGAGCTCTCTTGAATCTTTTGACCAGCAGGGCTTCCTCCTCCTCATCATCTTCTAATTCATCACCTTCCTCAGCTTTCAGGGCTAGCCCTTTTTTCTTGGAACTTTCGCCACTGCTTCCAAGGTGCAACTCATGGGTCAACAAGGAACCTGACAGTTGTTCAATATTGAACGGATCTCCATCTCTCATCTTGTGGATGAATTCTTAGCACTTTTCTAACCTGTTAATCAGTAGGTATATCTTTTCCAAGAGAAACAAGCTCATTTGTGATGCTAGTAAAGCGAGTAAGCATTTCTTACACAAATTCCTTTGGCCATATCTCAAAGCATTCATATTTATACATTAAGAGATCAATTTTATAACATTTAACTTCACTAGTTCCTTCATGAGTGATCTCTAATATTATATCTGTTTTGCATTCTTACACCCCCTTACACGATTGTGTTCATGAGATCTAAGACTACAATGTAATAATTTTACAGCATGTGCATTAATTTCCATCTTTTCAAAATTTTCCTTTTCATATTCAGAAATTTCATTAGGAACTACTTCATTGGAGGAGCTAGTTTTTGTTACATCATAATTGTAATACCCCACATTTTCACGTATTTTAAGGAGTTATTTCTCCATTTTATACGTATGATTTTAATATTTTTATTGAGAAGTTGTATTCAATAAAAATATTAAACAAAAGAATTTTAAAAAATTTTAATTAAAAATAATTATTTTGTGTTTATAAATAATATTTTATGTGAAAGGTTTCTAAAAATAGAATTTTAAGAGTTTCTTAATTTTTTTAAGGCAAGGGCATAAAAGTAATTTCAGATATTCAGGATAATTATGGGCTTTCACCAAATCCTACTTTGGGGTCTATAAATACCCCTTAAAACCCAATATTCAGATCTATTTTGCAACTTAGTAATTTAGGATTCCAAAATTTAGAGAGAGAAAGAGAGAAAAAATAGAGAAGAAAGGGAGTCCGAAAAAAAAAGAATTTTTTTTTTTTTGTGATCAGTTTTGGCGAGGAAAAAATAAACTTCGCCGGGACCCGCCGCTGCTCGCCGTCTCGCCGCCGCAGCTCGTCGTCCGCCGACCACCCTCGTTGGCCTTGCTCCTCCCCTTGTTCGGTATTTTCGAACCTATAAAAAAAATTTCTTCTTTCTTTTTGATTCAATTTTGCAAATTCATGTTTATATTTATGATTAATCATGTTTTAATAATTTTCATTCATGTTTTATGAAGTTAGAATTGGTTTTAAAGTATGAATTAATTTGTTGTTCATGACATTTTAGATTAGGGTTTATAAAGTAATGAAATTCTTGATTTTTATGAGTTTTAATGATTTAAACTTCAATATTATGGTCATGAATTGTTGTTGGGTGATTTATGATGATTTTATGAAGTTTAGATTGATTTTTAAAGGCTTTAAACATAAAGTAAATTGCTGTCCAAATTTTGTAATCATGAAAATCAATAGAATAAATATTATGAACTTGTTTTGGCTTATGAAAAATTAAATTATTCTAAAGGATAGATTTGTTTCATAATGATGTTAGTAGAGTGTAAAAGAGTTTTATGATGAATTTATGATGTTTTTATGAGTTTTCTATGAGTTTAAAGTTAATTAATAAATCTGAAATTTTTATAAAAGCATGTTAAAATAAGTTTTAAGTGTTCATATTATGCTAGTATGATCACATGTTAATTCTATAATGTTACATATGATTTTTAGTATGATTCATGAAGTTTAAAAATGATTTTAAGCATGTTTAACATGTTCTCTAGATTTTATAAAGTGAATAATTAGGGATTTAAAGTATGTAATTAGCATGAATTAATCATATAAGTTAAGTATTACATTGTATGATTGATTTGTGTTGTTTTTGAGGTTTTTCAAGGAGTTTTGACTATTTTAAATTGCTGTCCACTTTTTTAGAGTGACATAAAATGTATGTTGAGGTTTTATAATGCATAAATAAGTTTCCGAAAATCGAGTATTTTGCAATAGAAAAATTAAAGTGAAGTATGGAATTGAATAAAGGCCATATAGGGAATGTTTTGGACAAGTTTCCAATATAGAAAGTTAGTTTAGAGTTGTTGTAGAACTTAGTCAACAAAGCTTTAATTTAGTTTCGGTTTTCTCTATGTAGGAGACTTCGAATTAGTCAAATTTTAGAAGTTGTGGCGGATCACCACTATTTCACAAGGTACGTAAGTACTACAGACAAACAAAAGAATTATAATTCATGCTTGGACGATCCTTTATTTTATGATATGTTGTTATGCTTGTTTGGATTATGAATTGATGTGCATGACAAGTTTTATTAGAAGTATGATTTTACATTATTTTGAAATTCCATGTTGTTAGTAATATAAATTCTACAAATTTTAAAGTGGAATGTTATGAGCAGTTTAAATTGGCTAATAGCTTATTGAAGAAGGAAGGAAGTTATTTAAGTTGGTTAATTATTTAATCAACAAGAAAAGTAGTTTGTGAATTTTTATTCACATGAATTAAAAGAAGTTAATGAGCAATTATTTTTATACATGTTGCCACTCACAGTTTAATGTGTGGTCAAGGAGAAAGTAAATAGTAGCCACTCACAGCTAATGTGTGGTAAAGGAAGCTCAGTTTAATTAAAGGACACACATGAGATTATTTTTGGAATCACGTTAAAACAAAGATAATTAATGTGGCTTGCTTGATTTGATGCATGTTCTTATGTGATGTTGTATGTGAGTCGTGACATTGTTAAACCGGTTAATCACGTAAAGTGTAAGAGGATTCGCACCAAAACTCTTACCCTAAGTATGAACAATGGGGGAGTCGTATGGAACAGTGATCTATGACTTCTAATTGGAGTACAAGACGTTGTACTCTTTTATATTTGAATGCGCTGAAATTCTATCACTTTATGTGATATAGGTAATACCTTCTTGGAGTTGCTCCCAAGTTGGTGCCCCATAGGGTGATTTTTAAAGGAAAGAAAACCCGTATGATGCGGAATCCAAATTCTAAATATAATAATTAATTTGTTGAGTCTATGCACAGGTGAAGAGTTGTCAAAGGTAAGGTGTGTGTATGTTTTAATTTATGTTGTTTTGTTGCATAGTCTTTAGTAGTTATGTACTCAACTTTGCTGACTGTTTATTTTGTGTGCATGGTTTTGTCTTGGACTTGGCCCTCTAATGACCCACTTGTTGGTGAGTAGTTGTCTAGAATAAGAAAAGCTACAGGTGCAAGTGGACATATAAGTCATTTCATGCTGGGCTGGAGTGAGAGTGCTTGTTGTGTAGTTTTGCAGTTTTAATTCTTATTGCTTATGAAGTTCTAACTTTTTATTTGGATGTTGCTTTATTTTCAAAGTTTTTAGTTTTAGTTTTGGTTTTAAGGGCCATTAAAATGGTTCCGAAGTGTAATAAAGTTTTAAGTTGATTTTTATTTTGGATGTTGGTTTGAATTTGGTTTTAAGATTTGTTTTGAAGTTTAAGTTTTTAGATTGGTTTTGGTTTTAAGACTTCCGTTGTAGTACTTTGATAAATACCTTAGCCGTTGTCACGGTGGCAGTAATACTTTGGTTTTTCCTCGTTATTTATGAGTTTTAATAATTATAATTCTTTAATATTTATAATATGTTTTCCGGAAAAATATAGCATACATAGTTAGGAAATTCCAGGGTGTTACAATAATCGGCTACCTTGATGACACACCACACTTGGTAGTTTACAGCCTTAATGAAAATCTCCATCCTATTTTTCCAATACGTATAAAACTTTCCATTGAACATAGGAGATTTTTGAGTTGAGTAACCTTCTTCTAACTTATCGTGAGTGTTCATACTGAATGTTCATACTTCCAGGATCTCTCTTCAAGGTTGTTTGAATTTAGTGAGTTCCTGCTCTGATACCAATTTTTATTTGACTGGAACACTACAAGAGGGGGTGAATTGTTGTGTAGAACTTATAGACCAATTTTGAATAGTTTGAACAAAATAAAGAGTAAGAGAGATAATTTCAATGAGAAAAACTTCCTTGGCCCAAAGGAAAAAAAACTCCACTTTATAATAAGCCTGTAAAACTCTTTACGACCTAAATTCTCTACCCGACCCCGTAGGTTCCTTCAGGAACTTACTTTCAATTATCACTCTCGTTCTTTCTTTCTTTCTTTCTTTCTTTCTTTCTTATTCTTTTTTTTTTTTATCTTTTTCACCTTTCTTTTCTATTCTCACACTTCCCCTTTTCTTATATATTACAACTCAAATCAAGACTCTAGTATGCTGGAACAACTCAAAAACTGGATAGGAACACAAACTAGAACTAGACAAAACACTTAACGACTTTTCTTTGATTTTTGCTCTATAAAGATGCTTAAGTGTTGTGTTTTTGAATTCTAAAGTGATTAGGTATTTATAGAAAGTTAAGACATGAAGAACAAGAAAAAACCATCCACTAACCACTTTCTTAAAGCCCATAACTTACCCTACTAATCCACAACTTTGACTCCTAAATTTTAGCCACTACTAACTAACTTTGCAGTAAAAATAAAACCCTTAAAAGGCTTATTCAAAACTATTGTTTTTCTTTAACAAACAAATTGGAAAGTTTGTTATTTATTCATAGAAACACGGCATTATTCAAATAATGATTTTGACTAGCTTTCTACAGAAATTAACCTAGACCTAAAAGTGGGATAAATTAACTTTGACTCGTAGACCCAAAGTTCCAGTAAAGACGGACTCAAGTTCCTATAAAAACTAGACTCATGTTCCAGCCAGACTCGAGATTCCAACATACGTACAAATATTCTAGAAAAATTACCCTCATAATCTTCTTGAAATGTTCTCTTCTCTACATCAAGTAACTTCATTGGAACTCCTTGATGTGCTTCTATGTTCCTTCAGAAAATGCTCCTCATGAACTTCTTGTTTCTCTTCTCTTGGACCATGGTTATAAACCTAGCATGATCCTGCTTCGGAATCTCTATTGAATCTTCACCTTATTCCATAAATTGTACTTTGTGAATCTGTTTAATATCATAGAAACTCAAAGCTTTTATTAGTTAAGTTTGTTTGTGAAAGTCATCAGTAAAATTTAAACTCATGGGTCAACACAAAGTCTTATGGAATCCTCGAAATACATGAAAATCATTAGCCTTACTCTGTCACAACGAGAAATTCATTTGTCTGTTAAATAGAACTATTATGTATTTGTTCCCGAAATTCCACATGGCTTAGACTAGCTCTTGATACCAATTTGTTATTAAATCTTTCACTTTCACACTTTTCACTTTCTTTGTAATTAATACTCTCTCTTTCATACAAATTGTTTTAATATTACTACTTTGGGAGCCAATTTTCGCTCAATTTATTTTCCTTAGTTCTTTTGCATTATCTAATGATGCGAGTAAAAAAATAGTGGGTACTATTAGGTAATTTGTTTCCAATAATTCATTTCAATGTTTACATCTTAGTCAACTTATCTTTCAAATCCTTCAGATTCGTATCTAACAAGATGTTGCAATTGATCTCCGGTGCAATCCAATCGTACTAGTAGCGCGAAGTTATATGTCCTCCCACTTCTCCTTATCCACCGAATCAGGTTTCTTATCTTCCAAAATCTTATATATGGAAACCTTGATGAATAAGAAAATCGTACTATGTCACAACGAGAAATTCGTCTTTCCGTTAAATGGTTCTATTCAGTATTTGTTCCCAAAATCCTCAATGACTTAGCCTAGCTCTTCATACCAATTTGTTATTAAATCTTTCTCTTTCACACTTCCCACTATCTTTTTAATTAATACTTTATGTTTTATACAAACAATTTTAATATTACTACTTTGGGAGCCAATTTTCGCTCAATTTATTTTCCTTAGTTCTTTTTCATTATCTAATGATGCGAGTAAAAAAATAGTGGGTACTATTAGGCAATTTGTTTTCAATAATTCATTTCAACTTTGTAGACACTTACATTTGGTCCCACCTAAAGGCCGATGATTAAAGCTTACCACGTCGCAACAAGTCCAACATTTGAAATCGAATGCTTGAAAAGAACGCCTAATTTTGTGTCGGAAATCATTCCTTCACCTATTTGGTCCCCACTCCACAATCTATAAGGGGGTCCCGCTGCCCGGTCAGCAAACCATTGCCGGAATAACTGATGATAAGGTACGATGGTTGAAATACGCTTAAATTAATTTCTTAATTTTCATTTTATTTTCTTATATTTCATTTTTCATTTTATTCATTTTTGTTTTCATTTATTTTATTCATATAAGTTTTTATTTCATTTTATAATTTATAAATAATTTCATTTTTCGACAACATAGAAAATAATTTAAGCTTATTAATGTGACCAGATTCGACGAACCTTCTAGAAAGGCTTGTTCGAATTATGGTAATTTTAGGTTATGGAAGTGAATAAGTTGGATTATGGAAGTGAATTTCGTGATATTTCGGAATATGGAAACGAACATGAGAAACATGGAAGTTTCGGAGATTCACCGCGTAAAAACCCGGAGGAAAGGGCCTTGAGCGCCGAGGTGTAGGGCGAGCGACCAGGCGCCCAGCCAACACCCAGACGTCCAAGCAACAGCACCCATGCGCTCACTGAGCAACCTGGTGCTCAGCTTGAGCACCCAAGCGCTAGTGGGGCACCATGTCGCTCGACCCTGGGAGTTGTGGCACTCCTCTAGCGCCCTGGCGCTCGCTAACGTTAGCTCTTCCCCTATAAATACCCAACCCTATTCCGGCATTCAAGGCATATCTAAACTCGACATTCAAACCCTAACTCTCTTTCTCGATTTTCGTGCCACTTTCTCTCTCTAAAATTCTTCTAAAACCCTAAAAAACCTTCTTAAGAATTTTTATATATCCTAATCAAGTTATTATAATTATAATAATAATTATTATTATTATTTAAGTTCTTTAAAGTTCTTACTCAAGCATTCAAGCTAAGAAGTTGTCTCGACTACCGCACGAAAGGTACTTCAAATGAGGCCGAAATGATCAACAACATCATCTTGAGTTCTTCAATATGTATTAGTTTTTGTGATTTATTGTTTTCTTAGAAAATCAACATGTTTTAATTAATTCATGAGATATTGACTTAACTATGGCTCGGTTTTCAATTAAAATCAATCATAAGTGGAAACATTATTCTAGGTTGTTTATGTGATTTCATGCTAATTGTTTATTGATTTTAAATCACCTAGAATCCATTTTTAATCAAAAGACTTGAAAGCACGTTCTCACATAAAGTATAAATCATGGAAATTGGCTTAAGGTTCTTAATAGTGATTAATTCTAAAGCGATCACCCTCACATGTCATTAGAAGTTATGTGTGTGATAAGTATATTTTATATTCATTATTTGTCCCCATTTTATGTTGGTTTTAGCTCTAACGAGGCTCTTTTGAGCCTATTCTATTAACTTTGGTTGCTTTTAGTGCTTATTGTTTTGTTTTGTCATTTATTGTAGGAGTTGATACTCTTGCGTTGATTTTCGCATTATCTTGGGCACTTGGTAAGTTAGTAGGAGTCTTGACCACTTTGAGAAGTTATAAGGAAGCTAGGACGTGATTTAGAAGCCTTTGGGAAGCATAGAAGTCAAGTTTTAAAGCAAACAAGCGAATTCAGAAGCTCTGGGGGGCATTGAGCATCATACCCGGGTAAAGAGCAATCCGCCCGGGTCGAGTGCACTGTGCCCGGCCTGCCCGGGCACGCTGCTCCTTTTGCGTTTTGTCGATTTTCTCCTTTGTTCCGACTTTGTATATATTTAAATTCTACCCTAGGTTTATGTACGCAACATTATTATTCCTAGAGCCTAGTTTTAGTTTAGTTTCTCTCCCTAAAAGTTACTTTTATGAAATACATTCAATCATTCAATTCAATATAATTCAGGTTTTCAATCAACTTTTCTTTGTTATTCTTTTAATTCATGTTTTTAGTTTATGTTTTTATTTTAGTTTTTGTTTTCAGTTTCTAGTTTTAAATCTAGTTTTTATTATTTGTTTTGTGCCTTAAATTTATGTTCTTAATTAGTTTAGTTATTCTTGATTATTTTGTTAGTCTCTAATTATGTTGTTAGTTTTATTTTGTTTTATTGATTTAATTTCTATGTTTTTAGTTATGTGTGAGTAGTTCCTTTTCTAGGGCTAAGGATCCATGGATCGATTCCATTGCTTTGTTTAATGAGATTTGATGTTTCTAAATTCCTATCGTCAATTTATATTGCTTTCTATTAAATTCTGGCCAGGTTTGATTGTTAATTTGATATTGTTGAAATCAATGCCAAGAGGTAAGATTACCACAATTAGATCACATGGATAATAGGAAAAACGAGTCTAAGTGAGTAAGAGCCATTAGAGGAGTTTTGAAGGAGACTAGATTCGAGAGAATTAGTGAGCCTTAGTTCCGGAAGTCAATAATTTGTCAATTAATTGTTATTCAATTCATTGGTTAGTCTGTGGTGAACCGATGTCCTAGGCTTAGTTTATTGATATATTTTCGTGTTTGATTTATTCCTTAGTAGTAACTAGTCTATTAGTTGGAAACCAATTCAAAGGCGCTTTACAGCAAAATAACTTTTTAGAGTTAGTAGAATTTCGTTGCTTCCCTGTGGATTGATCCCTACTTCCCTATCTACATTAGTTGGAGTTGTAGCTTATTTTTTATAGGTATACGATTGTCCCTTTCAGTGTGCATTAATCAAAACCCGCCTAGCAATATTTCTATGTGTTTTAGGTCTAAACCGGAAATATCCATGCTATAATTCAATAATTATGAAATTACACGTGAGAACATGTTACAAGAAAACGACCAATTAGCGACGGATTTTTGCGACGGAATAAAATTCCGTCGCAAATACTTAGTTTTGCGACGGAATTATTTCCCTCGCAATTTTTGCGACGGAATACCATGCATTTGCGACGGAATTATTTCCGTCGCAAATTTTGCGACGGATTTCATAGGTTTTGCGACGGATATTTCCGTCGCAAAAAAGTGACAAAAACAGATCAAAGGGTAGTAATTTTTTTGCGACGGAATTTTGTTGTTTGCGACGGAATATTCCGTCGCAAATTTGCGACGGAAATTTTTCCGCCGCAAATTCCGTCGCAAATTCCGTCGAATAAATTACAGAACAAAACACCAGTTTTTACTTCAACAGAAATTAATTTCGCAAAATCACACTCCTTCTTCTCCAAAAAACCGTTCTTCTCTCTAACAAATCAAACACTCCTTTCTTCATCTCTTTCTTTTCCGGCGGCCTTCCCCCTTCTTCCGGCGGTCTCCTTGTTGTCGTTATTTTTATTTTATTTTTTTCCATCGTGTTTTTTTTTTTTTTATTTTCCGGCGGTGTTAGGGCAACAATTCCGGCTTCAGTCGCCTTCTTCGTCGTCGTCAGTCCTCGTCGCCGCCTTCTTCGTCGTCGTCAGTCCTCGTCGCCGCCTTCTTGGTCGTCGTCAGTCTTAGGGTATGAAATCTGATTGAAAATCTGATTTTTTTTTTTTAATTTAGTTAAATTAAAATCTGATTTTAATTTAGTTAAATTAAAATCTGATTTTAGTTTAAAACTTATATTATCATTTATATTGACTAATGACTGATTGATTTCAATTTCATATTATCATTTTTTTTTCAATTTCATATTATCATTTTTTATTTCAATTTCATATTATCATTTATATTGATTTCAATCAGATTTTTGGGGTTAGTTTCAATTTCATATTATCAGTTAGGATTTATTTAGGTTGGTTAGTTTAGAAAGTTTTTGGGGTTTAGTATAAAAAAGTTGGGGATCATACTATTTTGGGGATTTTTCTGCTAGTATGTTTTGTTGGATATAATTTTGGGGATTAAAAAAGTTTAGATATGAGACCTTCTTATCCTTGACTGTCAATTTGCCTTCTGGCTAGACCTAACGGGGTTCTGTGAGCTCCCGAAAAGAGCACGGTGGCGACTTCTCTACTTGGGTTTTGAGCTTCTAGACTCACTCCCTAAGACAAGTATACTCACACTGTCCAAACAAACTAAAGACATTCAATGTCCGTAAAGAGGGCACGTGGGCCCCAAAAACCCCGGGTCCACAAACGTGTACATCTTAGTCAACTTATCCCTCAAATCCTTCAGATTCGTATCTGACAAGACATTGCACTTGAGCTCCGATGCAAGGGTCAATCCAATCGTATTAGTAGCGCAAAGTTGTATGTCCTCCCACTTCTCCTTATCCACCGAATCAAGTTTCTTATCTTTTTAAGTCTTATGGAGACCTTGATGTATAAAAAGACACTTAACCGTACTATGCTGCGACAACGACAAATTCGTCTTTCAGTTAAGCAATTCTATTTTGGATTTGCTCCCGAAATCCTTCATGGCTTAGCCTAGCTCTTAATACCAATTTATAATCCATTACTTATACTAAAACACAAAGCAACTCGATGAGAGGCTGACATTTGTCACTCTCTCATTGGCTTATGTTTTAGTATTTTATATTAAAATACTAAAATATATATTTTAAACATATAATATTATTAATTTGCATATTCTTATTTGTAATAGAAATGATTAAATGACCTAATATTTGGTAATGTCATATTTATTCCTTTTCAATGATTTCTATAAACAATATTGTGCATATATTTTATTTATATTTTATAAAACAATTAAGATTGATTTATTGTCATTAAGCTCGAATGATATTTTTTTCCATGAAGAATAAAGATTGGTTTAATTTTCATCTATTGCTACATAAGTGTTGTATCTTTACAAATGATCACAAGTTTAATACTTGAGAGTTTCTTAATTACAAAGATCACACAGTAATGATACAGACAATACTTTGGCTTGTTGACCTGGCGTTGAGGATGGGCGTCCAAGCTGGCAGGTGTGGTGGATGGCGTGGCCTCAGGTGAATTTGGCGATCAAAGGGCACCTGACGAGCTGAGGTTCAACGCCTTGCAATACCTGCACAAAGGAATAAATCCTTGGTGGATTTATCCCCCTCCGATGCTTAAGTAAGTAACAGTTTAAAGAACTTAGAGAGAGAGAGAGAGAGAGAGTTAGAGAGAGAGAGAGAGAGAGAGAGAGCTCAATAAATGCTTGTAATAAATGTGTATTGAAATCCTTTGTTCTGGTTTTTCATGGGTATTTATACTAGTGAGAATACACTGTTTTGTCCCTTGTACAGTAGAGCACTATTCTCTTCTTTCTTTTGGTAGGGGGAAGAGGAGGATAACTCGGCGTGTAATGGGGATTCTTCTCTCCCACTTGGCTTTCTGCCTAATCCTGTGTGTTAAATGGAGGACACGTGTCTTTCATCCGTTGCCCCATATGTTGTCACATGGATTAAGGTTAAGCTTTAATTTGAACCGTTGGATGAGTATATAACATTTGCCCCTCTTCAAGCCGTTGAATTTGAATAGGTGTTTACCAGCTAATTACTGAAGGGGTTTGATGATTATAAATAATTAATGAAGAGCTCGAATGATTACAAAACAGTTTTTGAGGAAAAGAAAAGGAGATGTACTTTTGTACTCTCTTTGAGGGTTGGTCGGAATTGCCCCTGTCTTTTCAGTTTCGAAGGGGAAAAGTCTTCACTGCCCCCCTTTAACTGCCTATAAATACTTTCCTTTGTTAATCCCTCCCTTGTTCTTTCTTATTCTTACTAATCATTCAAATTTTCTCTCTGAAAATAGTTGGTTTTCTCAAGCTTTTTCGGTGAATTTTAGTGTGAGTTCTTGCCATTCTTTACGTGTGAAAGTGACTTAGGTTTAATTAATTCCTATCCTGCGGTAACAATTCGTCGGTTCCTTCAAGCATTTATTCAGGTATTATTCCCTTCCTACTTTGTTTATTTATCCCCTTCCTTTCGTTTCAGGTATGGCTTCTGCTTCTTCCTCTAATGGGGTATATCTTCGTCCCCCAACCAAAAGAAGGGTTTTGCGGGGTGAAGAGAACCCTACTTCATCTGGGTTCATAGGGGTGAGAGCCATGTATCTCGCCTCCTCTTCTCCTGATAGCTCGCCACCTCTAACTTTTCAGAATCTCACACCGTTTATTTCTTGTGTGCGGAATTCTATGGTTAGAACAAAACTTTGTGCTAGAAGAATTCGCACGATGGTGGTTTCCTCTTCTTCTTCTGAAAAGGCGCCTTGCCCAGGGCGAGATCTTTCGGAGGACACTGAGGCTCTATTTGCCAATCCTCCTGGCGAGAGTCAAAGGAAACAGGGTGGCGAGCAACAGGAAATGGAGGTCCAATCCTTCTATTCTAAAAATGATCTAAGCGGCATCCCTGTTAGTAACTCTTAGATCAAACAATTGGGGGAGGACCGTGGCGTTTTTAGGAAGTCTCTTTGGCTTCCTGGACATATTAAAATGATTGAGCCCTTGTGAGGCACCACCATTACGGAAATACAACCCAACGAGTTTGGGGTTTACAAGGACGCCTTTTTACTCGGACTTAGGTTCCCCACTCATCCCTTTGTAGACACTCTTTTAAGCGAGTATGACATAGGGATAGCCCAACTGACCCCAAACTCTTGGCATTTTATGGACTCCTTCATCGCCACCTGCGTTTTGAAGAAGTTAACTATTTCTTTCAACGCCTTCCGCTCCCTTCACTTCCTAAATAGGGTTCCTAACCCTGCAGCTGGGTACAGCTGGTACGCCATCTCCAACCGTCCTCATTATAGGACTGTGATAGACAAGACCTCCAACCTTAAAGAGTGGAAGGTCAAATTTGTATTTCTTGTTACCAGTGACCTTAACATGGCGGGCCGTTATGGTAGGTGGAATGATAACGCCCAACACCTGGGTAAATCCAACGCCACTCCTCACCTGACCGCCGATGAAGAGAGCACCCGGGCCTATTTTAAGGTGTCCGAAGAGGACAAGGAAAATCCTGCCAATTGGGTGCCTCTCCCCTATTTACTTAATAACAACTTTTTCCTTTGCGCCACTGGTTTGTGCGCCAAGTTGGAGAAAGGTACCTGGTGGTTTAATTTTACTCTTTGCTTCAATACGAGCCTCTTATAAATATACCCCTTCTCTATTTTTTTTTTTTTATGTTTCCTTTTTGTTCTTTTCAGAAAAGCGATGGCCCGCCTTACTCCTGAAGAAAAAGGCGAAGGGAAAGCCTTAAAGGCTATAAAGGACATATAAGCTCGTCGGAAGATGATGAGTTTAAAGGAGAAGCTCGCCTTTAAAAAGGTACTCGCACACTGTTTCCCCGTGGCTAAAATTTTCATTTCTAACTTTTTATTTTTATTATTATTTTTTTTTGCAACTTTTATGTCTACGTGTTTTACTTATACTACTGGTTTCTTCAAGAGAATATGGCGAGCAACATGGAGGCGCCCTCGTCCAAGCGCCCTGGTGTATCCATAAGGGAGCAAGGGTCTAAGAAAACCGCCACCCTTGCCCCTTCAGCTGGCGAGGGTAAAGGTAAAGGGAAAGTGGACGCCTCTGCCTCTGCCTCTGCCTCTGCTGGGGGCGCAGAGAAATCAAAGGGGAAGCAAACTGCCCCTGTGCCTTCTTCAAAGGGGAACAAGGACACTACCCCTCCAACTGGGGGCGTTAAAAGGAAGCACTCTTCTCCTGTGCTTCTAGGACAACACAAGAGGGTGAAGCATGTGGCGGCTAAACCCAAAGCCCCTTCTTCTCGTCCTTCCCTTCCTAAGGAGACGGCTCCTTCTCCTACTACCCCTTCTACCTTTGGCGAGGTATCCACCCCTTCGCCTTCTCAACCAAAGGTAGGGCTCTCTCCACTACCTACTGCTCCTTCCTCAAAATCCAAAGAAACCACCATTCATCCATCCAACACCCCTTCTCCATCCAAACAACAAACTCCACACACCCAAACTCCCACACTCCCGAAATCCAAACTGGCGGGATCCTCGTACAAATCCACGCCTACTCCAACAACTAAGGAGGGTGTTGGGCCCCTAGAAGCTGGCCCTTCTAACTCAGCTCCAGCAGGCGCCAATTTGGACGGCGGCGTCCTGGCCGGCCTTGCTGACAAAGTGAAGGCCAATATGTCAGCAGCCACCAAGCTGCAAGCCCAGCAATCTGGTAATTCTTTTAGACCCAATTTTGTACGTACTTATCAGTCATCTTCCGACTCCGTCATTTATTCACCTACGGATCCTCGTGCCTCTGTTTTTCTGGTTGCCCGTTCAGAAATCTCAGCAATGGATAATACAATGGAATCTCCTGCCACCGTGAAGACTGGGCGTACACCCTCAATGCGCCTATCCTCTACTGAGAAGAGGAACATGCTGGGAAACATGTTGGAGTGCGCCCCTGAAGGCTACACCGATGGCTTAAAGGGCGCCAATAATCGTCTGCTGGGTCCATGCCTCATGGATCTCGCCAATGTAAAGATTCTACCTAACTTACATCTTTTCTTAATCTTATGCAACTGTTAATTTTCCTTACTAATTTTTTTGTTATATATTTTTTTAGGTGATGCTTCGTCTTGATGTGTTCGCCAGTTGGGCACAAAAGCAATGCGAGACCGTTGCTGAGGCTTTGTCATTTTCCGAACAAAGTCGCCAACTTTTAGCTGAAGCTACACAGCTGAAAGCCACCCTGGTGAAAGGGCGCCAAGATAAGGATGCCTCCTATGCTAAAATGCAAAAGTATTGTGAGGTTATAAACAGTGCTTACACCAATATGCTCAAGGCTAAGGGTTCTACCTATGCCAATTACGCATCTGAGGTGGCTTCCAGGAAGGCTGCTGAATGAAAGTTGGCGGCCGAGTCTAAGAGGGCTGATGATGCTGAGTCCAAAGTGGCAAGTTTACAAAAATCTAACCAAGAGTTAGAAGAAAAATTGAAGGGCCACTCTGAACTCAAATCATCATATGACAAAGCCCTTGGCGAGAAAGAGGAGCTCGCCCGTACTAAGAGAGCTTTAGAGTGTTAAGTCACCACTCTACAAACTGGCATGAACGAGCTTCAAGACGAGTCCATTGGCATCTATGACGAAGGGATGACTGACATGAAAAACTTGGTGAAGGAGGCATGGGAGCTCTGTTATCGCCATAGTGAAGAAAAAGTCGACTACTCCTATTTCGAGCGCCGGCTTGATCATGTTAGCAGGGCTTTCTTGGCTAAGCACAACAATGATGACCCTCCTTCTTCCTTTGAATCTACTTCTATTAAGGAGGAGAAGGAAGAATCTGATCGTCCTGTTGATCAAGCTGAAAGCAAGGCGCCGAGCAGAGTGCCACTCCTAGTGATGTTGTGACTATAGCTGATAGTCCAGCACATGGTGCCCCTATCCCTCCTTCCTTGTAGTTTGTAATCTTATACCCTTCCTTACCTTTTGTAAAGAGTTGAAAATAATTAATAATATAATTCTTTTCAATCACGGCGTTCTTTTATTTATTATACTGCTTTTGGCAAAAAAAAATTTTTTTTTGTACTTAATATTTCTTTCATCAACTACCTTACTCATATGAGGGCGTAAAAAAAACTCTGAACTTGGTAAGGTTTAACCAAAATGTGTAGTTTCTTTTTACACTGTCCAACTACCTTGATTGCCCCTAAACCTTATCTAGTTCAGGCTTTTACTCGTCCACTATTCTCCTTCTTTTTTTTACCCAAGGCGCTTTTTGCGTTAGACACCTTAGGAGATTTTGGAAGTGTTTTAGATCTCTCCCATTGAGCACCTTAGGAGGTGCCCTTTATTGGACACCAACTGCAATAGCCTCAGCGTTTGAACGCCATTCGAGGTTTTATAAGTTAACTACCCTAACGTTGAACGTTATTTGGGGTCTTATTGTATGATTGCCTCAACGTTTAAACGCCATTTTGAGGTCTTACTAGATAATTGCCCTGGCGTTGAACGCCATTTAGGGTCTTATTATTTGGTTGCCTCGCCGTTTTAAGGTCTTAAAGTATAATTGCCCTAGCGCTGAACGCCATTTGGGGTCTTAGGGTTGCCTCAGCGTTTGAACGCCATTCGAGGTCTTATAGGAGAATTGCCCTAGCGTTGAATGCCATTTAGGGTCTTATTATATGGTTGCCTCAGCATTTGCACGCCATTCGAGGTTTTACTATACATTTCTCATAACCTTTCCTTTTTCATTAAATCTTTTTGTTAAAATGTACTTTTGATATTACATTTATATTTGATACTTCCTGAGGGTGTCTGCATTCCACATTTGAGGGAGAAGGTGTCCATTCATTCTCTCTAATTTGAATGTTCCATCATGGATTTCTTCTGCTATCTTATAAGGCCCCTCCCATTTGGTGTCAGCTTCCCTTGTTCACTTGCTCGCCCAACTGTTTCCATTTTTCTTAACACTAAGTCGCCCTTCTTAAGTTGACGTATTTTGACCGTCTTGTTGAACTCCCGACTCATTCGTATCTTGTACAACTGCTGACAAAGTAGGGCGTTTCCTCTGACTTCTGGTAGGTAATCTAGATGCAACTTCAACATTTCCCAGTTGGTGTCTTCACTATACAACATTACTCTCAGGGTAGGTTCTTGCATTTCTATTGGTAGTACAACATCTGCCCCGTATACCAAGGTGAAGGGCGTTTCTCCAGTTGAGTTCTTTACCGTAGTTCTGATGGACCATAGAACATTAGAAAGTTCTTCCACCCATAATCCTTTTGCTTCTTCCAACTTTTTCTTTATTCCTGCCCAGAGGATTTTGTTGAAAGATTCCACTTGACCATTTGCTTGTGGGTGTCCTACTGCTGTAAAGTGGGCATGAATCCCTTGGTTGCTTAACCATTCCTTAAGGCGGTCATTCTCAAATTGTTTTCCATTGTCAAAAACAACAGATTGAGGAACGCCATATCGAGTGATAATATTTTTCCAGATGAACCCTTTCACATCATTAGTGGTTATGTTCCGGAGAGATTCAGCCTCGACCCACTTGGTGAAGTAATCCACAGCTACTAAAACAAATTTTCGTTGACCCGTTGCTTGAGGAAATGGACCAAGGATGTCCATGCCCCACTTGGCAAAGGGAAGTGGGCTTAGAACTGGTTTGAGGTAGCTCGCCGGCTTTTGATGCAGATTTGCAAAAATCTGACATTTGTGACACTTTTGAACCATTTCCCATGCATCCTTTCTAACTGTTGGCCAGAAGTACCCAGTTCGCAGAGCTTTTTCTGCTAGTGCACCAGCCTCGATGTGAGAGGAGCATTGTCCTTGATGCAAATCTTCCAAAATTCTCCTCCCATTCTCTAGTGTGACACATTTCAGCAGGCGACGAGAGAAAGATTTTTTGTAGAGCGCCCCATTCCATATTATGAACCACTTATCCCTGGCCTTGATGTATTTATCCTACTTTTTATCTTCTAAGAGGGCGACCGATATTTTGTACGCCATTATTCCATCCATCCAATTGTTGCTTCGATCAATATAAACGATTTCTCCTCCTAAACTTCTCTTTTCTTTAACCTCCAAAAATACTGATTTTGGGGTGTCATCAGCCGCGAAACTTGCTAAGTTTGCTAAGGCGTCAGCTTGGTTGTTGTCTGTTCTTGGAACATGGCTCAGAGTAAATTCTACAAAATCCTTAACCTCTTCCTGCACCATTTTTAGGTATTGAACCATAGCCTCGTCCCTTGCTTCAAATTGACCATTCACTTGGCTCACTACCAACTGAGAGTCAGAGATGGCGTTCACCTTGGTCGCCCCAGCTGCCTTACACATTCTGATTCCAGCTAACAAGGCTTCGTACTCTGCTTCGTTGTTGGAGGCTTTGAATTGGAACCTCATTGCATATTCATATACGTCGCCTTCTGGTGATCGGCATATAATTCCAGCCCCGGCCCCTTGCTGAGTAGAGGATCCATCTACATGCAAAGTCCAATAGTCCTTTCTCTCTTGGCACCCCTCAGGACGAGTTGTTTCAACTATAAAATCTGCTAAGGCTTGCCCCTTGATAGCCTTCCGTGGTTCATAATCTATCTTAAATGCCCCTAATTCAACGACCCATTTTAGCATTCTCCTAGATGATTCCTTATTTTTCATAGCTTGTTTTATTGGTTGATTAGCTAGGACTAGAAGCTTGTGAGCCATAAAGTAAGGGCGTAATTTTTTACTGGCTTGAAATAAAGCCAGTCCAACTTTTTCAATGAGCAGATATCTTTGCTCAGCATTTTGTAGCACATGACTAACAAAATATACAGGCATTTGAATCTTATTTCTTTCGGCGATCAGAACCGCAGACACCGCTACCCCAGACCCTGCCAGATAAACAAACAGTGTTTCTCCAAAGGACTGACCAACCTTGGTAACGAATGGAGATGCGTTTTTAAAGACACAAACGCCTCTTCTGCCTCCGGCGTCCATTCAAATCTTGCCTTTTTCCTGATTGTATTGAAAAACTGGTGGCATTTGTCCCCGGGTCTTGATACGAATCTTCCTAGTGCTGCCAAACACCTTGTCAATTTTTGGACTTCCTTTACACAGGTGAGCGCCTTCATATCTACCACTGCCTGAATTTTGTCTGGGTTGGCTTCGATCCCTCTTTCATCCACTAAGAACCCCAAAAATTTTCCCTTGGTCACCCCAAACACACATTTCTTGGGGTTCAGCATCATGTTGTGCTTTCTCAGAGTTTTAAAAGTTTCTCTAAGGTCCTTGGTATGCTCGCCACTTAGTTTTCTTTTTACAATCATATCATCATTGTATGCCTCCAGATTCCTCCCAAATTTTTCGGAAAATATTATAGTTACCAACTTTTGAAAGGTCGCCAGGACATTCTTTAATCCAAAGGGCATAACTTGATAACAATACACCCCCTGCTCAGTTACAAAGGCAGTCTTTTCCTGGTCTTCTTTATATAAGGGAATTTGATGGAAGCCAGAGTATGCATCCATAAAGCTCATTAATGCATGGCCTGTTGTAGAATCAACTAGCTTGTCTATCTTTGGCAGGGGGAAGCAGTCTTTTGGGCACGCCTTGTTGAGATCTGTGTAATCTATACACATCCTCCAAGTTCTATTAGGCTTCGGAACCAAAACCACGTTTCCCAGCCATTGAGGATACTGGCAGGGTCGGATGAACCCGGCGTCCAGGAGCTTTTGAACCTCGGTTGCTGCCGCCTTGTTTCTCTCATTGCCCAGGTTTCGCTTTTTCTGCAGCACTGGCTTTTTTGATGGATCCACATTCAACTTGTGGACCGCTATGTTGGGATCAATACCCGGCATCTCATTTGCCTCATAAGTAAATAAATCCTTAAATTCTCTGAGCAAGGACTTGATTTCTTCCTTCTCTCCTCTCATCAAATTTTTTCCAACCTTCATCGTTCTTTTTGGTCGGCTTTCATCTAACACAACATCCTCATGCTCATCTACAGCTACAGGTTTACTGGCTTGATTTAATCCTATTACTGCCAATAATTCACCCGCTTTGTCCTCCAATTTCCTCTTCTTTGATGACGCAGAGCATTCTGGGGTTCCTTGATTCATGGGCCTGAGAGTAGTCAAGTAACACTCCCTGGCGGCCTGTTAATCGCCATGTATCGATCTGATAGACCCAATATCACACTCAAATTTCATCAGCATCAAATGAGGCACTATAACTGCCTTAGCGACATTCAACGTTGGTCGCCCAATGATAATATTGTACGCCATGGCATCTCGAACTACCAAAATCCTTACAAACATATTCCTTGGATTTGCCTTATCCCCCAACCGCAAAGGCAGGGTGACACTGCCCACAGGGTGGATGACACCTCCCTCAAATCCAATTATTGGATGATGGATTGGGGTTAACGCCTCCTTTGCATAGTTCAGCTTCTCCAGGCATGATAGGGTGATAATATCAGTAGAGTTGCCGGTATCTATCAGGATCCATCGTTCCTTCCAGTTGGCGACCTTCAAATCTACTACCATGGGGTCATCATGTGGCGTTCGTATACTCCCCCTATCTTTCTCCGAGATGCACACCTCTGGGAATTTCCCTTCCGCCGTTGCTGATGCAAAGGCGTATACCTGGCTCAGTTGACGGACATAATCCTTGCCTCCTCTCCTGGTTGGCCCCCCAGCCACAAATCCTCCTGAGATGACCGCCACCACATCCGGCGGGGTATCATACCCAGAGTTCTCGTGGTTGCTCCTTTCCTCCCTTCTTCTATTTCTCCTAAGGTATGCCCCCAATTTGCCTTGAGATGCCAGGTCATCATGAACTCTTCTCAGATTTTTGCAGTCGTTGGTGTAATACCCCACATCTTTGTGAAAGTGGAAAAATCTTTTTGTCCCTACTTTCCACTGGTGCTCTCATGGGGCGGGCATCTGGATCCCCAATTTTGGGCCCACTTCCTTCAAACCAATTTCCTTTTTATACTCAAAGGGAGATACATAGGGGGCGATCTCCCTTTTCCGCTTGAATTTGTTGTTATCATCCCTCTTAGCTGGGGCGATAGACCAGGCCTCCGCCCTTCGTTCTTTCCCTTTGAGGATACTTTCTCGTCTCTCCTCAAACTTTCCCTTCATTTTGGTGGTGGAGCAGAGTTCTGTTGCGTGAATAAAGGACTCTGCCACCTTCAAGGCAGTTTTAAGATCCCTTATGTCCTTCCGAACAATATCAAACTTCAACGTTTCTTCCCTCAATCCCCGGAAGAAACAATCAAACGCTACATTTTCATTCAAGCTTGGAATTTGCAAGGCTTCCAAGTTGAATCGTGGTACATAATTTCTCAATGTTTAGGAATGTCCTTGTGAAATTCTGACTAAATGCATGCTCGTCTTCTTCTCTTGCTTATTTGCCATAAAGTGATGGCAAAAGAGGATGCTCAATTCCATGAAGCTGTTTATGGAATTATCAGGTAAAATCCCAAACCATTTTTGTGCCACTCCCTTTAACGTGGCTGGGAAATGTTTGCACCAAGTAGCATCATCTGCTCCTTGTAGCAGCAGGGCATGCTTGAATGTAGCAACATGATCATCGGGATCAGACGTGCCATCAAAGTCCTCGATGATTAGTGGTTTGACTTTGTATGCCCTTGGTGCTGCCATGATCGCTAGAGAGAACGGCGTTTTCCACGATATTACCATACTCTCGTTCTGGGGGACATACGGCTGAGCGGGTTTCCTCCTGAACCTTTGTTGTTCCTCGCCTTCTTCGTCAGAAGGTTGAGCTTCTGACTCTTAGCGAACTTCCTTTCCCTTTCCAGGCGTATTTTTCAATATTTCCCCCCCTTTTTGCCCCGAATGGAGTTTTGGTTCTAGCTAGGATTCGTCGGCACATTTCCCTCCTTTTGGCACTTGCCTGTTTGCTTGGCGTTGCCTCTGGCTGCGCATCCTTCAGTGTTTTCTTTACTTGATCCTCCACAGCTCCAACTATGGTGTGTTGGAAGCGAGACAAGATGGCGTGCAGCTGGTCCATGGTTACTGTTTGCCCATTGGCTGCTTCTGACTGCTCTGGTATTCCTGTCTGATTGGGTGAGCTGCTATCCCTTAAGTTTTCATTCGTTTGAATTCATGAATTGATTATTACCTGCCATTACTATGTGCCTTCCCCACCGACGGCGCCAAATGTTGTATCTTTACAAATGATCACAAGTTTACTACTTGAAGGATTCTTAATTACAAAGATCACACAGTAATGCTACAAACAATACTTTGGCTTGTTGACCCGGCGTTGAGGATGGGCGTCCAAGCTGGCAGGTGTGGTGGATGGCATGGCCTCAGGTGAATTTGGCGATCAAAGGGCACCTGGCGAGCTGAGGTTCAACGCCTTGTAATACCTGAACAAAGGAATAAATCCTTGGTGGATCTATCCCCCTCCGATGCTTAAGTAAGTAATAGTTTAAAGAACTTAGAGAGAGAGAGAGAGAGAGAGAGAGAGAGAGAGAGAGAGAGAGCTCAATAAATGCTTGTAATAAATGTGTATTGAAATCCTTTGTTCTGGTTTTTCATGGGTATTTATACTAGTGAGAATAAACTGGTTTGTCCCTTGTACAGTAGAGCACTATTCTCTTCTTTCTTTTGGTAGGGGGGAAGAGGAGGATAACCCGGCGTGTAATGAGGATTCTTCTCTCCCACTTGGCTTTCTGCCTAATCCTGTGTGTTAAATGGAGGACACGTGTCTTTCATCCGTTGCCTCATATGTTGTCACATGGATTAAGGTTAAGCTTTAATCTGAACCGTTGGATGAGTATATAACAATAAGGAATCAATTTTTTTTTTATTATTTTTTGTTAATTTAAATTTATTTTTTATATCTTTTGCAAACTACAAGCAATCAAATTAGTTTTTTCCCCTTAATGTTATTACTAATATAATTTTCTTAAGAAATGTAGTTTCATGTAATTTTGTTCAAATTTAATACTATCGGACGAGAACTAATATTACTATTTTGTATATTCCTTTTATATTTAAAAAAAAATAGATGACCTATATATTATACAAAATAATTTATTTATATTTGATTACGAAATTAAGATTAAATTTAAGTCTTTGAGCTAGAAGGGTATTGTTTTCTATGAAGAATAAAGATTGGTTTAATTTTCATCTATTGCTATTAATCATTGCTATATAAGGAATCAAATTTTATTTATTATTTTTTTTGTTAATTTTAATTTATTTTTTATATCTTTTGCAAACTACAAGAAATTAAATTAGTTTTTCCCCTTAATGTTATTACTAATATTATTTTTTTTAGAAATATGGTTTCGTGTAATTTTGTTCAAATTTAATACTATTGCACAGGAACTAATATTATTATTTTGTATATTCCTTTTATAATTAAAAAATTAAATGACCTATTTATTCTACGAAATAATTTCATGATTTTTTCTTTTTTTACTGACTTCTATTGGTATTTATACGAAATATTGATTTTTTTATTATAATAAAAATATTTGTCTATAACTATTATCTTGTACAATTTATTTATTTTATTTTTATGCTAATTTAATATTAGATTATTATTATTTTGATTATGTTAAATATTTTTGGTATCCTGTGATAATTTAAAAAACGACAAGCTAAGTGTTTCATGATTTAGCTGTTTTTTGTATTGGTATTAATATTTTAGATTATTTTAGTAAAGTAGTTTCTTCTCACTTTTGTGTAAATTTAATATTATTATTGTACGGGAACTAGATAATTCAATTTTATTACTATTATATGTGATCTCAATAGTTCGTATTAAAATTTTTGATTATTTTAGTAAAGTAGTTTCTTCTCACTTTTGTGTAAATTTAATATTATTATTGTACGGGAACTAAATAATTCAATTTATTCACTATTATATGTGATCTCAATAGTTCAATATTATTATCATTATGTAAGATTTTAATATTTAAAGTGTACTATTATTGCACGGGATATCAATATCTGAAAGTTGACTATTGCACGTTATTTTAATTGTTCTAATATAAAATTATTGAATTGCACGAAAACTCAATAGTTCAAGTTTATCGTTACTATACAAGATCTCAATATTTCAAGTGTATTATTACTGTTCCAGATCTTAATATTGCAAGAAATAATATAGTACAAAAATAAAACTATTGCAAGAAATAATATCAATAATTAACAAATAAAACATTATTGCACTGAATCACAATGATGATTATAGAATTTGTTTTAATAAAATGTACATGAAATCTCAAATTTATAAATGAGAAAAACTTTGATTATTTTGTTACTTTTCACTAATTTAAATGAAATAATATATATATATATATAGCAAGAGGTTCAAATGATGACCATGTTTATATGAGAACAGTGAGAACTATATCAAAACTCCTTTATTTAATTTTTTGTTTTTTTACTTTTCTAAGTGTTATGGTGTTACTTTACATCTATTTTAATAGTAACAAGCTATAGACATTTATTTCAAGTGTTTTAAGCTATCATATATAATTGACCTATAAGCAATGACTATGACCACCTAAATATTAAACGATTTTCAAAAGCCTTAAAAATTAACTAAATTTTGTTTAAATTGAAAACTAAGGGTATACCTAGTTATAATACATTGTTAATAAGTGATTGCAACTTCTAAGTGTATCCAATACGGACGTTATCCAGTAGTTCTCACGGTTCTCATATAAAGAGGGTTCTCATGGGATCATCACCTTATATATATATATATATATATATATATATATANTAGATATTGCTTTTATTTTTTTTAACTCCCTCCTTTCCACATTTTTCTTTATATTTCACCTTTTCATAGTTGCTAGTATATATTCTAGCGTTTATATATATCTTTATTTTTGTATTTGCAAAAATTACAAAAAGTTGATATTTTAATAGGAAAAATCAACACGAATCAAACAAGACTCCATATAAATATATTTTTACTTATATATAAAGTTACTTTAAAGTCGTGCATCGCACGGGCATTATACTAGTATCTATTAAAATGCAAGGAGAATTTTGTTATGCAGGCCACATGGCACCCTTTATTGTACTTCGCCACTTGTCATTCTACTCACATATCTCCCTAACTTTCGATCAAAAATATGTCATCATCAAGATCTGAACTCACAACCATATGTTTGCAACGGGGTTACTCTTACCATTTGAGATATACATTTTAACGTGCATGATATCTCCATATAATATTATAGTATACTACAAGACAAGAGAATTATAAATAAGAACCAATGGAAGTTAAAAAGCACCTAATATTCCATGCCTTATTTTTTTTCCCTTCGTTAATGTATAATCTTGTAATATTACTACGGAGTATATATTTTTTTTCAAAACATTTGTTTTTTGTTTTTATTGAATACATCAACTATTAATAAAGACAAATCAGGGTGAACGTTTTAATTATCATATAATGTATGTAATTACGTACTCTGTAGTAATTTTATTTGTTTTCACTAATAGTTATTGTCCATTCACACTAATCTAAATATTATTATAATTCTACAAGACATGTGATTAAAAAAAGCCATACATGAGACATAAACTTTCTTTAAATTTCACTCTAAGAAACCTATTATTTTAGAAAATAGATATTATTTTTTTTTTTTTTTTGAATGGGGGTACAATTTTACCCCAATGTACCCTGTTTGATTCACCCTTGCTTACTCATTATTAGGTCTTTTAATCAAAAAATAAATTTCTATTAACAATTAAAATGTATTTAACTTTTACTTAATCAAAGGCCTGGAGAATCACTCGCGGAAAAAATCTAGTTTGTTATTAATTCATGTGCCACAGAGAATTGAGAACACAATCACAAAACACAATATAGAACAAATAGCAAAATACGATAATGAAGGAGACAAGTGTTTATGAGGAAATTTTGATTTTCTCCCCTCAAAATAAATATTGTATTATTAAGTTCCTACAAAATAACCCAATAACCTTCAAGATGATTTATTACCAAAACATCATAATTTTCTAGTAAGCCTACAACCTCTTTTATAGGTTAAGATAGAAATTCATATCAATTAGGTTTTACTTGCTCTCAAAACCTAAATAATCTAAGCCGATTTCATAACAAAAAAAAATTATCAAGTTTCCTAATTACAAACCAGTTCTAATTAGGAAACAAAAAGTATCCCAAAATCTCAAAAATTACATCATATTGAGGTAAGTTCATTTTATTTCCTAACATTTCTATATACATTTTTTTAGGAATAAACATTCTTCTCAATTACTCTTAGTGTTAAAAAAAATAAAAAAATTCAAGTACTCTATTTGTTACATTATATTCTTTACGTTTCACTTTTACATCTTTGACAATGTGAATTTCGTAATGCTTGTATTTTTAATTTTTTACTTGTAAGAATTTTACAAATGATATGCTAATAGAATAAATCAAGACGAATTAAACAGACCTCATATGAATATGTTTTTACTTACATATAAAGTGCAAAAATAATGGTCAAAGCATGGTTTGTGAATAGTGTGTATAATCAAAAAGTAAAGAATAATTTGAAACGGATGGAGTATTAATTTATGCGGTACAAAATTGGAGTGAATGATTTGATTAGTTAACCCCCCACCCCCCGGGACAAAATGTCCAAGATCCCATTTTCATCAGTTTTGGCAACCTAATGCCTCAAGCAAGAGGAGTGAATAAATTTCCGCCTCCGAATTTTCGACCCAAAAAGTGATAGTCCGTTCCAAAAATCTAGATATTTGGTACGAGGTTTTTAATTCGGAAAAACAATAAAAAAAAACAAGACCGAGTATGTGGTTCTTCGAAAAGGATACCAAATCGGATTTGGAATTAAACTTTTAAAATTCAGATTCCATATTAATAAGGAAAGACATAATTTGTAATTCTGGTTTTTTGATTTTCCGATCTGCTTTTTAGAGGGTAATAATTTAATTTAGAAAAGAAATTTGATATTTAATCAGGATATGGATTCCCGAATTTCCTATTTGGATACGAAATTCCGGATTTTCGATAAGGATTTTTTAGAACAAACACGAAACAAATTTTTCTATTTCCGAATCTGAAAAATTTTAATATCAAATTTTGCATACCCACATTTGACATTTCAAACCACATGAACAAAGCCGTTATAGTTTTTTTCAATAAATTTTCTAACTTTAAAATCGACATTTGATTTGACCATAGTTTATTAATTGTAGTTACTTGTATGGGGGCAACATTATGGTCAAAAACATTTATTACTTGCCAAAACTTCCATCAGTATTCAAAACCATACACACGAATCCATTATGTCAATGCATTTTGTATATGCCATATTGCCATTAGACATAAAACACTTCAATTCATGGTCAAAGATTAATCCTCCATGGGAAAGAAGACAAAAGTAGGGTGTATAACCAACAACTACCAAGTCAATCAAAATATTAATGTTATGACTATACCACTTTTACACCCACTATACTTTGAACCTCCATTAAACTAAATCAATACTCATTTTTTTCCTATCATTATCATATATTCATATATCCCATGTGAAGGCTTTCTTTACAAATATAAAGAAAGCAGGAAAAGGAAAAAAAAAAAAAAAAAAAAAAAAAAACTAAGTGGAGAAATTGATGATTTTTGCAAATCAAAAACAAATAAAATAGATTGTTTTTAATCTACTTATATATGGCAATAAATCAACCCAAGGAAGATGAGACTCTAGAAAACTTGAGAATTATTGTGGAAAAAAACATTTCAGAATCAAGTTTATCTCAACTAGGCATTACATCTTGGCCCAAGTAAGTTTAGTTAATCAATAATATTTTTAACTTTTTTTTTTATTTTTGAGAGTATAATAAATAATTATTATCTAATCTCTTGTATCCTAAGTAGGTATTATCTTTGATTGTTTGAATTTTGTTATAGTCTTTAAAAAGTATCGATCACTCGATATTAAGGATCAAAATAAACACGTTTCATGTTATGGATTCAAAATATTACATAAAAGTTCAACGTTCTAAATTATATGATTAGCACGGATAATATTTGTATTTGAGAGAAAGTTTTAGCTCCTAAGGTCTTGTATTATAGATTTATAGCTAGCTAAGTAGCTTCGGTTGTATGCTTGTAACCCATGTTAATACTTAATACCAATTCAACCACCAATTCAAGAAACTCAATTTACCAATATTCTAATCCATTCTAATTCAATCAATTCTAATCCAATCGAATTCTATAATCTAATTTAGTAAGTGTTGCAACTAATAAAAAACGAGGTTATATATTGTTCAAATTCACTTACATATTTTTTAAAATTAATAATTAGTGTAGAAACCTGTGCGATGTAGAAGTCGATTCAATAATTTGTTTTAAAAGATACAAGTTTATTTAACAAATAATAACTATAAATCATTTTTTTATACATGTAATATTTTACTATGTGATACTAATTACTACACCCGTTTGAATAATTATTGCAAAAATATAGTTTTATGAGATTTTGTTCGATTCATCTTAATCTATAGCTTATTTATATTTAATTTGCATAATTTTTTATCTCTTAATATTTACATTATTGATCAATTTATCTTATTTGGTAGAATTACTTTTATCAATTTATTAATTTCATATAATTTGCTTATGTGGCATTTGAATTTTTTTAATTATAATAAAAATAATAACAACAACAAATAATTAACATAAATGATCATTATTACTACCTTCCTCCTTTTTTAGTTGCTACACTTGCCTTTTCGCATCTCCTAAGACGCAATTTACAAGATTTCATATGACTATGTTTTTCCTTACTTATTAAGCACCATATTGAATCAAAATTACAACAAGAATAGTGCTAAAATCTAGTTTATAGCAACTAAAGAAGTACCGACGGAGTATTATTGTTGTTGTTATTGTTATTATCATTTTTAATATTATTATTAACAAAAGCCTGAGCCACCAGCACCTTCACACCAATTTGATTGGATATAAAGTATAAAACTTGCATCTCCCTAGCACAAAAAATGATAAATAAATAAATTAATTAATTAACAACCTTGTATACATGCTTATTATTATTTGAATTTTGCAAACTTTTTCAATAAAGGTCAATTAATTCAATTAATAGTTAATTTTGATTCCATCCATTCCATTCTAATCCATTTAGTACCTTGGTCTTCTAGATGGTCGGAGTAAAAACTTAAAACCTTGCCAATAGAAGTTCAATTTCTACTTAGGGACTGTTTACTTCAGCTGAAAACAGCTGAATTGAATTGAACTAAATTGGACTGAAAGTTTTTTTATAAAGGATTAATGACTAGCAAAATGAAAGAAGAGCTGAACCGAACCGAACCGATTTTAAGTTGAAGTAAACAAACCCTTAGAAAGCCAAATGACAAGTAATTTTCGAGAACTAGGTATTCCCTTTCTTTACTTAACAAGACTTCAACGCAATTGTACTCTAAATGGATCAAAAGTACGTTGCCAAATTGGTTCCGACCCAGATCAACAATCTTTACATCTTAAGACTATCGACTATTTCCTGATTTTCTGTAATTATTAGGATTTATATATTTTTTTCTAGCTATCTAGGGGCTTTATATATAAGTTTTTGTAAAAAATTCAAATTAGTCAATAAGATAATTGCCTAATAGTCATTTTGATAATGATCTTGTTATAAAATCTCGAACGTTGCAATATAAATGATGGACCTGTCCACTTCATCTTAATTTCAGTTCACTTCAACTCAAATCGGTTCACCTCATCCCAGCTCTTCTTTTATTTTCTATTTTGCTAATTTTATTCGTAATATTATTGATGAGGATTAACTTAATTAATATTATTTTGTACTTGGTTTTATTTTATTCATAATATTATTACTGTGTTCATAATATTTTTATGAAACATTAATTATCATTATTTTTTTTTGTTTCATTTATATATATATATATTAGTTTTTAATTTCACGAAAAAATATAATAAAACTACCATTCACGAAATGAAACAAAAATATAAGTGAATTATCATTCACTAATATATATATTAAATACCACACAACTAAATTATCACTCACGAAAATATGAAATTACCACATATAAATATGTAGTACCGATTTTTGTTTTATAACATATAAAATATACATGTCTAAAATGTTGATTTTGTTATGTGTTCTACATGGCTGAAATGTACCAATTTTTTTTTTTTTTAATAATAGATGGGCTTGTTCACCAGGGAAGTACCAATTAAAATTCGATGCAGAAGAAACATGTTATATGGTCAAAGGCAAAGTTAGAGCTTACCCAAAAGGATCAACAACAGATTATGTGGAATTTGGAGCAGGAGATCTTGTTATTATTCCTAAAGGTCTTAGTTGTACGTGGGATGTATTAGTTGCTGTTGATAAACATTACAAATTTGATTCATCTTAATTAGCTTGTTGTTCTTAATAACAACCCCTTTTCTTTTGGTTATGGTTTACACTTGTTATTTAGACTTCGCCTACATTAACTTATTTGAAACGAATAGAAATGAAATGAAAATAAACAAAACTATATTGAATTTAATATAAAATACAAATTCAAAAATCACTAGTATAAATCAAACTTATTTTAAAATAAGTCTAAAAGGATAAGGCTTTATACAACATAATAATCCAATAAAACCAAGCTAAAACTTAATTAGCGCAATCGTGTTATGTTATGTACCCTTCAATTGCAGGTTCTTATCACTATGTATTGATTTTGTGTTTGATTTGATCTATTTTAAACGGAGTGTTAACTTTATGCTTTATCCATTTGATTTTCACTTTGTCTTCAAAAACTTCAAAAAAAAAAAAAAAAAAAAAAAAAAAAAAAAAANAAAAAAAAAAACTACTTCATGCTGGATCTTATTAATCAAAGTGTAATAAGTATTAACTCATCTTTATAGTATGTTTAAAATGAAGGGTCTGTTTTCTTCATTTTAAAATCAGTTCAGCTCAACTCCAATCATTTCAGTTCATCTCTGCTCCATTTAGTTCAGTTCAGCTCTTCTTTTATTTTGCTAATCATCAATTGGTTCCTAATATTATTTGTTCATATATACATAATTTTTTTTTCATACTTCGTAGTATATATGTTCATAATATTATTAATGTGTATTAGCTGTATTAGTGTCTTCATTACTTTTGACCTACTAGGCTAATAGCTTTGCAACATTCAACTCAATGTATAAATGTATTGTTTTGTTTTGTTTTGTTTTGGTGAGCTTTATAATATCTACTATCAATAATTGGATTACGATAAGGACCATGTCTACAATATTGACAAATAGAATTAGTGTGTGGCAGTTCTTGAGAATTTCGGCACTTGTGATGAATTTAACAATTTCTTTCAACGCCTCCCATATCGTCGTTGCTTTCTTACATATTATTCGGATACAAGGAATGAGATAAATGGAGAGAGGGGATCGAAAGGAGGGGGGGGAGCTTTTTTATTTGAATAATTAGTTGGGGAAGAGGGAGGGAGGGAGGGGGGGGGGGGGNTCCATTTTCCCTCCTCCTTCAATAATACTCCGTATTATTTCTCCATGCATAACTAAACACGATCGCTCTCTCTTCCTTTTCTCCGTCCTCAAAACCCATAAATCCCTAGTTTGTTTGTTTTTTTATTTTATTGGGCTGCAAAGGGCTACCTTCCATCTTTATTTTTTTTTGATGGATTGATGGAGGTAAGTCTCAAACCCTTTATCTTATTTATCTTTCTTTTCTGCTTTAGTGCTTCTAGTGTTTCAGTTCTTGTTTTTATTTGTTTTAGCACAAATGAATTTCTCCATTGCTGATAACTTTCATTTCCCATTCTTTGTGGCCCTTCCCATTTTATATGAGTTGTTTTCTTTCTTCAAATTTTGGGTTTGGAATTGATGGGGATATGCTGTTTTAATTATTTGTGTTCTTATTGGAGAATTTTACTCAATGAGATTGAAGATCTAGGCTTCAACGTTGTAACTTTTCCTTCAATGCTATAAAGAAATTGATTGTAGTTGGAAAATATGTGATGCATCAAACAAAAATAACTCGGTGATTCTACAATGGGGCAAAAGTGAGGTTATTAGTGAAATCGAAGTTGAAATATGTATTGTTGTTTTAGACTTAATATCTTTTTTGAGTTTATGTTATTGTAAATGTCGTTTGGCTTGTTATTAATGTGATCTTTGTGAAAAAAATTATTATTATTTATCCAAAGTTAGAGAGCTTTAGAAGGAAATTAGAGTTTCCTTTCTCTCTTCCTTTCTTCTACCTTCCCTTCTGCGAGATTAATTTGCAATCAAAGAGAATTTTAAGGTAACTGTCATAATGAAATAGCAAAATGATGCATGCAATCAAGCTGTAGTTTTTGTTGGGGTAACTACTATTCCAAATTTAGCTTTTTATGTTAATATATATAACAATGACGCATGTAACAAAAATGTAACTACAAGAAAATATATAAAACAAAGTTATTACATTGATTATTATTGTTATTCAATATATAAAGTAGGTGCAGCAGCTCTACTTATTTCGCATATTAAATCTTGTATTTTCGGTCCTATTTCCCCATTATACTTCCGCTGTCGCCAACAAATTTGGTATCAGAGCTTAATATGGCTTCAAGTTCAAACCCAAATTTGTCTTATTCACAACCAACGTTACCTATTTTTGACGATGGGCATTATGACTATTGGTGTAGTCAAATGCAAACCTTCTTCATATCCCAAGACTTATGGGAGCTTGTGGAAGATGGCTATGGAGATCTTGCTGAAGGTGCTAATGAAGCACAACAAAAAATATACAAAGAAAATGAGAAAAGAGATGCATTCGCATTGCGCTATATTCATGCAGCAATAAATAAAACAATTTTTCCCTGCATATTTGGTTTAAGAAAATCCAAAGATGTATGGGATACATTAAAAAAGGAATTTCTGGGAAATGAAAAAGTTATTGCCGTTAGATTACAAAATCTTTGGACAGAATTTGATAATCTGGGGATGAAAAACACAGGAAGCATCCAACTTTATTTCTCTAGAGTCACCGAGATAGTCAATCAAATAAAAAGCCTCGGTGACACTATTGAAGAAAAAATAGTAGTTCAAAAAATATTGAGAACTATGACAGCAATATATAATTATGCCACACTTATAATTGAAGAATCCAAAGACTTGTCAACTCTCACGATGATGGGATCTTTAGAATCACATGAGCAAAAATTGAAAAGGAATTCATATACTGATCATCAATCTGTTGATCAAGCATTTCAATCCCAATTAAATGTATCAAACAAACAATATCTACGAGAATTAGAGAAACGAGAGAGAGACCCAAGAGGATACCAATTTGGAAGAGGTCGTGGTACCCAAAATTTTGGTCGTGGCCGAGGACGAAGCAAAGGTAGAGGTCGTGCACAATACCAAAATTATCAACAAAGAACGAACAATATTCATTATCGTATTTGTGGTAAACATGGTCATCAAACATCAGATTGTTATCACAAATGCAAACGATGTCGCAATCCAAACCACGGCCACAAGGATTGTTGGCATCAAGGTGGAAAAGATACAAATGAAGCAAATTTCACCACAAATAATGGTGAAGACGAGCAGGTATTTCTTACGTGCATGGATGCTCAGAATAAATCTAATAATTTGTGGTTCGTAGATAGTGGTTGCAGTAACCACATGACAGGAAATAAAGTTTTGTTTGTTAAGCTAGATATGGGTGCAGCAAACCAAGTCACCCTAGGAGATGGAATGAAAGCCAATGTTGAAGGAAAAGGAGTCATTGTCTTGAATAGCAAATCAAATGGAGCAAAATATATACACAATGTTTTATATGTGCCTAATCTGACACATAATCTCTTAAGTGTTGGACAACTTGTACAAAGAGGATATTCAGCGAAGTTTGATGATGGATAGTGTACAATCGTAGACAGGAAATCTAGTACTACATTGGCAAAAATACAAATGGCTGAAAATAAAGTATTCCCACTTCATCTACCACAAAATAAGAAGGTGGCATTACAAGCAAAAGTCATGGATGAATCTTATCTTTGGCACTTACGTTATGGTCATTTGAACCAAGCCGGACTACAACTATTTAAGCAAAAGGACATGGTTGTAGGATTACCACACATTGGTAGAGATATTCAAGTTTGTGAAGGATGTATATATGGCAAGATGCATCGCTTGCCTTTACCAAAGACTTCATGGAGAGCCAAAGCTCCTCTTAAATTGGTACATTTAGATATTTTCGGCCCTACTAGAAATCCATCATTGCAAGATAAGAGGTATTTCATATTATTTGTTGATGATTATACTCGCATGATGTGGATATATTTTATCGATAAAAAAGCAGATGCTTTTAATGTCTTTCTTCAATTCAAAGCATTAGTTGAAAGACAAAGTGGTTATAGGATAAAAACATTGAGAACAGACAGAGGGGGAGAATTTATATATAAACCCTTCATGGAGTATTGTAGAAATGACGGTATAAAAAGGCAATTGACAATCTCAAGAACACCTCAGCAAAATGGTGTTGCAGAAAGGAAAAACCGCACAATTGTTGAAATGACAAGAAGCATGATGGAAGAAAAGGGTCTACCCAAAACCTTTTGGGCCGAGGCTGTAAATACATCTGTCTACATACTCAATCGCTCTCCAACTAAAGCAGTTCGTAACAAGACCCCTGAAGAGGCTTGGAGCGGCAGAAAACCGGTCTTAAGTCATCTTAAAATTTTTGGATGCATTGCATATGCATTAAATAAAGATCAAGGTAAAGATAAGTTTGATCCCAAAGGAAGAAAATATCTTTTCATAGGTTGTAGTGATGAATCTAAAGGATATCGTCTTCTAGATCCTGAGACTAATAAGATTGTAGTCTCTAGAGATGTGATATTTGATGAATCAACAAAATGGAAATGGAACAATGAAAATATTCAAACACAAGTTTCAATTCCAGTACCAGAAGAAACTATCTCTTCACAAGATTCGATTTCCACAACAACAAATGGCGATTCATCGCAAAATCAAGAGAATTCTTCAAAATCAACATCAAGTACAAACTCACAAGGCACAACATTGCCTCCTCACACTTCGAGATATCCTACAAGATATAGAAGAAGACCTGGTTGTCTAGATGATTATGATTGTTCGGGATTATCGTTGACTAATAACATGGAAACATTTGCCCTGTTTTCATGTGATTCATCTAGTTTCATGGAAGCATCAAAAGAAGAAGTTTGGATAAATGCAATGAATGAAGAAATTTCAATGATTGAGAAAAACAAGACGTGGGAACTTGTAGATTGTCCTAAAGAAAAAGATGTTATTGGTTTAAAATGGGTCTATAAAACAAAATTAGACCAAGATGGAAACATTCAGAAGCACAAAGCAAGACTCGTGGTCAAGGGTTATGCTCAAAAGCCTGGAGTAGATTTCAATGAGACATTTGCTCCAGTAGCTCGTATCGAAACTATCCGAACGGTGTTAGCCATAGCTGCACAAAAGGAATTATTTGTCTATCAACTTGATGTGAAATTTGCATTCTTTAATGGAGTGTTAGAAGAAGATGTATATGTGGAACAACCACAAGGTTATGAAATTCCAGGTCAAGAAGAAAAAGTTTATCGTCTTAATAAAGCGCTCTATGGACTTAAACAAGCACCAAGGGCATGGAATAGCAAAATTAACAAGTATTTTATGAGCAATGGTTTTAAAAGGAGTCCAAGTGAACCATCACTTTATTTTAAAGAAAACGATGATGGAAATTTTCTCATTGTTTATCTTTATGTTTATGATCTTATCAACACAGGGGATGATCTGAAGCTCATAAATAGTTTTAAAGAGTCCATGATGCAAGAATTTGAAATGTCAGATTTGGGACTCATGAAATACTTTCTTGGTATACAAGTAAGACAAACCAAGGGAGAAATTTTCTTCAACTAGGAAAATAATACAACTGATCTACTCAAGAAATTTCACATGGAAAATTGCAAGCCTGTGAATACTCCGATGGCATTAAATGAAAAATTAAGTCAAGATGATGGAGCTACGAAGACTGATCCTAACACATTCAAAAGTCTTGTTGGTTTCTTTACTTTATTTAACTCATACAAGACCTGATATTGCTCAAGCAGTAAATATGATATCGAGGTTTATGAATAATCCTAGCAAAATTCAATTTACTGCCGCAAAGAGAATTTTACGATATCTTCAAGGTACTAAAAATGTAGGTTTAAGATACCAGACTGAAGATAACAAATAATTGATTGGCTATACAGACAGTGATTGGGCTGGTTCCTCGTAAAAGTACATTAGCCTACATGTTCTGTCTAGGCACTAAAATAATATCGTGGAATTCAAAGAAACAACAAACGGTAGCATTTTCTTCTGCAGAAGCCGAATATATGTCAGCTACTGAAGCAGCATGTGAAGCAGTTTGGTTGCGAAGAATTCTAAAAGACTTGGGTTGTCACTTGTCAACAAGGAAGACCCACTACAATATTTTGTGACAATATGTCTGCTATTGCAATGACAAAAAATCCAGTGTTTCATGCAAGAAGTAAACACATAGAGATTCGACATCATTTTATACGTGAACTAGTCAACGAAGGAGAAATACAACTCGAATTCATCAATACTAATGATCAATCGGCAGATATGCTTACTAAAGCAATAACTTCTGAAAAGTTTGAGAAATTTAAGATATTATTGAATATTGCAAATTAAGAGGGGGAATTTGTGAGATTAATTTGCAATCAAAGAGAATTTTAAGGTAACTGTCATAATGAAATAGCAAAATGATGCATGCAATCAAGCTGTAGTTTTTGTTGAGATAACTACTATTCCAAATTTAGCCTTTTATGTTAATATATATAACAATGACGCATGTAACAAAAATGTAACTACAAGAAAATATATAAAACAAATTTATTACATTGATTACTATTGTTATTCAATATATAAAGTAGGTGCAGCAGCTCTACTTATTTCGCATATTATATCTTGTATTTTCGGTCCTATTTCCCATTATAACTTCCGTTGTCGCCAACACCTTCATCCTATTTCTCTCCCTCCCTTTTTCCTTAAACACAAGGTTAGCTTGCGGTGGCATATTCTTACAACAATACGACCCTTTTGGTTAGTTTGTTCTTCAAGATACAAACCCATCCAATTGGTGTCCAAAATCTATTGTTGACATCCTCACATAATACTGTAAAATTTTGATGCAAAGCTTTACCTTAACCAATGCTTAACAATTATATTTCAAATGGAAAGGTAGATGAAATTTGAACGGTTTGGCGTGTGTAACCATAGCATATTTGATGACCAACTTAATCAAAATCTTAAACTGATGGTTAACACATACGACTCGTCTGGTAGGTGATAATGGGAGTGGAATTTGTATGTAGATTTGTGAGGAAAAATCAATTTTCAGTCGCATAGCAATGCTAGCTCACCCTAAATTGTTTACTTTACTTCATAACTTATCATTTTCACCGAATACCTATCCTCAAGTGGAAATGGATTGTAACAGAAAATATAAAGAAAACACTAGCTTATTGAGAATGAATTTTCATCACCATGCAGGATCAGAATATTATTTTTCATCACTACGTTATACTTAAAACTCAATTACCACCATTATATTACCAACAACAAAACGGCCTATAATGCACAAAGATTGAGCTTTATAATACTCTATCTTTTCCTTTTAAGAGTCATCCTCTTTGGTCCCCAAATTTCTCTCCTCTCCTTTTGCCAGATCATACTCTACTCCACTAATTTTGTCACTTACCTTTCCCAATCGTAAGTAACTTATCTACAATGGTGAGCTGACCCTACTCTTTCTTGTTATCAAATATGAATGGTCCACCAATGTCACTTGTTTCTCATTCCCATAATGCTTTTGGAAGTAACCTACCACCTCCCAACTCCCAACTTAATTTACCTCCCCAATAAATGGTAACCATTTACAATAGTAAGCCAGGCCATTTACGGTCTCACACCAATTTGAGGAACCATATTGTGCACCCATTACAGATGCTCTTAGGGATGGACTCATGTCTCCAAAGTTAACTGACCTCGTACCTATGCGGCTATGCAGCCATATATACCAAATGGTGCAAATTAAAGAATATTTAGTAGAGTATCCCATACATTTTCTGGACTGAAACCATAAATTTTGTGAGGTAGATCACCCCACAATTGTCGAAGTCAACGACACTTGCAATGTATACTATTGTAGTAATCGTATAAATTTGTAATCTTGTTAGATTTTTCATCTTTCCACTTATAGTTTAAGGGTAATGCAATACATATTTCTTACGGCTAGGAATAAGTATTAATAGGTAATATTTTCTGAAAATAAACAAAAATAACACAGACGTCATAGTAAATAGTGCTTAAATTGAAAAAATATTTCTATTTTGAGCACCTTACACATAACCCTTAAGGCTATATTTAACCTTTTTCATACCTTAAGATAATGCTACACATAACCCTTATAATATCGGTCAAAACATCTAGTTTAAGCAACGACTTGATATTGAGTTAGTCAACTCATCACCAAGTGAATATCATTGTGAAACTATTATTTTGAGTGCGCCACAAAAACAATAATATAATGTCCTCATGAGTCATGATCTCATTTAATTTATCTTTGACTAGTCTAACACCTTCTTCGCCCCTCGGAGAAAGTAGGAGCAATGATACATACATAAGTTAGTTGGCCACATTTTATCATTACTTAAAATTTAGCTACGGGGTATTTTTTTTATTTGAATATCTATATTTCTATATTGAATTTAAATATGATTTTGTGATTTGTTAAATATTTGTAACTTGTAAATGTCAATTTTGACTTGATTTTTTTTTTTTTTTGTTTGAGAAATCACACAAATGCCCTCCTACCAGAGGCAAACTGAAAATAGAACTTGGTGATGGTAAGCAGGTAAGAGAATTTGGTAATGGAGTGGAAACCAATATACTTAGGGGCCGTTTGGTAAGGGGTAATAATCAAAGAAAATGGGAATCAATGCCCCCATTCTCTCTGATGATCTTTGCTATGCTACTTTTGTCATTCCCATTCCCATTCCCTTCCCCATTCCCCCAATTTAACACTTTTCCATCCCACCCACCCCCCTATTTTTTTTTTTTTTTTGTATTCACTTTTCCCACCTTCCATCCAATCACCCAACACTAGCCCTAACCACCCTATCCTTACCACTCCTACCACCCAACCACCACTTGTCTGACCTCCCTCACCCACCGTCGGCCATAAGATGGCCTCCATCACCCTTCGCCGGCCTCCCCGCCACCCAAAACAAACACTAAAAACCACAAAATCACCCAAACACCCACAACCATCCACTGCCATCCCCACTCACCCACTCGCCTGAAGTAGCCCTACCCTCACTGACCATCCGTCATCCTTCGCTGGCTTTCCCTGTCTACTGTCTAGTGCAGAGTAGTTAAGGGTAGCAGAGATCAAATTTCAAAGGCCTACAATCTTGCCATGAAGGCAAGGAAGGGCTTGTAACTTTCACCTTGTTAATTGCTGGCTTGCTACCAATCAAACAATACAATTCAATAAAAGCCACTAAAAATTGTAACCACCAGAAAGCTGGTAAAAAAAAAGTATAAAATCCGGATATAGAAGAATTAAGAAACTCATTAATGCTGATGGTAATATAAACAGTCCAAATACATACTATTATTCCATGAAAGATAGAAGCTTAGCTATATATAAATGGCTTAACAGATTCTTGATATGTCAATAGAAAACAAAAGGGAAACTAAGCAAAATCTGAACTAGGTCGCTAAGACCCTACCTATTGTTCCCTTCAAAACTGCTAGTGTGGAACAGCAACTGTGCTGAAAAGATTTTCAAAAAAATATATTTACAACATGAGAAGCAAAATTTGAGGGCAATACCAAATTACCAACACGGCTACATACATGAATAAATAGATATCGAACTACTAAAAGAAAACTAAATTACCATGGGGGTATATACATAAAGCATACCGCAATATCTCGTATTCTGTATCCAAAACTTGGCCTGCTTTAACATTTGGTAGTTCTCCATATGCGCACAGTTTGGTCATCACTTGCTGAAGCCAACATACTAGGATTTTTGGGGTTCCAGCTTACACTGTTTACAGTATTCGAATGCCCATATAATATAGCAATGGGTTCAGACTTCTGGCGATTCCATAGGTAAACCTGTAAACCAGTCATTCACTTTCACACTTAGAATTCATGTCTGTTTTATCATTTAGTACCAGATAAATTATTACCGGGATAAGTTGTATTCTTGAGTGCTATCAAGGACAAATTTCCCAAAAAAGAGAAGAAAAAAAAACTAGGAGCAGTTTCCATTTTTAGACATTATAAAGAAAAATAAGGAGTAAAAATCCCTTAATTCAGTGAATTTCAGAGATGAAGTACAGAAGTAGGACCATGAAAGGGATGCAATACCTCTGAGCTCTCGCTACCACTGGCAATGAATGAACTATTGAAACCCCCAAAGCAGGATCTTATCACATAATCCTTCTGTTTGTGCCCCGTGTATTTCAACGGTTTTTTCCATTTCCCTGCTACATCCCACATATGGATCTCTTGACTGTTGAGGTTAAGGATGAAAAACATTCCATCAGCTGAAACTGAAAGTGAAGTAATTGGATGTTCTTCTGATATCACACGCTCAGTACTTGCTCCCACACTTAGTATCCGAATTTCCTTGTCGGAGAAAGCACTAATAAGAAATTCACCATCTGAGGTCACTGCAAGATCCAGCACCTTAGGCATCCTCACTCCTCGCCAAACCTTCAACTCATTCCCCTCACAATCCCACATGCAGATACCCTTTTCGGGCTCAGAACTTCCGCACACAAGCCTTTTCGAATCAGGAAACCAAGCACATGAGCTTGCTATGAATCCTTGGTCGCCAAAAGTCCGTTTACATGTACCGGCTTCTACATCCCATAGCTTAACAACTTCTCCGTTGCCACATGTGAGTAGCATAGTGTCATCTGGGCTCCATGCTACAAAAGAGACTGCCTGTTGGTGACTTTGTAATACGTGCTTCATTTTCAATCTACCAGAGTCAAGCACCTACAAAAGAGTTTCTCAACTAGATATTACAAAATATAAACTAACCAGCAAACAAGGATACTCTTGCAAGCAGAAAAGAAAGTTTTGAATTTCAGGTGAGGCTGCATTGCATCTTCCTATAGTTAGAACTTAGAAGAGGCATGCCCCAGCAACAACTAGTACTTGATCATCGGGGTTCAATTGGAAAGCCTCAAATCTATGCATGGAAAGAAAACAAAATAAAGGAAATTTCGATTTTACCATCCAATCTAATATTAGATGTCATCAATCAAAAAACATAATACCTTCCATATAATAGCAGTACAGTCACGTGACGCTGAAGCTAAATATTGCCCATTATTAGAAAATTGTAAAAACCATACTTCATTCTGGTGAGCGGTAAGAACCTGAAAAATCATTAAAAAAATCACTACTTAAAATTTATGTGATGATGTACAACCAACAGATAGAAAACATACTCCCAAAAATATTCAGTGTATGAAAATGCCGACCGGGTCAGTTACAAGTAATTCCAACAATAACACCATTGCTGCATTTTGTAAACCCTAAGCGCTCTACAGGGTGTGAGGTTCAGTTACAAATAACTCCAACAATAACACCATTTCTGCAGTTTGCAAAGCCAAACTGCTCTCAATATGTAAAGCCTTGCGCCCTTGCTAAAAATAGAAATCATCACCACAGGCCCACAGCCATAATCCAAGTGGATTCAGTTAAATACAATGGCCTTTATACATCACAACTGAGACAGCCTCAGGGAGGTAAGTTATTAAAACTAGAATTTAATGCTCCAGTTAGTACATCAATTAAGATGATCTTCCTCCGCGTAAGCATGTAACTAAAAGTGCAAAACATCCAACAAAATATTACAAAGGCTATCCATATAAACAAGGGAGTACCAAGTGTGCGGCGCAAAAAAAAGGCATAAACAACAACTTTTATAATATCAACAGGCTAGCAAGGATCCTTGACCAAGGCCCCATTCTTTTGGGCTTATTCTGGCTGAACCGCTGAACTGAATTGAAATGAAATCCCGTAAACTGAAATAAGCGGAAACGTACTGAACTTCCTCTGCTCTAATATAATTGCAACATTTCTCATTTCACGCTCATCAATGCATAAAGCAAACTATGATCATCTCGTGTCTTGTTATGGTAAAAATTATAAAAATTGTATTTTAATAACTACAAATTGAGACGAATCCAAAGAGATCCTATATGACTATGTTTTTCCAAGTGTATTAAACAAAAAAGCTGATCTTATGGATCATTGTGAATAATGGCAAAATAGAAAGTGTTTGTTATAGGACAGTAGGAGAGCCATCCCCAAAAGCTAGCTTATGAGGAGGAGAGCCTACTATCCTATATAAACCCCACACCAACCCCCCATGAGATCGATGTGGGATTCAAGTCCCGTACCTTGCAATGGGATCGATCCATAACATTCGTCCCCCCATAAGGACCAACATCCTCATTGGTCACGGCCATGTTGGTCACGGCTGGCTCTTTCAAGGCCACCACTCCGTGGGTCACCACTCCATGGGCCACCACTTCGAGGTTGGCTCTGATACCATTGTTATACGATAGTAGGAGAGCCATCCCCAAAAGCTAGCTTATGAGGAGGAGAGCCTACTATCCTATATAAACCCCACACCAACCCCCCATGAGATCGATGTGGGATTCAAGTCCCGTACCTTGCAATGGGATCGATCCATAACATTCGTCCCCCCATAAGGACCAACATCCTCATTGGTCACGGCCATGTTGGTCACGGCTGGCTCTTTCAAGGCCACCACTCCGTGGGTCACCACTCCATGGGCCACCACTTCGAGGTTGGCTCTGATACCATTGTTATACGATAGTAGGAGAGCCATCCCCAAAAGCTAGCTTATGAGGAGGAGAGCCTACTATCCTATATAAACCCCACACCAACCCCCCATGAGATCGATGTGGGATTCGAGTCCCATACCTTGCAATGGGATCGATTCATAACATTCGTCCCCCCATAAGGACCAACGTCCTCGTTGGTCACGGCTGGCTCTTTCAAAGGCCACCACTCCGTGGGTCACCACTCCATGGGCCACCACTTCGAGGTTGGCTCTTATACCATTGTTATACGACAGTAGGAGAGCCATCCCCAAAAGCTAGCTTATGAGGAGGAGAGCCTACTGTCCTATATAAACCCCACATCAACCCCCCATAAGATCGATGTGGGATTCAAGTCCTATATACTGTCCTATATAAACCCCACATCAACCCCCCATAAGATCGATGTGGGATTCAAGTCCCATACCTTGCAATGGGATCGATCCATAACAGCATTGCAATTATATTGAAGTGGAGGAAGTAGATATTAATATTAAATTGTCATAAAAATTGAAAAATAAAATAAGTGATAACAACTGAAATAAGTGCACTTAATAGAACTGAAAATAAGCTCAAAAGAATAGGACCCAAAAGGAAAGGAAGCAAAGAAGAACTGAGTTCCAGACATGTTATCTATGAATACCAAGTACACAACTGCCTACTCATCACTTCAAATAATTGGCAAACACAGCTCCAATGTCCATAATATATAAGAAGCCTACATCGTTACAAACCATACTTATATATATATGGGATATGAAACAATCACGATGATCATTAGGTAGTGCACTAAGTTTATATTTATAACATTGAAAAATTGATTGATTAAAGGATCACCTTTATAAGGTAGTACGTCCCAAATTGTTATAAAAAAAAATTAATTTAAAAACAAAAAAAGCAGCAACAAAACTTTAGTCCCAAAAAAAATTAGGGGCCAGTTGAACATGAATTAATAAGAGAAATTGCAAAAATAAAAAATCATCTCCGTAATTCTCTCCTTCAATTTTTCCTTGAGTAACATCGAATTCTCCTCAAGCACCAATAAATTCATATCACCCTCAACTTTGTTATGATCTTCATCGACCTCTCCTTTCCCCCTCCCCCCCCCCCCCCCCCCCCNCTCTCTCTCTCTACCTCTCTCTCTCACCGCTGAATTACTTAATTTTTATCTTATATGACTAAATCATCTTTAGACGAATCCTCCCCATCTTATCCATCGATGCAACCCCTACCTTTTTCTTTCTAACCTACTACCTTTTGACATGAGCACTATAAAATAGAGATATTATACATGTGACTCGGAATGTTTGATTTCCTTTTGCAAGAATATACAATGTAACGAATATAACATCAACCAAGTAATTGAAAAGAGCGTGCAAACTTGATACGACTGTTGCTTTTAAAATGTCAAGGGACACGCATAACAAGCCTAGCTCAACCAGTTCTATAAAATTAGCAAGCTAAAGATGTGTCAACCACTCAACCTAATAGGCATTGTTATTACAAGAAGCTTCTACTCAAGAGAAGAAAAATAAAATTCCAATCAACATTGTGGTACTTTTGCATTTAGGAACATAACGGCACTCAAGCAGACGTACAAAACCTCCTAGGAAGTAGAAACTATGATTGATATAGAATAGAACATTGAGATAACTTAACATAGCTGGTTTCCAGATAAACTATCAAGTGTTGGTTAATTTTCCAAAACAAATCCATTTTGAAAGTTAATACAAGATTCAGCTCAAGCATATCAAAAGACTTGGCACATTTTTTTCGATCTGGCTACTACAATCTTGCTGATAAATATAACAAACTAAGATAAAAACATTGTATGATTCCATAACAGAAGGGGGCTGGCAAGTAAATACGGCATCACTTTAAGCTACCCCTACTAGCAATTAAGCCTATCCATTATCATACCTAGTCCCTTGAACCTATCCCCAAGAGCACATGCTTTAAATTGCACTTTTTTCACAGCAATACTTCAACCCAAAAATGAACCATCACTAAAAATTTCAGAAAAGGAGAAGGCAGTAGAAATACTTTGTAAGCTAAAAAAAAGGCCAGTTTATCAGTCAACATGTCCAAAATTAAAACATTGGCCTATTTCCTTTTAACATAAATTTTCCAAACTAAGAACAACCAATGCCCAACACTACAACTTTTTATTGCCCAACAAAGGATTTCCAGGTAATAACGCCAATAACAGGTGCCATAAAAAATTTAGCTAACAAGTACTTGAACTGAGTCCCTAAAGTTGTGTACATAGACAAGATTTAACGGGTTTAGCATTTTTACGGTATAACTCATATTCTAAAATATAGTTTAATCTCTCCTATCAGGGGAGGGAGGCTTTTCATCCACCATTAAAGGAGACTAATAATACTTCCTCTAACTAAATAAGCTACTTATCAATAAGCACTGCATCATCCATACAATCAGCATCACCTAAAGACCACCACCACCAAACACCCACATACCACCATGGCTACATCTAACCACTACCACCACCAAAATTTACCAATTGATCAAATAAAGAGTGCAAAGCAAAAAAAGATGAAAGATATAGAATTCGAAAATGAAGGAAAAAAAGAGCATAAAAAGGCTCAAAAAGAAATAACATAGAGCTAAATGAGATCTAGAGAGATAAGATGATTACAATTAAGTGTGTTATTTCATATTGAAATGCGCAAACAGTTTGATGTACAGGCTTAAAATGAAAGTATTTAGAAGGAGGTGGGCTGTGCGAGACTCGGAGAGGCAAGCATCAAAGACAACGCAATGGAGAAATAATTAAGTTGGTTTGGTCATGCGCTTCATTGCTTAAACAAAATGAAATTTACACAGCTTTTAAAAGAGGCTGAGGAAGACATAGCTGTTAGATAAAACGAGTCATAAGAGACATAAAGAGTCCAGACTACCAGAAACCTTATACACTTGATATAGGGGAGTAAAGGAAGAGGATCCGGATGAATGATGCACAACGTATATCGAGTGATTCACTCAAGTATTAGGAGGGAGAAAGGTAATTATGTATTGTAATTTGTTCATTAAATAAGAATCCCATTATGAGCAGCAATTATTTTCACATTTACATTTTCGGAAAGTAATAAAGTAAAGCAGTTATAGCGTTTTAGATCTTTTTTTTTTTTTTCTTTTTTTTCTCACAATCAAAGCATTATGGAAAACAGGTCCCATATCCCCTATCCCATACTTGATGTTTCTAAAAGTTAAACTAATTTATATTATTGATTGCAATATGAACTAGTCTATTACAATTTTGAAAATAATCACAATTGTACCATAAAAAGAAATTAAGGAAATATACATTTTGTTATTCAAAGCCTAACATTTATTTCTTTGGAAAAAAACCTAACAGTATATTAATGCAGATATTTTTCTATATAAATCACCTAATTCAACCGTGACCAAATACTTGAACCTAGTCAACAAAATTAATGCTTAAAATCACGCCATTGACTCAAATGATCGCTAAAGACCAACTTGATAGATTACTATAATTTTAATTGTAACGATTTATTGGTCATTTTTCATATAACCAAGTTTGCTCGTTTAACTCAGCTCTTTTTTCTTTATCCTTCAAAAGTTCAAATAAAACTACTTGAGTTTATCCTATGTTACAATTGAGACATGTGCTAGCTCTATCAAAATCAGGTTTATAAATTGTAGTATGTTAATACCAGACCAGCTTAAAGGAAAATAACAACAAACATTTATTTTTGGAGACACAAATTGATCAATGAAGATGAACTAAAAAAAAAATCAAAAGTCTAACAAGAGCTCTCGACCTCTCGTAGGGACCAACTAATCAATCAGTTTTCCACAAGAACCGATGAAGGAAAATCAGTATTGTATTTAAGGTAATTTTATGGTTCAAGCTTGATTCCTTATTAGATATAAATCACTAATGAATCCCAGCAAGATTTCATTTCTCGCAGAGGGGCGCTCAGGGTGTAGGGTGTATAGTTTTCATCTATACTTATAGATCATCAATCGTCATGCGACGGAAATTTAGAACTAGGACTTAGCTTAGTGTAGTTGCAGGTAAATTTAATTTTCGAACTAATACGAAGTTATGAACTAATCTAAAACAACTAAGAAAGAATACACCTTATTTGTGCACCCACAACGATTATACACAGCTAAAATTTGTTCCAACTCAATGCAATCAAGAATTCATTATTTATTCCAATTCATAAGTATTCCATTGATCCAAGGCTTAAGTAACCTAGTTTCAGAAATATGTTATGCAAGTAGCTAACTCAAGCTTAAATAAGTACACAAGAAATTGCAAATTAAAAAAGAATTCTCCAAAATCAAGAATTAATAAATAAATAGAATAGCAACTTGAACCACACCTGGACGGTCTTTGTTGGTATTTCATCTCTACCACAGCTATGATCCTCGTAAATTGATACTGCATGTGAGGAATTGTGGTACAAACAAGAATCAATTTGGGAAGTGACAACAGTTTCAACCAAATGCTCCAATCTTCTTTCTGGCACAGTGATTGGAGGAGGCAACAAATTCTCCAACTCAACCAATAGCTTTTTCCGCAACTCGTAAAAATTATCATTCGTCTCACTAACAACCTTTTCTTTGCTAAAAAGAATATCAAAGGTAAGGTCACGAACCTTCTCAGTTCCCAATTTCAAATCAGAAACGCGTTTTTGAAGAAAAGTCAGTGCCGTCGAATCATCCCCACAGCTTAAACACTCCAACAGATGTTGTCTAATCACAAGAAACATGGCTGAAGATCGCGTCTCATCTGTCAATCCCTTAATCCCATTAACAAACTTCAAACATTCGTCCCACCTAGCATTTAGAATCTCTGACTCAATAGATTCAAACTCTTTCGATTTATAAGAAATTCCTGATTCTGACTCTAAACAAGATGCAGCTTTTGGGAATCCTAAAGATAGTAAACACTGAATGATAATTCTCACAAACTCATGCTTCCTTATCAAACCTTTGGTACCAAGGCCCATAGATGAATTATTTTCCATTGTCATTGAACTTCTGCAAAGCTTTCGTCTTTTTGGTGAACTTTCTTTTCTCTTACACTCCAAGATACCCATTTCCACACTTGGCCATCAGCCTCCTAATTTCCCACATTTAAAGAATCCCAATTTCTCATACTCATGCATAAAACTTCACCCATTATCCAAATCCAAAAAAACAACACCCAAATTTAATTCACTACAAAAGATCATCAAAAACAAAATGAATAACAAAGTATAAACCCAATCAACTTAATTCACAACATAAGATCATCAACAACAAAATGAATAACAATTAACAACCCCACTAAATTAAATTCACTACAAAAATCATAAACAATAAAATGAATAATAAAGAACAGCCCCAGAAAATTAATTGAACACCCAGATGATCATTGATCACCAAATTAACATCAAAAACAACCTTAATCAAAAAATACCCAACACAAAATTCAACCAAATAATCATATCAATTACAACCAAATTCAAACCAATGGCTCAAAATCTCAGATACCCATATAGCAAAAACACCAAAAGATCAAAACTTTATCATTTTCAACCCTAAAAACACAATTCAATTTTCACATAAATATAATCAAAGTGCAGAAAATTAAAAACAAACAACCCTCATTCTATACAATAAATTCAAAAGAATATAAAATCTTCAATTTCAAAACCGAAAAATGGGAGGGAGATAATAGAGAAACTAACCATTGTTTAAATCAAGAAAAGCTAAGTTGGTAGTTACAGATAGAATTTGGAATTAACGAATTTTGTAATTTTGTTTTTATTTAATTTTTCAGATATTCAATTAAATTTCATTTCTATTTTTATTCTGTAAGTTGAACAATTTTTTTTTTCCTCTCCTAAATCACCCCACCGAAATTATCAAGAGAGATCGATAATGATAAAATTACAGGTAGGTGACGAAATTTAGACGACAAAGGTATTGGCGAGGTTGTTAACTTGCACGTGGGTGTTAAATTAGCGGTTAAGGCGGAATACCTCATTTGCCCAAATTACATTTGAGGGATTATATTCCTCGACTAGATTGATGAATAAATCAGGGGCAAGGGGATAATTAGGGGTGAGCATAACCGGGTACTCGGTCTATTTGACTGAACCTGGTACTGGTCCCGATATCGGCCGGGTATTTGGACTTTGACATGGTCCCAGTACTGGTTATACCGGGTATTTAAGTACCTGGAACTTGTCCTAGTCCCGGTCTGAACCGTGATCGGGTACCCGGTTCACATTCTCCACATAATTAAAATAATTGTCTTATAGTCTAAAGTAGACCATTTAAGGTTTACCATCCAACATCCAACATCCAACATTCAAGGTTTAACATTTTACATTCAAGATTTACAAGTTACAACTTACAACATTTCAATCCAAATACATAAAAATTAAATGAAGTTCAACACTAGTCAAAGTTAATATCCTCTATTTTATAAATAACAAAGAAACAACAACAAATTACAATAAAACTCCATAATTCAACACTTAAAGTTGAGGATCTTGAGAGTTAAGGACATCCATGTGCAAAGGAATCCTCCTCGATATTCATATAAGAACCTACAAAATTAAAAAAATAAATAAAAAAAAGCACAAAAAACAAAGGAGATAAGTTCAACAAAAAAAAAGTTTGAATAACAAAGTTTATAGAATAACAAAAGATAACTTATTTTAATATAAAAATATTGAATAACAAAGGATAAGCTCATAGAAAACAAAGTTGGTAACTAATTAGCTATTGAAAAATTGAACTAAATTACCTCAAACTAATGTATAAATCCTTTACTCAATGTCTTCCAATAATATCATCAACTTGAGTCACACCACTATCATCCAATTCTACAAAATTGTAAAACAAAGTAAGTATTATTTTTAAGAAAGATGAAATATAGTATACTAAATATGAGAAATTGTAGTACCTTCTTCATACTTCTCAACATCTTCAAGAAATATCTCAATGTCAATACATATTTCCGATACTTGATATGTGCGGTTTTTATAGTGTTTTTCCCCTTGTTTCGAGTCAATTTCATGCCTAGTGGTTGTTAATCTGGCTTTATTTCAGCTCATTTGATGTTCTTTAGCTAATTTGAAGTGTCTCGTCAAGTTTGATTAATTTCCGGCGATTTTAGAGCTCTTTAGTTTGATTTTTATCATTTGCGGTTGTTATGCTCGGTTTTGGTATGTTTTGTAACTTCAGGCACGGAAACCGAGGCTCGGAACGAAGCCGGTAAGCTTGGACGGGATAAGAGTGAAGATGCATGGAAATGCGTGTCAAGAAGTATAAAAACAAGTCTTAAAGAACTCATGAAGAAATAAGAAGAAAAGAAAGTAAAATAAAAGGCATAGATGCGGGCGCACAAAATAGACATGCGGGCGCATTTAATGGATTTATCAGCTGAAGAGGCGTTCTGGAGGTCTGATGCGGGCGCATAAACCTCCTATGCGCCCGCATCAGCCGAATTTCCAGATTTTTATTTCTATTTTATTTTCTTCGTAGTTAGGCTTTGTAAGCCCAACTTTGGGTACATTAGGCACGACTTTCTAGGCAAAAAGAACTTATGCTTTTCATAATTTAGAATTACTCTCTTAGGTTTTAGAATTAAGCACTTTTCTCTCTCAAATTAATTTGGGGAAATTAGGGTTTTTGTTCATAACATTAAATTTCAATTCAATTCAAGTCTTCAATTGTTTCTCCAATTTGGTAATTCTTCTGTTTTTGTTCTTTATTTTAGTTAATTTATGCTTTTTAGTCTCTTTAGTTTAATTAATTTAGTTAATTGTTGATGTTAATTAGTTTAATTGTCAATTACTTCATGAATTCAATTATGAACTTTACAATTGTTCTTGCTTTAATTTTCATAATCATGAGTGAGTAGTCTAATTTCTAGGGTTAGGGAAACCTTGATTAATTAATGGACTAATTAAATTAGGTTGTTTCAATTCCACAATTAGTAGTCAATTTCCTATTATTGGTTTCTTTGTTTACAATTGAATTGTGCGCAGATTTAGTTGTAATTCTGGTAATTGTTGAATTTGATGCCGAGAGGTAAAAATACCACAATAAGACCACTGAATAATAGGCGGAATTAGTCTAGGCATGAGCGAGAGCCGCTAGATGAGTTTCGAGGGAGTCTAGATTCGAGAGAATTAGTGAGCCCTAATTTGACGATAATTGTGAGATTGAACGATCTTTGTTAGTGAATCCATTAGTTGTTCTTGGTGACCCGAATGACCCTAGGCTTAATTTATTGGCTTTAATCTCCGTCATTTCCAGTAATTGCTTAGTAGTTAATTAGTAGTCAGTTAGTTAGCCAATGTTTCTCAACCAAGGCCCTTTATATAGTTAAAGCTTTTTAGAACTAATAGAGTTCAATTGGTTCCCTGAAGATTCGATCCTTACTTCCCTAGCTACATTAGTTAGTGCTGTTTGGTTTACTTTTGATAGGTGTGCGATAGCCTGTTCAATATTTGGCGCCGTTGCCGGGGAGGCAATTTTTAATTCTATTAGTCGGGTTTTTACTGTTTTATTTTTATTTTTCTTAGTCTCAAAGAACTATTCAGTTCTTTGGGGCTATTTCTTATCTTTGCTCGGAGTTTATATTGTGTGCAGGTTCATAGGTTTATGCAAAACGACCACGAGCCTGATACTTACATCTTCCCTGAGCCCGAGCGAGTGTTTCTGAAACGGTTGAGACGTAGTAGACGCCGAATTTTTCTTCCCCGATCTGTGGAGGAAACTGTTTCTGACTTGTCTCAGTTTTTCGAGTTCACCTTCAATCCGCTGTTTGAAGGGTATTTAGAAGTTGAAATGGCTGCCGAAGGAGAAGGACAGGGTAGAGGACCACCGCCTCCACCACCACCACCACCTGAGGCCCGTTCATTGAGAGACTATTCCTTGCGTAGTACAGAGTCTATGGCTGGAGGTTATTTAGTACCTGATACCGATGCTGCTAACTTTGAACTGAAACCGTCTCTTGTGAACATGGTTGAACGAAATCAGTTTTCAGGGACATTGAAGGAAGATCCGAACTTACACTTACAGAATTTCCTTCAATACTGTGATACTATCAAGCAAATGAATGTCTCTAAGGACTACATCAGAAGGAGAATGTTTCCGTTTTCAATAAAAGAAAAGGCTAGAACCTGGTTGAATGATCTCAATATGGCTACCATTAATTGTTGGGAGGATTTAGCTCTTGCTTTTCAGAGGAAATACTACCCACCACAGAGAACTGCCTTATTGAGAAGCCAAATCACTAACTTCAATCAGGAGACAGATGAGTCATTATATGATGCTTGGGAACGGTTTAAGGAGTTATTGAGAATGTGTCCTCATCACGGGCTTGAGAAATGGTTCCTAGTTCAATCATTCTACAATGGGTTGGGAAATGAGAGTAGGGCCTTGCTCGATTCTGCTGCTAATGGTCGATTTATGAACCAAGAAGTCAACGCTGCATATGAATTGATTGATGAAATTGCCACTCATAATTCACAGTTTGGTAACCTTAGAGGGCATTCCAAAAAGGGTGGGAAACATGTAGTTGATGATAAGTATGAGAGTTTAGCTGCACAGATAAATGCCATAAGTCAGAAGCTCGATAAGATTGGTACTACAGCTCCTCCACCATCACCTGTAGCTGCACTTTCGGGATGCACTGATCCTTTCTGTGATTCATGTGGTTCTTTCGGTCATAATTCCCAGTCTTGTACTAGTTCAGTAGAACAAGTATGTGCCTTTCAAGCCTACAAAAACAATCCATATTCTAATACATACAATCCGGGCTGGAAGGATCACCCATACTTTTCTTACAAGAACAACAGCAATGTACAGAATCCTCAGCAAGCCATGCCACCTCAGCAGCCACCCCAGCAGATGCAGAGATATGTACCACCACACCCACCAGGTTTTAGCAGACCACCACTACCAGCACCGCCAATGCCACCTCAACCTAGTGGAGAAATCTCGGAGTTGAAGAATATGATGTTGCAAATGCAGAAAAATATGGAGGCGATGCAGGCTCATAACAAGCACTTGGAAACTCAGATAGCTCAGATTGCGCAATCAGCAGCTCAAAGGCAACCACGCCACCTTCCATCACAACCCACACTCCCAGCATCACAGGCATCACAGAATCCCCCGAGGGACCATGTCAATGCCATCACCTTGAGGAGTGGAGCTGCTTATGAAGGTCCGAAAATGCCTACTGATAATGTTAATTCTGATGTTTCAGGTGGAGCTGAGAAGACCGGAGATGAGGTGATTGCAGATTCAGATGCAGTTCCAGATAAGGAGGCTGAAGCACCTAAGGAGAAGGCAGATGATACACCGGTTGATACTATCCCGAAATCACAGGTTAGGTTGCCCTTTCCGAACAGGGTAACCAGGAGTAAGAACGATAACCATTTTAGTAAATTTTTAGCTATTGTTAAGAACTGCAAGTTACTGTTCCATTTACTGATTTGATCAATCAAGTTCCTACTTACACTAAGGTTTTGAAAGACATTTTGAGCAGGAAACGCGAATTGAGTGTAGTGGAGACCGTAGCACTCAGGAGGAGTGCAGTGCCATATTGCAAAACAAGTCACCACACGAAAACTAAGGACCCAGGAAGTTTTCTATTCCTGTAACATTGGCCCCGTTTATGACAAAGCATTATATGATTTAGGGGCTAGTGTTAGTGTCATGCCGTTATATATTTGTAAAAAAGCTTGATATGGGTGCTTTAAAGGTTACTAACATCACTTTGCAGATGGCGAATAGGACAGAGAAGACCTAAAGGATTTTAGAGGATGTCCCGGGTGAGAGTCGGGAAATTCTTTATTCCTGTTGATTTTGTTGTGTTAGATATGGATGAGGATGCTCATATTCCGATTTACTTGGTTAGACCATTCTTAACACTGCAGGTGTTGTATTGATGTCAAAAATGGTAATTGACTCTTTCTGTAGGAGATGACAAGGTTACCTTCAACCTCTGATAGTGCATTGAAAAAACTATGATAGAACAATCATGTCATGCAATTTATGTTTAATGAAATTGTTCTTATGGCTTGCCTCGATCCTCTGATAAGGATCTTCTGGAGGGCCCTGCGTGTTTGGATTCTATTGCAGGTGATGAAGATAGTGTTATAACAAGCGTATGTCAGGATCAAAAGAAAAGGAAATCCCGTCCCAAGAAACGTCGGAAACCTCGAAAACAATCTTCTATGTTTGTAATAGATACGAAACAAAAAATGATGAGGTTTTTAACAAGGAACTTGAGGCATTTGAGCAACCAATAACTCCTAATTGCTTTGATTGCCTAACTAAATGGGGTTCCGTTCACTCTTCGATCCTCCAGGAGCTATGAGGTAAATGGTTCAAGCTAATGACCCTAAACAAGCGCTTCTCGGGAGGCAACCCGAGCTTTCTATCCCTTTTTAACTTCTTTTGTGTGTTATTGGTTTGTTTTAGTTTATTTTCGTATTTTTTAGTTAGTTTGTGTTAGTGTGTCTTTGTGTGTTTTTGGGAATAATTGAGTAAATAGGGGTTTTCGGTAGATTTTTGAAGTTTAAAGTCTAAGTAAAGGTCAAGGTGAGTGAAAAAGAGAAAGTGAAAATTTGTTAAGTGTCAAAGAGAAGAAAACAAAGTGATCGGGTGAAACAGGGTAGATGCGGACGCATGGGGGTTTTATGCGCCCGCATCTAACTCCCAGAAGTGCAGAATGTTTAGTGACAGGGGTTGATGCGGCCGCATGGGAATTTTATGCGCCCGCATCAGACCTCCAGAAGTCCAGATTTTTTTTTCCCGCCCACATCTGCGCAAGAACATCATTTTGAAATGGTCATAACTTTTTCTCTAAGACATTCCACGAGAAGTATGACCTACCATTGGAAAGCTCTATGAGTCTACTTTCCAATGCAGTAGGAATCAGATTAATCCAAATTATATTTTGTTATATATGATCGAAACAGTGCAAGGTGGTCAAATCTCAATCCGTGTATGCTACATGTAATAGCATTTACCACCCATACCTCTTTCTTATCCTTGCACAACTTCTTCCTCTTACCCATATACATCATTTTATACCCCTATGACTCCCTAAACCCCTCCAATGTCTTTTTTCCCTCTTACTTTACTCCCTTCAGCACTGAGGAAATTGCTGAGTCCGGCTTGGGGGAGGTATGTTTTATTTGCTTTCTTAGTATAGCTTTTATTGCTTTCTAGTGTAGTTTTTACTGCTTTCGTAGGACCGTTACATGGTTTGTACCGTCCCTTAAGGCCGGGAGTTTACATGTAACCAAAAAAATGTACTGCTTTCCTAGTTTAATGTAGTCAGCTTTTAAAAGAGAATTCTTATTGTGATTGGCTAGCTGCTCGTCCCGGTTTTTCGTTGATTTGACTTTTCATGTACCCATTTGCTTAAATTTTCTGAAACTTCATGATTCTTGTATTTGGATGAGTTTACTTATGTGATTTGCCGGGCATGACTTAGTCTTAAATTGCTAGCATTCCTTGCATTTATCAACTCTGTCTAACCTTGCTTGGGTCTTGGACTTGAACTGTGTTAGCGGGAGGATTTGAGCCACTTTTGATCTTATAGGCTACATTAAATTGTATTCTTTTCATGTGTGCTTAGTTCCTGGTGCATTTATGATCTTGGGTTTGCCTTTGGACTTTAGTAACTTTTAATTGAGGTTTTGTTGCATGTTGCGCATGATAAGAGGCATTCAATTGTGTTAGAGCCTTCAGATACATTATTAGGATTTCATGCTGAATAATTTCCCCCTTGATCCCGTGTTTGCTCAAGCCTATATCCCTCACAAAATTAACCGCATTACAACCCTTTTTAGCCTTGGTATTTGATAACATATTGTATGCCCAAGCTTGGCTTGGGGGAGTCATGTTGTGGTNGGGAGTCATATTGTGGTTTGTTGTGGCTGTTGATTATGTGACGGTGTATTTGGAGGATTTGGTGAAATTGTGAATTTTTGATGTACAGGAGGTTCTATAAGTTTCACATTAAGGCTCTGCGTACCAATGACTGGAATTGTGTTTTAAAACACAATGTGTTGGTTTCTAAATGTGATTTGGAGTCCAGTTATGTACGTGTGATAGTTTGGCCTTAATGGCTAACTATTAAGAGTCGTGAAACTAAAATGAAAAAAAAATAATAAATAAATAAAAAGAAAAAAAAGGAAAGAAAAAAAAAGAAAAAAACAAAAAAAAAAGAGAAAAAAGTTGAAATTGAAGTAGATGAATGAAAAGCTTGACTTTGGTTTATATTTGTGATTTGAATGAAAATAAAGGTGTGAAGTGAATGAAAATTGAAAAGTTTGGTTTGATACGGTTGGAATTGGATGATGGGAGACATTGATGTTATTGTATGATGTGTTGGTGAGTCTCCGATGTTTTATATGCGTATACCCCGCATTTTCAGCCACATTATCCCAAATTTATATCAACCTCTACCCTAGCCTTACGTTACAAGCTTATAAAGTCCTCTTTGATCTTCATGTGCATGCTTTGGTTGATTGTGGAAGAGTCTTTTGGCAAGGTCGTAGAGTATTAATTGCATTTCGAGTCGACTTTAGGATTGAGTGTATACCCTTAAACACTTGCATGAGGTGTGAGATGNGCATGAGGTGTGAGGTGTGGATTTGGGCTCCTCAAAACTTGCATTTAAACACTTTAATGCATATGCATTCCATTTTCTTATGGTTGGGTGGTGAGGGTGAGCTACATTATTAGATGCTCAATTGTGTGGAGTGACAACCCGTGAGCTATTCTAGTCATCGATTCATTAAACTTGCTTGGTNTAAACTTGCTTGGTTGGCTCTATTTGACTTTTGCTTAGTAATGTGTAGCATTTGACTTGCTTTGATCTTAGTAAACTCGAAAGGATCCTTGAGTTGTGATGCATATGTTTTTATGGGGTGAAAGTCATTTCGTTATCTTTGCTGGGACGAGCAAAGGCTTGGCTTGGGGGAGGAATTTGATATGTGCGGTTTTTATAGTGTTTTTCCCCTTGTTCGAGTCAATTTCATGCCTAGTGGTTGTTAATCTGCTTTATTTCAGCTCATTTGATGTTTTTAGCTAATTTGAAGTGTCTCGTCAAGTTTGATTAATTTCCGGGCGATTTTAGAGACTCTTTAGTTTGATTTTTATCATTGCGGTTGTTTGCTCGGGTTTTGGTATGTTTTGTAACTTCAGGGCACGGAAACCGAGGCTCGGAACGAAGCCGGAAGCTTGGAGGGATAAGAGTGAAGATGATGGAAATGCGTGTCAAGAAGTATAAAAACAAGTCTTAAAGAACTCATGAAGAAAAAGACAAAAGAAAAGAAAGTAAAAATAAAAGGCATAGATGCGGGCGACAAAATGACATGCGGGCGCATTAATGGATTTATCAGCTGAAGAGGCGTTCTGGAGGTCTGATGCGGGCGACATAAACCTCCTAGGCCCGCATCAGGAATTTCCAGATTTTTATTTCTATTTTATTTTCTTCGTAGTTGGCTTGTAAGCCCACTTTGGGTACATTAGGGCACGACTTTCTAGGCAAAAAAGAACTTATGCTTTTATAATTTAAGAATTACTCTCTAGGTTTTAGAATTAAGCACTTTTTCTCTCTCAAATTATTTGGGGGAAATTAGGGTTTTTGTTCATAACATTAAATTTCATAATTCAAGTCTTCAATGTTTCCAATTTGGTAATTTTCTGTTTTTGGTCTTTATTTTAGTTAATTTATGCGTTTTTTAGTCTTTAGTTTAATTATTAGTTAAGTGCGTGTTAATTAGTTTAATGTCAATTACTTCATGAATTCAATTATGAACTTTACAATTGTTCTGCTTTTAATTTTCAAATCATGAGTGAGTAGTCTAATTTTAGGGTTAGGGAAACCTTGATTAATTAATGGCCTAATAAATTAGGTTGTTTTTCAATTCCACATTAGTAGTCAATTTCCTATTATTGGTTTCTTTGTTTACAATTGAATTGTGCGCAGATTTAGTTGTAATTCTGGTAATTGTTGAATTTGATGCCGAGAGGTAAAAATACCACAATAAGACCACTGAATAATAGGCAGAATTAGTCTAGGCATGAGCGAGAGCCGCTAGATGAGTTTCGAGGGAGTCTAGATTCGAGAGAATTAGTGAGCCCTAATTTGACGATAATTGTGAGATTGAACGATCTTTGTTGGTGAATCCATTAGTTGTTCTTGGTGACCCGAATGACCCTAGGCTTAATTTATTGGCTTTAATCTCCGTCATTTCCCGTAATTGCTTAGTAGTTAATTAGTAGTCAGTTACTTAGCCAACGTTTCTCAACCAAGGCCCTTTATACAGTTAAAGCTTTTTAGAACTAATAGAGTTCAATTGGTTCCCTGAGGATTCGATCCTTACTTCCCTAGCTACATTAGTTAGAGTTGATTGGTTTGTTTTTGATAGGTGTGCGATAGCCTCATCAATTGCTATTCCTAGAATAGTCAATATCCCNCTCTAAGCCAATCTTGGGCACACAATAAAGCTTCCACGGTCTTTGGCCCCAAACTACTACGAAATTGATCAAGCACACGTCCCGATGTGCTAAACGCGGATTCACTTGAAAATGTGGACACCGGAATAGCCAGAATGTCCTTGGCCATGAGTGACAATACCGGATATTTTTCGCTTTTATCCTTCCACCATTGCAAGATGTCAAAGTACTCACCCTCACCCCCTTTCTCCTTTGGATCCCCAAAATACTCTTCCAACTCGTATTTCTCCGCAACACCCCCACCCTCCTCCTTATAAAACTCATCATAAAGTTGTTTCAAATTCTTATTAATACTCACCTCTTATCTCCAACTTGTGGTGGCTCCTTTGTTGTGTTTTCCTCCCCAACATCACTTTGATTGTCAACTGGGTCACGTTCCGATACGGATTCGACCATCTCTAGTAAAGAAAAAAAAATATAACATTATAAAATATTCAACATAAAAAAACAGAAATGAAAAAAACCAGAAAACAGAAATGAAAACTGATGTGGCACGCCCACTCATGCCACGTGTCAGCATAACACTGGGCCATGTGTCCACTAAAAGTCCAGGTGGCACTGCCAAATGGCAATGACTGGACCATCAAGGTGGGCTCCATACGGCCACGTGTCGCTGTAAGATTGGACCACGTGTCCACAACAACTACTCAAAAGAAAAAAAACCTCTGCCACGTGTCGCAATCCCATTTGACGCTACAAGGTAGGATAAAAAGAGGAATTTGGGCCTCGAGGCTTGAATGTAAAAGCCCATGAAGCTTTTACAAGTATCAACCAATTAGACGATGACAAATGTCATCGTCCAATTCGTTGGCCTCCAAACCAAAAGGCTATAAATACCCCTCAAAATCATCATTTTGGGGGCATTCAAACATTCAATTAAATTTTCATTCATTCTTACATCACACTAAGAGAATTTCTCTCACTAGTTTCCCTCTCTAGATTACCAAATTGCTAATTATTGTTAATTTGCCTTAATCCTCATACAAATACTTACTTAAGCATCGGAGGGGGAAAAAATCCTACGAGGATTTTATTCCCTTGTTTTGCAGGAATCGAGGTCCGAGTCATCAGGAAGTGAACAAGCCAACACCTGTCCATCTGACGTGTAGTCCTCTAGTTCCCTCTCTACGTATTCAGTTGAAGAGACCCTACAAGGAACTCATTCTACATCATTTGGCGCGGTCTGAGGGGAGGGCACCTGAGGATGACTGGTGGTTCACATCCAACCGAGGATGAGACTCGGTACCTTGATCAATCCGGGAACTATGAAACCGGACAAGGAACTGGCTCTCCTAAGGGGAAAGCAACAGAGGATCAACCCGTGACTATGGGTCAACTCAAGAGTATCTTGGAAGGTCTCAAAGAGTCCTTTACGGATGCTCTACGGGAGCATTCCTCCAAGAGAACTCATGAGGAGGGTGATCCTCGCCAGAGAAAGCTTAAAGGGATGTTATGTCAAGAAGATCAAGGTGAAGGAAGACTATCTTTCCAAGAGAAAGTTGAAAAAATTAAGAAGGAAAGAACTCCATTGAAAGCTCATTGGGGTGCACTCAGAAAGTATCCTGTCACTCCTAAGTATAAGCCAAAACGAGAGGTGGCAAAAGGACAAACTGAAGAAAGCAGGACAAGATCCGATGCTAGAGAATTCATTGAATTCAAAAAGTCATTAGCTCATGATGCTAGAGAGTATCTTGAGGCTAAGAGAACTTCGAGTAAGGATGCTAGAGAAGTTATCAATGAAAGGAGGGCATCTAGCAGAGATGCAAGAGAATATTTGAACTCCAAACGAGCCCAGCGTGAACAGAGTCGCTCTGACTCGTTGTGTTCAACTGCAACCAAAGAGATTTCTGATTCACATCCATTCACTCTTGAATCAGATAAGCATGATGATGAAGAGAATCTGAGATACAAGATTGAGAAGAAGAAAGCTGAGAAAGCAGATCAAGCTAGAAGAGAGCAAATGATCCAATACTGGGAAAACAGGGTGAGACCTGAGGAGCTTTATATGGCCAAGCAGGTACCTAATGATCCTACGGGGACAATCGGGGATAAAGTGGGTTCTATGTCTATGTACTGGACAACCCCATTTGCAGCATCAATCATGATGGCTCCTCGCCCAGTTAAGTTTAAGATGCCTAATGTAGAGGCTTTTGATGGAACAACTGATCCAGAAGAACATTTGGCAACATACAAACACTTGATGTATTTTCAAGGTTTGGATGACGCAACTTGGTGTCGCTATTTCCCAGCAACACTTAAGGGAATAGCTCAGAAGTGGTTTAATAGTTTACCTAACCAATCCATCAACAGTTTCCATGAGTTGAGTACAACCTTTGNGTTTGTACATCATTTCATCATGGCTAATAAACGTGAGAAGAAGACGAGTATGCACTTAGCCAAGATTGTGCAAGGTGAGAAGGAATCATTAAGAAGTTACGTCCAAAGGTTCAATCTTGAATCATTGCAGATACCTAACCTCTCTGAAGGAGTTGCCTTTGATAGCTTCTTCAGAGGGCTGCGTGATGGAACCTTTAAGTTTGATGTGGTCAAAAGGATTGTAAAACCTTGAAGGGGATTCTGGAGGAGGATGAATGCTTCATCCATGCTCAGGAGCTATGTGCTTCCACCCGCAAGGACAAGAAGAATGATCACGGATTAAAAATAAAAATCAGAAGAGACATGCTACTTAGATGGCTGGCTCATCAAACAAGTCAAATGATCAAAACAGGAAGAGAAAGGCGAATAATGCGCCGAGAGTTGAATTCACTAAGGATCTCCATGCAGTCTTTAAGGAGATCCGAGGGAAAATTGACATTGATGATCCACCTCCATTGAGAAGTGCAAAAGAAGATCGAGATTCAAGTAAATACTGCTACTTTCACAAGGATGTGGGGCATCATACCAATGATTGCTTCAATCTTCGGAGAACCCTTGAAGCTCTTGCTGCTAAAGGGAAGATTAGTCAACATTTAATCAAGTCCTCTGACAAGAGTGCCAAGCAGAAGTCAGACTCTAAAAATGAGGTGACAAAGGAGGGTTATGAGACGGAAGATGTTGTTTATGTAATCTCTAGGGGCTTTGCTGCTGGAGGTCCTACTATGAAGGGAAGTAAAGAATATGTGCGACGCTTAGTTCGGGAATCATCACCTGAAACTGGGGAAGATGCTAAAATTAAATTTCCGGAAGTACTGATCAGTGATAGGGACCGGGGAAAAGTCCGAACACCTCATGATGACCCCCTGGTAATAGAGCTGAAAGTGGAAAATATGAAGGTAAAGAGAATACTTGTTGACACGGGAAGTTCATCTGATATAATAAGTTACAGTTGTTTGAGGAAGCTGAAGTATGATTCATTAAAGTTAGAACCCATCCACCATCCCATCGTTGGATTTGGAGGAGGAATTATCAATCCCTTGGGAACAGTTATTTTGCCGGTTCGAGTCAGAGATAAAGATTGTGCTCGAAACATGTTCGTCAAGTTCCTTGTACTGAAGGAACTACAGACATACAATGTGATTCTTGGAAGGCCAACACTTAATGCTATCAGGGCAGTTATTGTTACCCACCTCATGCTCATGAAATATGAGTGTAACAATGGTACTGTGGGAACAATTCATGGAGACCAGCAACTCGCAAGAGAGTGTTATGTTACCACATTAAAAGCGGAAGCTTGGTCAAGCGAAAGTGGCGAACCAAGTAAGAAAAGGAAAGTAGAAGAAGTTCCCAAGGACCAAGTTATGGCTGTTTATAGCTTGAATCAAGCCCCAAGACCTCAACCTGGAGGTGAGCACGAAGATTTTGTATTGGATGAGATGAAGCCTGATAGAACAGTCAAGATTGGACAAGCACCTGACGAACATGTTGGGGCAAAGATAAGAGCCTTACTTAGACAATACAAAGATGTTTTTGCATTTGAAGTTGAAGAAATGCCAGGGATTGATCCGGAAGTGGGTGTTCACAAGCTCAATGTTAAGCCTGAATTGAAGCCTGTCTGGCAAAAGAAAAGAAATCTTGGTGAAGTTCGTAACAAAGCTGCAGATGAAGAGGTTAAAAAGCTATTGGAAGCAGGATTCATTCGTCCATGCCAATATCCTGATTGGGTGGCAAATGTTGTATTGGTGCCAAAACCTAATGGAACAATGAGAATGTGCGTGGATTACACAGACTTAAACAAGGCGTGCCCTAAGGATAGCTTTCCTTTGCCCAAGATCGATCGGTTGGTTGATTCTACGGCAGGACATGCCTTGTTGAGTTTTATGGACGCCTATTCCGGCTTTCATCAAATTCCTCTATGGGAGGAAGATCAAGAAAAAACAGCGTTTGTTACGGAAACAGGCCTGTACTGCTATACAAGAATGCCCTTCGGTTTGAAGAATGCTTCAGCTACCTTCTAGAGACTAGTTAATGAAGTATTCAAGCAACAATTAGGAAGGAATATGGAAGCATACATTGATGACATGATTGTCAAAAGTAAGGAAGCCAAGGATCATGTAGCCGATTTAAAGGAAACTTTTGAAACTTTGAGGAAGTATAAGATGAGGTTGAATCCTAAGAAGTGTGTTTTTGGTGTCACCTCGGGCAAGTTCCTGGGGTTTCTTGTCGATGAAAGGGGGATTGAAGTCAATCCAGACAAGGTCAAGGCCGTGTTGGATATGACTTCTCCCCGAAGTGTTAAAGAAGTGCAGAAGTTAACTGGGTGCTTAGCAGCCTTGGGAAGGTTCCTGTCAAGGGCAGGAGATAAGTGCCACTTCTTCTTTGATACGATCAAGAAGAAAGCCAACAAATTTGAATGGACTCAATCAGCTGAGGAAGCCTTTATTAAATTAAAGGATCATCTCCATTCTCTTCCCAAGTTGGTAAGCCCCCAGGAAAAAGAAATTTTGTATATGTACCTTGCTATATCGGAGTATGCACTCTCAGCTGTTTTGTTGGCTGAGAGGGACGGAGTTCAACATCCGGTTTATTTTGTCAGCCATATTCTCCAGAAAGTTGAACTGAGATATGCTACGATTGAGAAGTTTGGATTAGCATTGTTTTTAGCAAGCAGAAAACTGAGGCCCTACTTCTTGTCCCACCAAATCATTGTTTACACGGATCAGCCACTTAAGTCATGCCTAACTAAAGAATCTTCTGGCAGGATGCTTAAGTGGGCTATTGAGTTGGGTTCATTTGAGATTTTGTATGAGCCTAGAAAAGCGATTAAGGGACAAGCATTTTCCGACTTCATTGTTGAAATGACCAGGCCTCAGATTGAGAAGCCAAATATTGACTACTAGACACTACATGTTGATGGATCATCCACCCAAAATGGGTGTGGAGCGGGAATCATATGCAAATCTCCTGAGGGAGATTTGTACGAGTATGCAATGAGGTTCAAATTTCAAACTTCGAACAATGAAGCTGAGTATGAGGCCTTAATTGCAGGAATTAAGATGTGTAAAGCTGCTGGTGCTAGGAAGATAGAGGCTATGTCTAATTCACAATTGATTGTGAGTCAATACTTGGGAGACTATGAAGCCCACGATGAGGGCATGAGCAAGTATTTGCAAATGTTGCAAGAAGAAGTTAAAGATCTCGAAAGTTTTGAGTTGATGCAAGTTCCCCGATCCGAGAACAATCAGGCTGACGCCCTGTCCAAGTTAGCTAGTTCTGCTATAGGAGACTCACCCCGAATTGTTTTTTGGGAAGTTAAGGAAAAGAAGAGTATTGACAAAGAAAGAGATGTGAACTTCATTAGCAGGGGAAGTACCTGGATGGATGAAATTATCACTTACAAAGCAAATGGAACCCTGCCAGCTGATGTACGACAAGCTAAGTATGTCAAGGCAAGAGATGCGTGGTTTGTGCTATGGCAAGGGCAATTATACAAGAAATCGTTCACTCATCCACTATTGAAGTGCATCACCCCCGAGCAAGGTAAAGAAGTTTTGGAAGACATTCATGAGGGGTTTTGTGGGTCTCATATAGGGGGACGAGCCTTAGCTGAAAAGGCACTTCGCACAGGGTATTACTGGCCGTCACTGAGGCAAGATGCTATGAATTACGTCAAGAAGTGTAAGAAATGTCAGTTGTATGGAAATTTGCATCACCAACCAGCTAATGTTTCAAGTCCAATTATCAGTCCACTTCCTTTTGCCAAATGGGGCATGGACATCCTTGGTCCATACCCTCAGGCCTCGGGGCAAAGAATGTATGTGTTGGTAGCTGTGGACTACTTCACAAAATGGGTGGAGGCAGAGCCGATGAAGAATATCAAACACTCGGATGTACAGTGGTTTATATGGAAGAACCTCATCACACGATTTAGAGTTCCGCAATCTATTGTGTTTGATAATGGTCCGCAGTTCGAGACACCGCAATTGAGAAAATGGTTAGAATATCAGGGTATCTCTGCTAACTTTGCTTCCGTAGGCTATCCTCAGGCCAATGGACAAGTTGAAGCTTTCAATAAGATAATCGGTGATGGACTGAGGAAGAAGCTTGAGAAGGCTAAAGGATTATGGGTCGATGAGTTATACAATGTTTTATGGTCGATAAGGACCACCGTCAAGAACTCAACTGGAGAAACTCCCTTCATGTTAGTGTACGGAGCTGAAGCTGTTCTTCCCATTGAAATGTGTGAACCTACTGTCAGAGTAATGCTATATAATGAAGATGCGAATTGGGAATTGATGAAAGCTGCTCTTGATACCTTACCTGAGGTGAGAGGTAATGCCTTGCTTAGACAGCAACTGTACAAGCTTCGGATGGCTAGAGAACATAATAAAAGGGTTAACAATAGGCCCATGAAGCTTAGAGATCTAGTTTTGAGGAAAATGGAAGCCATAGGAAGGGCAAATGAGCAAGGCAAGTTGACTCCGAATTGGGAAGGTCCCTACGAGATTGTGGAAATTGTGCGAGATGGTACTTATCGACTTAAGAGTTTGGATGGTTATGAACTGCCACGAACTTGGAATGCTAATAATTTAAAGAGGTATTATATGTAACCCTCATTTACGAAATCAGATGAATAGGCTACGGCCGTATAAATAAGGTCCAAGTTGATCTTTTTTATAGAAACTGGAGTTTACATTTGTATTAAAATTGGCTACGGGCCATAGTTAATGAAAACTCTATTTCTGCATGTGTGATAATTTAAGCTTATTATTTTGCTTATTAAGCAAGGCTAGGGTAAGACCCTAGAGCCCTGGGCAACTTCCCATTAGGGAAAGAATAGGGCAAGATCCCAAAGTCATACTTTGTTACTTAAGCAAAAAGAGACGTAAGACAAAGGAAGTGAGACTAAGGGTCTTACGATTAGACCAAGTGTCTTAAAAGTAGGACTAAGGGTCCTACAATTAGACCAAGAGTCTTAAAAAATGTGACTAAAAGTCCTTGAAAATGTTAAGGGCATTAAGATTAAAAAGTTATAATACTTGCTTCAATTCCTTAAGTTTAAGGGCAATAAGTCTAATCAGTACTAGGACTTCTAGTAAACTTAGGGATCTCAGCAAAACTTAGGGATCTCAGCAAAAGGCTGATCCTGGTTAACTTGAAGCTTAATTTGGGGGAAAGAGAACCCTACAAGCCTATCAGAAATGAGCAAGTGTTCTCCATAAGGAACAATAAGAGTTCTCATTGGTGGTTAGTTATGAACTTCCTAAGGGAAAACATAATTGAAGTTTCTAAGGTCCCATGGGGAACCTTCCTAAGAGTTCCTAAGGGAAAACATAATTGAAGTTTCTAAGGTCCCATGGGGAACCTTCTTAAGAGTTCCTAAGGGAAAACATAATTAAAGTTCCTAAGATCCCATGGGGAACCTTGAGAAGATGAACCAAGAGTTCATATCCTTGTAAAGAAATCAAGCTTCAAGATTTAAAGAGCTAGAACAAATATTGCATTAAAAGAAATTTAAAATCAAATATTACAAGAAACACTTTAAAAGTGTTCCTATTCAAATTACTGTTCCAATCATTCTANGAATCATTCTAAAATTGTTCAAAGAAATTCTAACTGTTCAAAGAAAATTAAACACAATCATTAAAATTTCGAAGAAGAGCATCAGCCTTGATGTTTGTCATTGTGAACTTCTGAAGTCTCCTTGCTCTTCTCTTCTTCTTCTGGCTTCTCCTTTTCAAAACTCTCCTCCTCTTCATCTTCACTTCCTTCTTGAACTTCTTCTTCTTCTGAATAATCAAAAGAAGGAGGCGGAGTTGCTTCAGCTTGTTTTTTGATATGAACCATGTTAACATAGTTCAATCTTCTTTCAAAGGAGTCAAAGGCTAGATATTCCTCTAACCCCATTCCCCAAGCTTCCAAGCACATCTCTCTAAGGAAGGCTTGGCCCTCCATGTACTTCTCAACAGCAATGGTTGAGATCTTTTGTTCAGCCTTTTCCTTTTGATTTTTCAGTTTCTCCTTCTCCTCCTCAGCTTCCTTGAGCTTCCTCTTCAGCTCATCCACTTCCTCTCTAAGTTTTTTGGCCTCTTCCTTGGCATCCTTGGCGTCTTTTTCAACGCGGTCTTGGTTAGCAATGACACCAGCAGCCTTCTCCACAGTCTCTTTGTCAGCATGGATCTGGCTAGCCAGTTCCATGCTCCTCTCCAAGACTACTTGATAGTCTTCCTTGGTTTTGTGGAGATCTCTGGAGAGAGCATTCATTGCATGCTGCCACTTGGCTTCAATCTTGTTTGTTTGTGCCACTACATAGGTAGCAGCTTTGTCATAGAACTCCATGCATTTTTTGTTTTCAGCCTTCATGGAGCCATAGAGTTTGGCCAAGTGTTCCAGGCGGAACATAGACTGCAAGAGAAGGGAAACAAAGAGTTAGTTGATAAAGTAATAATTATAATAGGAAGAGAGTAAAAAAGAAAACAGTTGTTGGAAACATACCTCAGAGAGGTTATTGAAGATGGGAAGAAGATGGCCTCTGACGGATCCCTTGTGTGACTCTTTGTACTCAAGTTCTCCACAGCTTAAGATCTCCCTAATCAAACCCCTTTTGTAGTTGGAGTCAAATTTTTTGCTGGTTGAGGGGAGATCCTCTTCGTCGTCAAGGAAGTTGGGGGATTCAGCCTCATCTGTTATGGGAACCGGTAAAACTATGGCATTAGGGTTCCTGGGAGAGTTAATGGTATCTGAAGATGAGCGTATAGTTTGACAGAATCTATCACTAAACTTACCCCCAGAAGCTCTAACCTGTGCCTTAACACTTTCGGGGATGTTTCTCTCAACATATTTCGAGAGACCAATAACAGGGTCCTCATCAGGAGGAGAAGAAGGAGGTTCAGAAGCGCCAGCTGATTGGGAAGCAGGCATTGTGTTGAGGGGAGTGGCAGAAATGCTTTCCTTCTGGAGAATGGTTAAGGCAGTCAAAGGATCAACTAACCCATTGTCACTCTCCAAGGGGTTATCTTGCTCAGCTGGAGGAGTTCTGTTCCTCACCCCTATCACAAAATCACTCTCCCCAATCACAAAGGCACTCTTCCTAGAAAGGGAGGAAGTGTGAGGACTTGACTCAGTGATCTCAATTGGAGTAGCGGCAGATTTGGAGGAAGCACCCTTTCTTTTGCTCCTTTTTGAGCTTGTACCCTGTGCTTCTGNTTGCTTCTGGTACTTCCTCCTTCCTCTTATGGGAAGGCTTTGTCTTCCTCCCAGAAGGCTTGTTTGTCTCCTGAAAAACGACAGTGTTAGAAGAGTATAAAGAATATTCAACAGATCCTACTAAGATGAACAACTAACAGAGCAAAACCAATAACTTCCCACTTTGTGTACATCCTAGTTTGCCGACATGAATGTACATTGACACAAAATGGGGAAGTCATTGCTTACAACTTCCTAGAAGGAAACATTAAACAATACTTCCTCTCGTGCCTACCCAGGTTCAACTTGCAACTTCCAAAACCTAAGCTTCCTAGTTTACTGAGTTGAGCGTAGAATGACACAAAAAAGGGAAGTTGAATTAATACTTCCTAAGGGGAAGTGTTATATTGAATCTTCCTAAGGGGAAGTAATGAATTAATGCTTGCTAAGTGTAAGTGCTAAATTAAAACTTCCTAAGGGGAAGTAATGAATTGATACTTCCTAATAGGAAGTGTCATATTTAATCTTCCTAAGGGGAATTGGTGAACTAATACTTCCTAAGGGGAAGTAGGAACCTAAAGCTTCCTAAGGGGAAGTAAAAAGGACTTCCTCTCCTTAAGCCATTGTACGTTCAACCCGGCAAACAAGGAAGTCAAAGACTTCCCACTTTGCCGTGTTGAACGCACATGGACACAAAGGAGGGAAGTCTAAAAAATTTTAACTTCCTATGGAAGGAAGTCTAAACATACTTCCTAAGGGGAAGTAAAAGGGACTTCCCCTCCTTATGCCATTGTACGTTCAACCAGGCAAAAAAGGAATTCAAAGACTTCCCACTTTGCCGAGTTGAACGCACATGGACACAAAGGAGGGAAGTCTAAAAAATTCTAACTTCCTATGGAAGGAAGTCTAAACATACTTCCTAAGGGGAAGTATGTCCTTAAATGCTTCCTAAGGGGAAGTAAAGGGGACTTCCCCTCCTTATGCCATTGTACGTTCAACCCGGCAAACAAGGAAGTCAAGGACTTCCCACTTTGCCGAGTTGAACGCACATGGACACAAAGAGGGGAACTCTAAAGTCGTCCTAACTTCCTAAGGGAAAGTACGATCCTAAAACTTCTTAAGGGGAAGTCTTAAATACTCAAGCTTCCTACAGGAGAGGAACTTACTATAAAAAGAAATTTACACTTCCTAAGTAAAGTTTTAAACTTCCTAAGGAGAGGGAAGACTTCTACCAATTATATAGCTTCCCTACTTAGTGCCCACCTGCGTTCAAGTCGGCAAAGTGGGAAGTCACTAAGTAGGGAAGTCCCTAATAATATTCCTAAGAGGAAGTGTTTAACTACTTAACTTCCCCACTTAGTGCCCACCTGCGTTCAAGTCGGCAAAGTGGGAAGACTCTAAGTGAGGAAGTCTGTTAATATAAAAATATATATATATATATATATAAAACTAAAATGCAAGTCTTAGTTTTGCAGAAATGTAAAATACCTGAGTCTTTGCCTTCTTTGAGGAAGTATCCTCCCCCAGCTTTTGAGAAACTTGCTTCCAGAATTCTTTTTGATTCATACTTCCTTTCTTGAATGGAGGAAGGTCGGCAAGAGCTTCTTCTGCAAAAAGAAAGAATACTTGGTTAGAAAAGTGGAAAAAGAAACAGAAGTTCAGTATCAAATAACAAAGCAAAAATTACCCTGGTTATACTCATCCCCATAAATTATACCAGCAGCAACCAGGAAGTTGCGATCTAAGAAGAATTCGCTAAAGGGGATCCAGTTTTAGGGAACTGTCAGAGATTGTTTCTTGATCTCCACTGTGGTAGATCTGAAGTATTCTAAGTTTTGTTGCTCATTTTCACTCAATCTAGGAAGCTTAAAGGATCTTCCTAGGCATTTTGGAAAAGGATTCCATTTTTTCAACACTTCTACTAATCTTTTGTCATGGGACTTCACAAACACAAAATGGATTTTTCTACACAAGTGAGGAACCCCTCACTGTTTTTCAGATAGAACCATCCACATTTGCAGTGGGAGGCCTTTGAGAGATGGTGAAGATGAAGGAAGACCATAGAAGAAGCTTTCACTCCTCTAAGGCCACAAGAAGTCACATAAGACATTATGTGAACCCAAGAATTGGGAGTAAGTTGACATAGGCCAATGTCATACTTTTTGAAGAGATTAAAAATGAATAAGGAAGTGGGAAACCTAAGTCCTAGGTCAATTACTTCAGTATAAACAGGGAAGCAGTCTTCCGGGGCATCCAAAATGGTATCCCCCTTGTTATGGATGTTCAACTCAAAATACTCATTATTAAAAATTAAGTCACTACTCAGTTTATCCTTATTTATACCATCTACATATTCATCGGAGATCACTACATCATCAACATACCAGGAGAGGTACCTCTCTTCGTCTGAGGCTTGGAAGTGGTAGACTAAAGAGACCTCTCCTTTATAGGTAGGAACTTCCCTTACTTCCTCCTCGGGAGCTTCCTGTGCAGCTTCAGCATCCTTTCTTCCCTCAACCTGGGGAGTAGGATCTTGCTGATCAAGAGGACTCACATCTGAAAATTCAGATGCTGGAACTCTCAAAGTAGCAGTATCTTTATAGGCAATTTGTTTAACTCTTGCCATTGCAACTTCCTGCACAGGAAGAGAATGAAGTAGGAAAGACCCAGACAATAAGTGATCAGGAACAACAGAAGATTGAGTTCCAACAGAAGAAGTAGTACGAGGAGAAGGAAGTAATTTATTTAATAGGTTCTCATTATTATGTGGGGAAGAGGAGAAGAAGCCAATGGAAAATAAAGACAAGAAGTAAAGGAAAAACAAGAAAGAAAAAGAATTCAGGTAAATACCTGAAAAAGAGAAGAAAACTAGAATCTACTGTTCACACCAGAAACCGCCGCAACAACTGCGGAAATTGCCTCTGAAGCTTCTTGGGAGTTTGAAAGAAAACTGAGAACTTTTAGAGAGAGAAAGTGAATAAAAATGATTGAAAATGATTGTGAAACAATCATTTTCAATCATCTTATATATAAAGAAATTTGAAGGGGCACAAGAGTAAATTCCCCCTTCAAATTTGAATTTCCCCCAACAAAATCAAAGGGATGGTTGCGACATTAATAAATGCTAAGGAGGGTTACAAAATAACTTCCGAAACAGAAAGAAACGTCAGTTGGGGCATGGATTATGGATCCAAACACCCAACTGAGGGGCAAATGATGTGGCACGCCCACTCATGCCACGTGTCAGCATAACACTGGGCCATGTGTCCACTAAAAGTCCAGGTGGCACTGCCACATGGCAATGACTGGACCATCAAGGTGGGCTCCATACAGCCACGTGTCGCTGTAAGATTGGACCACGTGTCCACAACAACTACTCAAAAGAAAAGAAACCTCTGCCACGTGTCGCAATCCCATTTGACGCTACAAGGTAGGATAAAAAGAGGAATTTGGGCCTTGAGGCTTGAATGTAAAAGCCCATGAAGCTTTTACAAGTATCAACCAATTAGACGATGACAAATGTCATCGTCCAATTCGTTGGCCTCCAAACCAAAAGGCTATAAATACCCCTCAAGATCATCATTTTGGGGGCATTCAAACATTCAATTAAATTTTCATTCATTCTTACATCACACTAAGAGAATTTCTCTCACTAGTTTCCCTCTCTAGATTACCAAATTGCTAATTATTGTTAATTTGCCTTAATCCTCATACAAATACTTACTTAAGCATCGGAGGGGGAAAAAATCCTACGAGGATTTTATTCCCTTGTTTTGCAGGAATCGAGGTCCGAGCCATCAGGAAGTGAACAAGCCAACACCTGTCCATCTAACGTGTAGTCCTCTAGTTCCCTCTCCACGTAATCAGTTGAAGAGACCCTACAAGGACCTCATTCTACATCAAAAACAGAATACAAGCACAAATGAAAAAAAAAAACAGAAAATATAAAAACCAGAAAAAAAAAACATAAATTATAAAAATCATAAGAAAAACATAAATTATAAAAACCCCAAAAAAAATTTATAAAACATAAAATAACGAAAAAAAACAGAAAAAAATGAAAAAAATTGAAAAAAAAGAAAAAACAGATATAATTAAAAAAGAAAAGAATTAAAAAAACATAGAAAACGAAAAAAACAGAAAAAAAAAACAAAAAAACAGAAGAAAAAAAAAACAGAAATTATAAAAACTACAAAAAAATAAAAAAAATAAAAAAAAACGAAAAAAATGAATAAAAGAGGAAAAACAGAAAAACAAAGAAAACACAAAAAAACTGGAAAAAAATAATTAACAAAGAAAAGAATTATAAAACAGAAAAAACGAAAAAAAAAAACACAAAAAAATAAACACAAAAAAAAGCAGAAAAAAAGGAAAAATAAAAAAACAGAAAAAAACGAAAGAAAAAAACGAAAAAAATATAAAAAATTACAAAAAAGAAAAAAAAAGAAAAATAGAAGGAAAAAAATCAGAATTTAAAAAACGAAAAAAAAACAAGATAAAAACCAGAAAAGAATGAAAAAGAAAATCAACAAATTAAAAAACGAATAATAAAAAACTAACTGAAATAAAAATATTTAAACAAAACTCGAAAACAAAACAACAGATTTTGAAAAATAAATCAAAAGAACCCCAAAATTAGATCTAAAAAACGAATTAGCATCAAAAAAAAGAATCAACTCAAAAACAAAATAGAAAAAACGATAAAAACAAACCCCGAACAAAAAAACGAAACACTAACATAAACAAATCGAAAAAATAAAAACGAAAAATATACATTAATAATTTAATATAATGAAAACAAAATAGAAGAATAAAAAACAAAAACAAAAAAAAGAAATAAACATACCTTGGTGGATGTTGGAAGATTGAGGGAAGAGCAATGAGAGAAAAAGAGGAGGAGTGAGAAGTTGAATGATTTTTAGGGTTTGTGTTTGAAAGAGTAGTGATGGAAAATTTGGGTTTTGGGTGTTAGAGAGAAAGATGGGCTTATTTGATTTGGGCCTACTATTAAACACATAATATGCAGTATGCCGGGTCTGGTACTGGGTATCCACCGGGAATTGGTACCAGGTACCCGGATCAGAATAACCAGAACTGGTCCCGGTACCGGTTCCAACCGGGTAATTACCCCGACGGGTCCAGCCGAGTCCGAGTCCAAAACCGGGTACCCCGGTCCCAATGCTCACCCTTAAGGATAATATCTAGTTTTTGGTAATAAAGTAAATACCCAACCTAACTCGGTAGTTTATTTCTACTCCCTCGGTGGTTTTTTTTACTTGCTATGTATACTTGAAAGGAAGTTTCAGGGTGTGAGTCCTATGACTTATTTACCACTTTATGTTTTATTTTGTTGAAATTACATGATTTTATCACTATTAACCTTTTTAATCACCTTAAATTATCTAACTACCCTTTCTAATCATGTGGTCCCATGATGATGTTGATGTTTCCAAATAATCAGGCCATCTTGCTTTGTAGCAAGTAAATAACAACGGATGTAATATATATAAAAGGAGGATCATGTGAAATCTGTTTTCACCGTGAAAACTACAAAAAAAAAGGGTACAATAGAGGTATAAAAGGTACACGTACTTCATTTATGACATTTTCATAAATAATAAAAAAATTGTTGTAAATGTACCTATACCACTTTAATCTTAATATGTACCACTTTAAATCTTATATGTGCCCCTTTTTTGTGGTTTTCATGGTTTTCAGCTAACTTAAGGTTTTTAGTGGATCCTTACTCTCTCTCACTCTCTCTCTCTCTCTATATATATATATATATATATATATATATGTATGTATATAGAAAGAAGATCATGTGAAAACTGTTTTCATCGTGAAAACCACAAAAAAGGGTACAATAGAGGTACAAAGGGTACACGTACTTCATTGATGACATTTTAATAAATAATAAAAAAATTGTTGTAAACGTACCTATACCACTTTAATCTTAATATGTTCCGCTTTAAATCTTATATGTACCCCTTCTTTTGTGGTTTTCACGGTTTTCCGCAAACTTAAAGTTTTTAGTGGATCCTTACTCTATATATATGTAAAAAAAATGGTGCTGAGCCCAGCCCAGTGGGTTTGCTACCAAATTTTCCCAATAAAACTTACAATCTCCAATTTTATTCCTCCAAAACTAAACAACCCCCATATGATTTTAAATGATCTCAATGTGATTTCATATACATGTGATAGATTATTAAGTTAAAATTTTTAAATTCTCCCTTCTTAATGTGATTTCAACACTTAATGTGATTTCATATATATGCATGTGATAGATTATTAAGTCAGAATTTTTAAATTCCCCATTTCTTAGTTAGTGAGGTTTCATATGAACTCAATGTGATTTCAAATGAAGTCAATATGATTAATATGCATATGATAGATTATTAAGTGTAAATGTCAAAATCACCAATTTCTTTAATAGTGTGATTCATATGAACTTAATGTGGTTTAATATGCATGTGATAGATTAATCAGTGTAAATTTCAAAATCCCATCTTTCTTTCTTAGTGTGATTTCGTGTGAACTTAATGTGATTTAATATATATGAACTCAATGTGATTTTATATGAAGTTAATGCGATTTTATCTGCACGTGATAGATTATTAAGTGTAAATTTCAAAATTACCCCCTTTCATTCTTAGTGTGATTTCATATGAACTCAATGTGATTTTATATTTTATATGAAGTCAATGTGATTTAATATGCATGTGATAGGTTATTATGTGTAAATTTCAAAATCCCTCCTTTTTTTCTTACAACTTGTTTGGATACATAAAAGTGGAGGGAAGGGAAGGGAAGAGGAAGGAAAGGATGAAGATTCCTCCATTTAGATAGCAAAAATGAGAGGTGAGGGAATTGGGAGGAAGAAAAATGGAAGGAATTTGTTCTCTTCCATCCTTGAGCAACAAATCCTTCCAAAATTGAAAAATTTTGGAAAGAAATTCACACCATGACCCTTCTCCACTACCACCACTACCACCACCATTGTGTCTTCATTCTCCCTTCCTCACTCTCTCTTCCTTTCATCTCCTATTCAAATAAAGGAAACTAATTTATTTTCCCCTCCCTTTCCTTCCAAAAAAGTTATCCAAACAAGCCGTTAGTGTGATTTCATATGAAGTTAATGTGATTTAATAATTTTTAAAATCCCCCTTTTTCTTAATGTGATTTCATATGAACTTAACATGATTTCATATAAAGCTAATGTGATTTAATATACATGTGATAGATTATTAAGTGTAAATTTAATTTTAGTGTGATTTAATTTTAGCCTCAACAACTCCAAAATTAAATAAATGAAGGCAATACAAATTGAAGGAGGTGATAATTAATTTTTTATTTGAATTTCCAAACCAACCAATGGGCCGATCCAATGGGCGAGAAAAAGTTGGTAATTAATTTTTTTTTTAAATAAGGGTAAACGGGCTGGGTATATTGGGTTGGGTATTTACTTTTTACCAAAATCTTGCAATTACCCCCATACCCCTGGTTGATTCCTCAATCTAATTCAGGAATATCATCCCTCATTACATTTCACCTTCTTGATCGGAATATGGATAAAAATGGATCTCTTTTTCTTCGACTTGGGCCTTGTTTGATTTGTATGGGAAACTAATTCCTAAAGTGTTATGAAATAAACAAACGAAGGAAAAAACAAATGTAGAGAATTTATTGAGAGGGTTTTTTATTGTATTTCAATATTAAGGTGCAAAAAGTTACATTAGAACATCACATATTTGTACTAAGAAGATAATGTACTTAAAAAGTAATATCATTGATTGTTGTGAATTATTGGAGCATGTCATTCATTATTTCTGCTATTCATTTCTCTTGTTGAATACGTTATTCTCAACATTCCTCCTTCAATGTCATGCTTATTCTGAATGTGATTTGAAATTATATTACCTCATAAAAAACCTTGTGCCACAAGTCTCGCCTTGGTGTGTGGATTAATTTTCTTATTCCTTTTGGTGTGTGGATTAATTTTCCAAAAACTTCTCGCTTTTTTGAGCAATTTTAATTCAACTTGGATTGCCTCTTTCCACCTTTTCCAATCCTTTCTTGAGCGACATTCATCTAAAGTCTTTGGTTCAATATCATTTTCATCATGTATCATTTCAACCGCTATGGTGTAAGCAAAGATTTCATCGATGATAATATTTTTCGATTCCATTGTTTTCTTGAAAAAAACATAATTTGTGGATATTTCATTATTGTCAATCCTTCTATCTTCCTTTTCTCCAGTGTCATTTTCGATTCCTGGTTCTCAGCCGTAGTAATGGGATTTGTTTCAATTGTCATCTCATCATGCCTTTTTAATTTTCTAGATTTAGTATCTTTTGATCCAGGTGGACTACCACACTTTCTATGCGCAATAGACTCATTTTCAATTGCATTCTCATCACTAGGAATTTCAATACGTGCAGGTGTATTTTCTACAGGTATATGGGATTTTGTCACTTTCTTAGTGTTTGTGAATGGATCAGGAAATCTATTTGCAACACCTTGCAAATGAACAATTTTCTTGACTTCTTGTTTGATGTGGATTTTAAGTGGTACTCGCATATATCCCTCAAAACTCACAATGATATTCAATTGAATTATCACTCCTGACAAATTAATTGAATGCTAATAAATTAGATAAGTTATGAAAGTAATCAATCAGGATACAAAACTCATCCTCACTCCTGATAAACGAATTTTATGAACACTTTGAACAATCAACTCTTCAATTGCACAAATAATAAATCACACGAAAATTTATTGATGACTCTCAAAAAGACTTGTGTTGTTACATGGAATTTTTAGGCTATTTATAGTACAAGATATCCTAACAACCTTATAACAACTCTAATAAATCCTAACTAACTTTGAAACAACTCACAAAACAAACTAGAAAACACACAAGCCAAAAGTTATCCAAAATCCGCTCCTTAAGATTGAGATAGGTGATCGGTTTTTGTGACGAGCCAAATCCAACAAATCTTAGGCAATTCTAACAAACAAATCTAACAAAATAACTAAAAACAAGATAGACATCACAAAACTTCAATCTTATATATCCACAAGAAGCACGTCCAAAAAGAAGCCCAAAATCCCTTTCTTGATCGTCAAAACTCGTGCCCAAGAAGAGAGGTTGCATTTTCTTGAATTTCCAAGATTTTGCTTCAATCTTTCAAAAACCGTTCCAAGAATGAATTTTTTAAATCAAGAAACCTTTCAAGAATGAATCTTTTAATCAAGAAACTTTCAAGAAACCATCCACTATGCTTCAAAGATAATCTTGAAGTAAGACATTAGCATTGTGTCTCACACATAGAAGCAATAAAGTCCAAAATCAAAAAAACCCTATCAAGTAAAGCGGGAAAAACCTTATAGATAAAACCAACTTGTTCCCTAAATTCACCAACCATCCTTTAAAGTGCTAATGTTGATAGTCAGACCAACATTGAAAACTCAAACGACACACCACCAATTATTAACACCTTAGTCCACCAACAACATGTATAATAGTGATTAATGGTAATTGTTGTGATAGCCATTTATATAGCCATCACGATAGCCACTATCGTCCACAACATCATCAATCTTTACCATTGTCACCCACACTTGTGTTTTATCCTTGTCAATCCAATTGGGTTCAATATAAGGTTGATTGGCTCATCCACAATTGGTTTTGATCTAGATAACTCATATGTGCTCAAATTCACATCATTGTTCGCAACAAGAGCTTGCCCTTGGATGAAGTTTAGATGATTGTATGGCAATCTGTGTAATTTGTATATCCGTTTTGAATAGGTCTACTTTCATTGACATGAGATATTTTATGACGGATGGAGAGTCAAATCCAACATCAATTCCCATCCTTCGCTGTAGACCCATTTTTGTTCGTGCAGGTGGTGCAATAGGCACATATACAACACATCCAAATATTCTTAAATGTGTGCGAGGTTAGTTTCTCAACCACAGACCAATAAAAATGGTGCCGCCTAATAAGCACCCAAGTGGTGCCGCCTTTAGGTTAATCCTACTGTGATGCTACTTTTTATCATACGAAGAGATTATAAAAGAGATCTAGTAGAGGACCACATGATGTGGCGGAGTCTCGTACTCTAAACCTCGTCACCGTACCCATGAAACTAGTGCACGACCTAACCAATTGGAAATCGTCGCACCTCACCTTGGCCGGTGAGAATGTGGCCATTTGGGTTTGTACGAATCTACGGAGTGTAGTTGTGGCTTTTGTGGGAGTTACATTCCAAGCCAAGCGTACTCACCCTATGCGATGACCCTTCCCGTGGTCTAAAGAACAACAATACGTGCATGAAGGTGACCTCGGTGGCACGTCCACAGTTGGTTGGTACTCTTATTAGGCCTGATGTTGCTACTAAGGTAAGAGATAGATCCAAACTAAATGTATTGAGTTGAGGTGGAGATTGATGGTGAATTACATGAATGTATTGAGCTCCAAACTGAGCATGGAGTCTTGTTTAAGAAACATGTTTACTATGAGTACATGCCTGTGAGATTTAGTATGTGTGGAGTTTATGGACAAAAAGCTACAATTTGTCCTAACAAGAAGAAACAGTTGCAATGGAAGCCCAAGGATATGGAAAGGCTAAGGATTTACGTGATTCCAAAGTCGCATAGGCAGCTGAGCCTACTGTAGAGCATGGGCTAGCTTATGTCTCTTCTATTGTTATGGCATAGGATCCAGCGTATAATGTCCTTAGCTTTAAGGACCCACTTATGCAGACTAGAACTGAAACCCCTGCTAGTCTCATTCTTCTTAACTCTCTCCTATTCTTATGCTGAACTTTGGACAATTAGCTCATATAGGAAGTAGTTTGACTGGTGGGGGGGGGGGGGGGGA
>PYUH01000443.1:0-13350 GCA_016808085.1 Suaeda aralocaspica | reverse complement strand
GGGGGGGGGGGGGGAGATACTAATGGATAGTTACTTTTATGGAATGTTAGGGGTCTCAACAATACCTCTAAGCAAAAGGAAGTTAAACTAATGACAGAAGAGAAGAAGGTTGGTTTTTTGGGTTTAGAGGAAACTAAGGTTAACCCTGAAAAATTTGATAGTTTATATCAATATATACTGGATGGGAGGTGTGTTACTTCAAACTTTAGGGTTATTACAGGAGGGAGAATCCTGATTGCATGGCTTCCTCATTTCTTTCAAGTTAATGTCATTGCTATAGATGGTTAGCATATTCATTGTGAAGTGCATAACTTTGCCCATACATTGAAGTTTTTCTGTACTGTGGTGTATGGGGTGAATGATCCTAAAGGAAAGGGTTCCTTGTGGAGAAATTCTGGAAGCCATTGGTGATACTATGTCTGAGCCTTGGTTGGTTTCAGGTGATTTTGACATTCCTTTGTATGTGGAGGATAGAGTTGGTAGGATGGTCTCTTTTTGGGAGATGGTAGATTTCAAATATCATGTTGACAGTTGTGGTTTGAAGGAAATGCCTTAAACTGGGTGTATATTTACTAGGAATAATAAGCAGTATAGGGAGCATAGATTATTTTCCAAAATGGATAAGACCATGATTAATGAGGAATGGATTTACTCATATTCTCAGGGTTATGTGCACTATGCCACCCAAGGTAGATTTGACCAATGTCCTGCCTTCATTAGTTTAAGCGATATTCCTCATTAAAAAGAAGAGGTCTTTTAGATTTTTGAATATTTGGTGTTCTCATGAGATGTTTCAGGAGGTGGCTAAGAATGAATGGTTAGGGGCATTGGATGGGTATAAAATTTATCATGTGGTATCCAAAACAAAAAAGCTTAAAAGATTTGAGCGAGTTACATAATAACAAGTTTTCATTCTTGGAGATTAGATATTTTCTAGCTCAGTACAAAGTGTAAGACATCCAGACTCAGTTACTAAATAATATCAATCCTAAACAAATGAGAAGGAAAGTAATGCTATCATCAAATGGGCAGGTCTAAAAAAGGAGTATACCCAGTTGTTGGCTCTGAAGCTAAGCTTGATTGTCTTGCTCAAGACGATGACAATACAAGTTACTTTCAGAGTTGTTAAATTAAGGAACTAACAATTACAAGTGTTGGACATTATTAACATGCTTGCTAAGATGTGTGTAGGGAAAGTGGCTGTTATGGCTGCATTTATTGAGTACTATAAGGATTTTCTGGGGTCAAACTCTAGACCTAAAAAGCAGGTTTGTCAAGACATAGTTGTAGCTAGGAATATTATTCTAGAAGATCTGGCTCATTGTTTAAAGCTGGAGATACTCAGGAGCATGTAAGCAAGGTTACGTTTTCTATTCCTGGTAACAAAGCCCTTTTGGTCCAAATGGTTATAATAGCTCCTTTTATAAAAAGTACTGGGAGATTGTGGGGCATGACGTAGTTCTAGTAGTTTTAGAGTTCTTCACAAGTGCTAAAATGTTAAAAATGGTTACCTGTACAAACCTCATTTTGATTCCTAAGGTTCGGAATCCTAGTTCATTTTGGAGTTCATGTCTATAGGTTGTTGTAATACCCTCCATAAGTATATTACCAAGCTTATTTGTCTAAGGTTGAAGAAGGTGTTTCCAGCTCTGGCTTCTCATAATCAGTCTGGCTTTATAAAAGGCAGGCAGATTGTGTAAAACATTACTATTATCCAACATATAGTGGGGAGATATGGGAGGACCGATTTTCCTCTGGTTGTTTGTTGAAGATAGACATTAATAAGGCTTATGATTCTATCATATAGGACTTTTTGGAAGGGATTCTTCATGCTTATCAGTTCCCTTCTCAGTTTGTGAGGATTTTTATGGAATCTGTGACTACACCATCCTACTCTATGAATGGTGCAGTGGATGGCTTCATTCAAGGTGAATAAGGGATAAGGAAAGGAGATCCCCTATCTCCTATACTTTTTGTTCTGTGCTTGGTTGTCTCTCAAAGTTACTGAATAAAGCAGCGGAAAGTGAGGGTTTCCATTTTGACCCAAGGTGCAAGAGTATGAAGCTGTATCATCTTGGATTTGTAGATGATCTCATCAATTTTTGTTTAGTTGAGAAGAAGTCTATAGACCTAATTTTTTAGGGAGTATGAAGGAATTTACTACTTTCTAAAACCTTAGCTTGGTACTAGCCCCACAAAGTCGAACATCTATTTTTGCAATGTGGATAATGATATTAAGCAAGCAATTCTAGCTCAGCCTAGGTTTAGTGAAGGGAGTTTGCCATACCGGTGTTTGGGAATGAATGTTAGTGCCAAGAAGATGACTGTAAATGATTTTAATTGCTTGTTTAACAAGATGGTGGAAAAAAAAATCAGGACATGGGGGAGTAGGACTATGAGTTTTGCTACTAGAGTTCAGCTTGTGAATGCTGTCTTGCTCTCTTTGCATGTGTAATAGGCTTCTATTTTTATTTTACCAAAAAAGGTGTTGGATAGTGTGATTGCTATTTGTAGGAATTTCTGGTGGACTGGTAAAGCTACTTACACTAAGGCCCCTGTTGTTTCTTGGGATCTGGTGTGTAGGCCTAAGCGTGAAGGAGGGCTAGTTTTCCATAATGTACATGACTAGAACAAAGTTGCTGTAGCTAAATTGGTCTGGAAAATTGCGCAGAATAAGGAAAGTTTGTGGATGTAATAAGTTAATCATATATACCTTAAGGGCAAGAATTGGAAGAGATATCATTGTCCATCCTCTACTAGTTTGAGTTGGAAGCAAATATGGCGTATGAAGGATTAGTTCAAGATAGAATATTATGGTAATACTTGGAGACATAGTGCCACGGGGTATTTTGTTTCTAGTGGCTATAATAAGTGGCTGCAAGAAGCTAGAAATAAGGTCCCTTGAACTAACTAGATCTGGAACATAATGTCTGTTCCTAAACATAGATTCGTTGTTTGGCTAGATAATCTAGATAGAATTCAGGTGAAATCTAAACAGACTCAGTGGGGGATTGCTGCAGATGACAATTGCCCCCTGTGTGGTGTTGTTGCTGAAACCATAAATCCTCTATTCTTCCAATGTCCTTTTACTATCAGATGTAAAAGTGAATTGGAGAAGCAGCTAAATGTCCAGTTCCCTTGGAATTCCTTACAGCAATGTTAGGGAGGATTGAGCAACATTCAAGGTAATGGAGGAAGTGGATGAATCTTTGGAAGCCTTTATAACTAATAATGTACTCCATGAAAACAATGAGACTAAAGGTTATGAGCTTATTCGTGAGGACAAAAGGAGTGTGCTACGCCTCCTCCTAAGGTAGAACTCAATCCCCTTCCTTCTCTTTTAAATTATATCTTTTTAGATGATAATAAGTCTTGTCCCATCATTATTAATGCTAAACTTGATAACACTTTGATCGAAAAATTGCTTGTTGTATTATGAAAATATTGAAGTGTTATTGTTTACACCATTGCCGACATAAAGGGAGTGAGCCCCTTTTTATGAATGCATTGGACTCTCCTTAATGATGCCAATGCTTCATTAATTGAGCATCAATGAAGGTTAAGTCCGAATATGAAAGAAGTAGTGCGAGTGGAAGTTCTCAAACCACTTAAGACTGGCATCATCTTCCCTACATCTGATAGAAGGTGGGTGAGCCCGGTCCAAGTCGTGCCTAAGAAAGGAAGCATGACTATTGTGAAGAATGATAAGGGAGAATCGATCTCTACTAGATCAGTTACCGAGTGGCACATGCGTATTGACTATCGGAGACTCAATAAAGCCACATGGAAAGATCATTTTCCCTTACCATTTACCGACCAAGTACTTGAGCGTTTGGTTGGTCATTCCCATTGTTGTTTTCTTGATAGGTACTTTGGTTTTTTCCAAATTCTGATTAACCTCGAGGTTCGGGAGAAACCGCCTTTACTTTCCCTTTTGGTACCTTCCACTAGTAGAAAAATCGAGATATGCTGTTCTTCATTTGCTGCGTTCCTTTTGGTGAATTAAAAATACGGAGCAATAGGTTATAGGCGCAGAGTAAGAGCATACTTATTACTCCTGTCGTATTTTAACTGGAGAAAATTATTAATGGCTCCGGTTATTGTGACATTAGCTCCGGTTATATAACCGGGGTAAAAAGCTTCATTTAAAACCAAAAAAAAGGAAAAAAAAACGGATAACCTAATCCCACTATCACAAAGTCAGTATACTTCCTTCTTTCAAATCCGTAATTTGATTTTTTTTCCTTCTTTCTTTCATTCTTCTCAAAGTCTCTCAAACCCTCACTAATTTTTCCTCAAAGTCTCTCAATTGTCACTAATTTCTTCTCAAAGGTATGTCAAATACTCAATAATCATCTCTAATTTCTACTCAAAAGTCTCTCAAAGGTTTGTCACTAATTGGTTGTGTTAACGGTGCATGACAGGTTGTTCGGTGCTGCGTGGGTGGCGGCTGTTTGGCTGTAAGGTGGTTGCTAGGTGCGTTGGTGCTGGGTGAGTCTCAAATTATAGTTTTAGTTGGTTTCAAATTCTGATTTTTGTTAGGGTTTAAGTTGGTTTAATTTATGATTTTTATGCGTGATCTATTACTTTGATGATGTGGGTTTTGTTTAGAAACTTCATTTAATTTGTGGGTGTTTTTTTTATTTTCTGATTTTTCATTGATTATTTTCACTTACTTTTACTGTTATCTTTTTAGCTTATCTAGATCTTTGTTAACCTGTTGTATTCAAGTTTTTTGTTCATTTTTGGTCAGTCAAATGAATCATATTAGTGAAATGAAGCTTAATCTTATGTTTAATGGATAAAAGATTGAATCTTTTTACTTTGGTTTAGCTGCTTTTAGTTTAAATCAGTTAGATTTTGTATAATTAAGTGCTTTTTATTGTAGATTTAGTGTCATTTTAGCATTGCATGTAGCTTAATTATATGTGTTTAGTCCTTGCTTAAATCTGACCATTTTATGCATTAATTGGTATTATGAATTCTGTTAAATTATATATAATATAGTTTTTATAAAATAGATTTTGTGTTCTTCACTTGTAAGTTGACTGTCCAAGAATCTGTAATTTAGCTAGATTTAGTTGCATATTTTGTTTCTGATGTATGTTTGTGTTCTTTTATGTTCTTTAATTAATGACCAATGGACCATGATAGCCCACAGATGATATAACTTGATACACTCCAACTTCTCGCCTCTCATTGCAATAAGTCATGTTGATGGTGGTTCTTTCTATGTCAACTTAACTTCATACGTTTCATTCTAATCAAAGAACATATTTTAGACTTTCAATTCGTATTTTAGACTTTCATTATTTATGTGATACCCCACATTTTCACGTCTTTTAAGAAAGTATTTTTGTATTTTATTTGTATAATTTTAATATATTTATTGTAAATTATGTTCAATAGCAATACTAAATGAATAATAATAATAATAATAATAATAATAAATAATAAATAATTTTTAATTAAAAATAATTATTTGTGTTCATAAATAATATTTTATGTTTATAAAATATTTTAAAAGGCTTCTAAAAATAGAATTTTCAAGAGTTTCCTAATTTATTTTGAGGCAAGGGCCTAAAGGTAATTTCCACTTGTTAGGATAAGTATAGGCTTTTCCAAATCCTACTTTGGGGCCTATAAATACCCTTTAAAATCCAAATTTTCAGTTTTTATTCATCATTAGAATATTTTAGAAATCCAAATCCTAATTTATTTTGAGTTTAAAAGGCTTCTAAAAATAGAATTTTCAAGAGTTTCTTAATTTATTTTGAGGCAAGGGCCTAAAGGTAATTTCCACTTGTTTGGATAAGTATGGGCTTTTCCAAATCCTACTTTGGGGAATCCAAATTTTCAGATTTTATTCATCATTAGTTGTTATTAGGATTTCAAAATCTAGAGAAAGAAGAGAGAAAAAAAAAGGGGAAGGGATTTCCGAAAAAATAATTTCAATCGGTTTGTTTTGGAAAAAAAAAAGAGAGGCTCGTTTTTTTTACCTCGGGATTCTTGCCCTCGCTGGAGCTCGCCGGACCGCCGCCCTCACCGCCGCCAGCCACCACTCGCCGGCCACCACTTCCTCCCCCTTCGGTATTTTTCGAACTTTATAAAACAAAAGAAATTCTCCTTTTTTTTTGGTTCAATCTTGCAAATTCATGTTCATATTTATGTTTAATCATGCTTTTATAAGTTTTAATAAAGTTATGATTTGTTTTAAGGCATGAATTAATTTGTTGCTCATGAAATCTTAGATTAAGGTTTATAAAGTATGAAAGTTTTGATTTTTATGAGTTTTTATGATCTAAACTTCAATATTATGATCATGAATTATTGTTGTGTGAATTTATGATGATTTTATGAAGTTTAGTTGGACATTTAAAGGCTTTGAATATAAAATAAATTGCTGTTCAAATTTTGTAGTCATGAAATTTAATAGAATAAATATTACGAACATGTTTTGGCATATGAAAAATTATTCTAAAGCATAGATTGGTTTCATAATTATGTTAGTTGGTTGTAAAAGAGTTTTGGCATGAATTTATGATGTTTTTATGAGTTTTTCATGACTTTAAAGTTAATCAATAAATCTGAAATTTTTATAAAAACAAGTTAAAGTAAGTTTTAAGTGTTCATATTATACTAGTATGATCACATATTAATTCTATGATGTTACATGTAATTTTTAGTATGTTTTATGAAGTTTAAAAGTGATTTTAAGCATGTACAACATGCTGTCCAGATTCTATAAAGTGAGTTATTAGGCTTTTAAAGTATGTAATTAGCATGAATTGATCATATAAATTAAGTAATACATTGTATGATTGATTTATGTTGTTTTTGAAGTTTTTCAAGGAGTTTTGGTAATTTTAAATTGCTGTCCACTTTTCTAAAGTGGCATAAAATTTATATTAAGGTTTTATAAAGTATAAATAAGTCCCGAAAACCAAGTAATCATACAATAGAAAATTAAAGTGCAGTATGGAATTGAATAGAGACCATATAAGGAATGTTATGGACAAGTTTCCAACATAGAAGTTAGTTTATAGTTGTTGTAGAACTTAGTCAACAAGGTTTTAATTTAGTTTCGATTTTCCTTATGTAGGAGACTTTGATCTAGTCCACTTCTAGAAGTTGCAATGGTGCACCATTATTTTACAAGGTACATAAGTACTAAACACAAACACAGGAATTAGAATTCATGCTTGGATGATCCTTGATTATACGAAATATTGTTATGCTTGTTTTGAATCATGAATTATGTGTATGACAAGTTTATTAGAAGCATGATTTTATAGTATGTTGACATTCCATGTTATATATTAATTAGTATAAATTTTAAAAGATTGAATTGGAATGTTATGGTCAGTTTAAATTGGCCAATAGTTTATGAATAAAGGAAAGGAAGTTGTTTTTGAGTTATTTAGTTACTTAATCAACAAGAAAGGTAGCTGTGAAATTTTATTCACATGATTAAAAGAGAGTTATGAGCAACTATTTTACACATGTTGCCACTCACAGTTTTAATGTGTGGTCAAGGAGAAAGTAAACAGTTAGCCACTCACAGTTAATGTGTGGTAAAGGAAGTTCAGTTTAATTAAAGGACACACATAATATTAATTTTGAATCACCTTAAATTGAAGATAATTTACATGGCTTGTTTGTTTTGATGCATGTCTTTATGTGATGATTGTATGTGAGTCATAACATTGTTAAACCGGTTAATAACGTAAAGTGTAAGAGGATTTGCATCAAAACTCTTGGAACGTATATACCTTGAGTATGAACAATGGGGGGAGTCGTATGGAACAGTGATCTATGAAATTCCGTCACTTTATGTGGCATAGTAATACCTTCTTGGAGTTGCTCCCAAGTTGGTGCCCAATAGGGAAATAATTTTAAGGAGGAAACCCGTTCGATGTAGGATCTATAAGTTTAAATATAATAATTAATTTAGTTGAGTCTATGTACAGGTGAAAGGTTGTCAAAGGTAAGTTGTGTGTATGCTTATTTCTTATTGTTTTGTTGCATGGTCTTTAGTAGTTATGTACTCAGCTTTGCTGACTATTTGTTTTGTGTGCATGGCTTTGTCTTGGACTTGGCCCTATAATGACCCACTTGTTGGTGAGTAGTTGCCTAGTATAAGAAAAGTTGCAGGTACAAGTGTGCATATGTCATTTCATGATGGGTTGGAGTGAGAGCTTTTGCTGTGTTTTGTAGCTTTATTTTATATTGCTTGTGAATTACTAACTATTACCTGGATGTTGTTTTATTTCCTAAAGACTTTGGTTTTTGGTTTTAAGGTCCATTAATATGTTTCCAATGTGTAATAAAGTTTAAAGTTTATTTTTATTTTGAGATTGTTTTGAAGTTTAGTTTTAAATTAGTTTTTGGTTTTAAGACTGTCGCTGTAGTACTTTGATAAATGCCTTAGTCGTTATCATGGTGGCGGTAATACTTTGGTTTTTCCGTATTTAGAGGTTTTATTATATATAATCCTTAATAATTATAATATGTTTTCTGCAAAAATAATAAGTAAGAAGTTAGGAAATTCCAGGGTGTTACAAAGTGGTTATCATAGCTTAAATTTTGAAATAAAATAAATTTTATTTTATTTTTGGAGGTACCCTAAGTTTTATTTTTTGGAAAGAGGAATTTCTTATTTTGGAAAGTTTTTGAAAATGGAATTTTTTCTAAAAATAGTAATATCCGAAAATGGAAAGTTTTGAAAAATAAATTATGTGTGCAGGTATGCAAGGAATTTAGGTATGTATTATGTGTTATTGCTTCAATACCATGTGATGAGCTTGGGTAGGAAGTTTGGGCATGTAGGATAGACTCTGTTTCTGTTCTTTCATGCATTAATGTTCATGTTTTAAGGTGTTGCTTATGTGAATAGTTGTGTGTAAAGGAAATTGTATGTTAGCCACAAGACCCTTTTTGTAGAACTGCTAGTTTGTTTTGTTTTGTTTTGGGATGGATGAACCATTAGTCTTAAGTTTTGTGCAAGATGTCATATAGTATGCCTAGTAAAGATACTCAAATAGGAACTTTGGAGAAGAAAGACTACGAAAGTCTACCTCAGTATCTCTGAAAAATACGGTTCTACTGTTGGTATATGAGTACTGTGTTGAAATTGCCACAATGGGATCAGCCCGACTATGTATCAGCCCTGATTGTTAAGTGCTTGCCCGACCGTTCACCCTATTTAGAAATCAAGGCAAAGTTTAGTGATTTCCACTTTGTTGGAGGACTTCAGAACTATTCTAAGTATAAGGATGCAGTTGGCCAATGGGGTTGTGATTGGAGATTTTTGGAGGGGTACATTGCTAGGAAAGAGCAGGAGTATCAGGAAATGAATGTAAGTGATGAGATCCCGCCCACACCAAGCCCAAAAGATAGCCAAGGAAGTGAAGACCAGATGTTGAAGGAGACTACTACGGGTTCGAAGACTGATGAGTCAAGGGATAGTTCGTGTTATGAAATCAAGAACCCATCCAGACCCAGTAATTCCAGTGTATGTTGTTTTGGTAACCGATTTCGAAGAAGATGAAGAAGAATTAGATCCTGAGGAAAAAATGGAAGAAGAAGAAGCAATGGAGGAAGAAATGGAAGTTGACACTAGGAATGATCCTGAATTCATACCAAAGAAATATGTGATGTCAAGAGACAAGAAAGATAATGTTAATGTTTAGAGACTTTGTTTAGATCTGATTTAGCTATTTTTGTTTAATGTTTCTAACATTTAGTTGAATAATTTAAGTTATTGTTTACATTAGTTTGAATAAGTGGCAGTGAGCCGTAAGAAATGATAAGAGGAGTTAAGTAATAAATTTCTTTTATGAAGTAAAGCCTCAAGTAGAATAGAACCAAGGGAATTATTTTTATTTCTTATGTGCCTTATTTTTATTTTAATGGTTGTGTAAACAATCAAAACAAAGTGAATCATTCGCTCTACAAGAATGAAACTTCTTTTATGAGACGAAATGAGAAAGTTTTTTATGATTTAAGTTTATGTTGTCCTAACTTACAATTAGACATAATTTAATATAAAGGTCTTTTCCTCTACAGGAGAAATAGAATGGTTGAACGTAACAACAATCAGCTAAATGAAGTAGTGAGGCAATTAGCTACTATAGCTGAACAGTTAGCTGGCAGAGGAAATGGAAATGCTAGTGACCCTGCTGGGGAACTTTTCAAGAAAATTTCTCGAAGTAAGCCACCCACTTGCTAAGGAGAGCATAATCCAACTATTCTAGAGGGATGGTTGAGAGAGTTTAATAAGTTGTCTGGGGCAGTAGAGTGCTAGAGGAGCTTAAAGTGAACCATGCTGTTTACTATCTGAGAAGAGAAGCTGATCTATGGTGGTCATAAAATGAGGCTGTAATAAGGGCTTTACCAGGATTTAATTGGGATATGTTTCAGGAGCAAGCTCGTAATAAGTTCTAACCTGTGTTCCTTCAAAAACAAAAGGCTAAGGAGTTTCTAAAGCTTAAGATGGGAAGTATGTCTGTCACTGAGTACTACTCTAAGTTCATAGAATTGTCTAGGTTTGCTCCTGAGGCTATAGCAACTGATAGGTTGAAGGCTAGTCGTTTTGGGAGAGGGTTACTCTTAGACCTCCAGTGATGGGACAGATCTTTGAGTCCTTGGATGATTTATATGGTAGAGTTGCACACCTGTATGCCATAAACCAAAAGAAGAAGGAGGTATAGAAGGAAGGTGAGACGAGGGAGAAAAGGAAGGATGGTGGAGGAAACTTCAATCAACAAGGAAGTCATGCTGGATATAGGATACCTCATTTCAACAACAACTTCCAGGGTAATAGAGGAAACTTTGGGAAGCCTACTTCTGGAAATGGGAATAGGGCTCAGATGGCTAGTCAAGGAGGGCATGTGTACTATTGCAAGGTGTGTCCTAACAATCACCCAGGAAAGTACTGTGCAGGGAACCCAGTGACTTGTCGGTTGTGTAACAAACTTGGACATCGTGAGTATGATTGCTTCTCTAAGAACAAAGGAAAGGAGGGACATATTCTCAAGCTAGGGGGAATTCAGCTGGCGGACAACAAAAGGGTTTGCAAGGAAATATAGAAGGAAAGGTGACACCTTAAGCTGGGAATAGGAATGGGGGTGGGAATGGAGCAGGACAAACTAAGACCTCAAACACTGGAAAGCTGAATGTGATGGCTCGAAGTGAAGCTGATGCTAATAAGGATGTGATTACTGGTACTTTTTCTATTCACTCTCTTCTGGTTAAAGTTTTATTTGATTTTGGTGCAACATACTCTTTTGTATACACTAAGCTTCTAGAAAAGTTAAAGCCTGTGTTGGGAAAAGTAGATGCAATAGATATGTCAATAGTGTTACCTTCAACACAAGAAGTGCAGTGTTCAAGGAGATTTCAAGATGTTCCTATTGAAATTGACGGGGTGGAGTTTAAGGTTAACCTAATCGAGTTTGATTTAGGTGACTTAGAAGTGATCCTATGGATGGATTGGTTGAGTAAGCATAAGGCTGAGATTCTATGTGAACCACATAAGATCTCGTTAATGAATAAGGGTTAGAAGGTGAGCTATTAGAGGGCAGGAAGACCAAAACACAACAAAATAGTGACAGTAATGGGGTTTGCTAGGTTTGTGAACAAAGGTTTTCCAATTTAAATTTGTAGTGTGAGAGATGTATATCATGTGGAGACTGCTAAGCCCGAGGATATTGAGGTAGTAAGGGACTTTCTTGACGTATCTCCGGAAGAGATTCCGGGGATGCCACCTAAATGAGAATTTGATTTTACCATAGTCTTAGTCCCAGGAACAACACCTATATCCAAAGCACCCTATAGGATGGCGCCTGCAGAAATGAGTGACTTGAAGGAGTAGTTGCAAGATTTATTGGAAAAAGGTTACATTAGGCCTAGTGCTTCACCTTAGGGAGCACCAGTACTATTTGTGAAGAAGAAAGATGGGAGTTTGAGGTTATGTATTAACTATAGAGAGATGAATAACCTGACAATCAAAAATAAGTATCCACTACCGAGGATAGATGACTTGTTTGATCAATTAAAAGGAGCCAATGTGTTTTCGAAGATTGATTTGAGGTCAGAATACCATCAATTGAGAATTGCTAATGAGGATATACCGAAAACAACTTTTCGTACGAGATATGGGCATTATAGTTTATTGTTATGCCTTTTGGGTTAACCAATGCACCAGCAATCTTCACTGATCTAATGAATAGGATTTTCCAACGATTTCTAAATAACTTTATAGTTGTCTTCATTGATGACATCTTGGTGTACTCTAAGAGTAAAGAAGAATATGTGGAACATTTGAGGACAATCTTGATGACATTAAGAGAGAATGAGTTGTATGCTAAGTTCTCGAAATGTGAGTTCGGTTGGAGAAGGTAGCATTTTTGGGGCATATTGTGTCTAAAGAGGGAGTTGAAGTAGATCCAGCCAAAATTGAAGCAGTTAAGGAGTAGCCTACGCCTAAGAATGTAACTGATGTACGAAGTTTCTTAGGGTTAGCAGGTTATTATAGGAGGTTTGTGAAGGACTTTTCGAGGATTGCTAATTCCATGAAATCGTTAATGAAGAAAGACTGTAAGTTTGAGTTGAGTGATAAGTGTGAAGAGGCATTTCAGACCTTAAAAGAGCGTTTGACTACTGCTCCAGTGCTGACATTGCCAGATGAAAGTGACTCTTATGATGTATATAGTGATGCTTCTAAAAATGGTTTGGGATGTGTGTTAATGCAAAATAGAAAAGCGATTGCTTATGCTTCAAGGCAATTGAAACCATATGGGGCAAACTACCCTACTCCCGATCTGGCATTAGCAGTGATCGTGTTTACTTTGAAAATATGGAGGCATTACATGTATGGGTAAAATGTAGGAGATACACAGACCACAAGAGTAAAAGGTACTTTTTGATATGTGCGGTTTTTATAGTGTTTTTCCCCTTGTTTCGAGTCAATTTTATGCCTAGAAGTTGTTAATCTGGCTTTATTTTAGCTCATTCGATGTTCTTTAGCTAATTTGAAGTGTCTCGTCAAGTTTGATTAATTNTTCACTGAAAAGGATTTAAACATGAGACAGAGGAGATGGCTTGAGTTGATCAAGGATTATGACTTAGATATCCGATAGAATGAAGGGAAAGCTGATGTGAAACAAAGTAATAACTTCGAAGGTTTGATAATGGCTTCTAAGAATGATGCAAGTATGGAGGAAATAATGGCTGATGGAGATTCAAGGCTTTTGGGATCTTCAAAGACATCATCATAGTGTGTATGGTGACACACGAAAATACTTGATCATTGAAGCAAAGGAAAGAATGGCGGAATTAGGGGAATAA
>PYUH01004019.1:0-79296 GCA_016808085.1 Suaeda aralocaspica | reverse complement strand
CAACGCAATGCATATGGCGGGATTTTTGAAAGATTTTTGAAGTTGTGGGCAACGTTGTCAACGCGGAATTTTGTGTTGTTTGACTTGGTCAACCTAGGGTTGTTATTCGGATATATGGTGGCTAGATTTGATTTGCAAAATATCTAAGATTTAGACTAGAAATCAGATTACAAAATATATGGTGCAAGATATGTATCCGGTTTTGATAAGATTTTCTTGTTATCCTAATCTTAGTTTGTTATACCATATATCTAAGGTAGTTAGGATATGTTTAGATTTCTGAAATATTATGTGATATGTTTAGCCTATAAATAGGATGTAAAATACATCAATAAAATTCAGATTTGAGAAATTAAAACACAAGTTGTTTCCGGTTTTCTTTTGTTTCACGAAGTAAACAATTTTTTGAGAGTTTCTTGTGAGAAATTCGATTGAGTGAGTGGTGCTTTTGCTTTATCTCACGTGAGGATAGTTCTTAGGATTTGAGGGTGCTTTGCTTTAATCAGATTCTATCAATTATTCGCCTTAGAAGTTCGAATTTGTGGTGCGTTGCTTTATCAAATTTGAAGTCTAAGTTTCTTTGTGTGAGTGGCGTTTGTTTATAACAAAATTCACATCAGGGTTTATGCTACTTTTAACATTGGTGATTTATCTCCATATATACCTGATGAACAACTTTGAAGTTTGAGGTCAAACTCTTTTGAAGAAGGGGAGGATGATACAAGTGTAGGTATCAGTGATAGTGGTGATTAATTTAAAGAGTTGGAGTTGAATAAAAGTTTGTTTGTTTACTTGAAAACAAAAACATCCGAAAATTTAAAGAGTTGGTGATTAATTTCTTCATACTCTTGTGATTTAATTAGTAGCTTTGAGGGTGCTTAAGCTTTAAACAAAGGACTAATTGAATCACAAGAGTATAAAGAAATTAATAACCAACTCTTTAAATTTTTGGATTTTTTTGTTTTCAAGTAAACAAACAAACTTTTATTCAACTCCAACTTAATTAATTACATCCTAATGTTGAGATTATTTATAGGTATAATCAACAACAAAATCCAAATAGAAATAGACTAAAAAACACGCCTAAGACTGGGAAAAACTAAGAAATTCGTCCCCTTACAACTCATATACAACAAGATAAGTATGCCACCTCATCATGCAACTTGCACTTGATTTTATTTTGTCTAACAAACTCTAACTAACTAATAAATGAAGAAAATATCCTAACAACTTATCTAAATAACTAATTAACAAGATAATCATCAGAATTTAGACTAAAATTACGCCACTTGCTTGGAGCTCAAGAACCAAGAAAATCGTCCAAAAACTCACAAGATGCTTCGTCACAAATTTGCACAATTTTCAAGATTTTTTCAAGAATTTCAAGAAATGCTTCAAGATCCAATCTTTAAATCAAGAAACCTTCAAGAATCTGTCTTCCATGTATTACATGAAAATTCACATCACTTGATGCACCCATATGGTTGATATTTCCATAAGCAACTATTTCATCTATGGTTGCATCCTTACCATTGACATCACCACCTTCGAAGTTGCCATCACTTATTTCATTAATATAATTAATATCACTGATTCTTGCACTTGTATCATCCTCCCCTTCTTCAAAAGAGTTTGACCACAAACTTTTAGAAAGTGCATCTGTTACCACATTAGACTTGCCATCCTTGTATTTAGATGAAAAGTGAAAAGATTGAAGGAACTCAACCCACTTGGCATGTCTAGGATTCAGTTTCTGCTGACCATTAATATGTTTCAATGATTCATGATCAGAACGAATGATGAAGTAATTAGGCCTCAAATAATGACTCTAATGATCCAAAGCTCTAACAATGGCAAAAAACTCCTTATCATAGGTGGAATAATTTAATATGGCCCCATTCAACTTTTCATTGAAATAAGCAATTGGTCTTTTACCCTGCACCAGAACTGCTCCAATCCCTACATTGCTTGCATCTGTTTCAACTTCAAAAGGCTTTGTGAAATCAAGCAATGCAAGAATAGGTGTGTGGCATAACATATCCTTGATTTTTTCGAATGCAATCTACGCCTCCTTTGTCCTTTCAAACTTCTTATCCTTTTTTATGCATTTAGTCATAGGAGCAACAATGGATGAGAAATTTTTGACAAACCTTTTGTAGAAGGAAGCCAAACCATGTAAAGATCGTACTTCAGTCACGTTGGTGGGTGTTGGCCATGACTTAATTACGTCAAATTTGGATTGATCAACTGAAACTCCATCTTTAGACACCACATAACCCAAAAACGTCACACTTTGCACCATAAAATAACACTTCTCCAATATTCCGTACAGTTTTTGTTGCCTCAAAGTCTCAAAAACTTGTCTTAGATGCTACAGATGATCTCCATTATTTCTGCTATAAACCAATATATCATCTAAGTATACAACAACAGACTTACCCAAATATGGCTTCAAAACATCATTCATAAGTCTCATAAACGTGCTAGGGGCGTTGGTGAGTCCAAAAGGCATGACTAACCACTCATAGAGACCTAATTTAGTTTTGAAAGTTGTTTTCCATTCATCCCCTTCCCTCATACGAATCTGATGGTACCCACTTCTCAAATCAATCTTTGAAAACACCTGGGAGCCATATAACTCCTCCAAAACATCGTCCAGTCTAGGAATTGGGAACTTGTACTTGATTGTGATGTTGTTTTACCGAACTTTCCACCAAGGCTCCTTACACATTTTAGACTTTTTAGAACTAATAGGATTTAATAGCTTCCCCGAGGATTCGATCCCTACTTCCCCAGATATATTAGTTAGAGTCGTTCGGTTATTTTTTAGAGGTGCGCGACAGCCTTGTTCACCAATGAAGGAGGAAGTGTCACCTTTGGAGATAATAGTAAAGGCTTGATCAAGGGTGTAGGTAAAGCTGGTAAGACACTTTCTCAAGCAATTGATAATGTATAGTTTGTTGAAGGTTTGAATCTTAACCTCTTTAGCATATCTCAGCTATGTGACAAAGGAAACAATCTTGAATTTGAAACAAATCTTTGTCACATAGTTAACACTGAATCAAAGGAATTGGTCTATAAGGGGTTCCAACACAATAATGTTTACATAACATATTTGAGTCAGATTCCTAAGACCAGTGCCACTTGTCTCAATGTTATAGAGGATGATCATTGGCTATGGCACAACAGACTTGGACAAGTAAGTTTTTCTTTGTTGATCAAACTGCGATCTCTACTTAGTTACAGGCTTACCTAACATTAAGTTTGTTGCGGATCATATTTTCCATGAGTGTGCTAAATGCAAGCATGTCAAGTATTCTTTTCAGACAAAGAAGGTTGTAAGCACCACTAGATCATTCGAAATTGTGCACATGGACTTGTGTGGGCCCATGCTTGTACAAGGTCGAAATGGTCATAGTTATGTGTTTGTGTTAGTTGATGATTACTCTCATTATACTTAGACAGTCTTTCAAAAATTTAAAAATGAAACTTTTGAAGAATTTGAAATCTATATAAAACAGGTCCAAAACAAGATTTATCATCAACTGGTCTCTATCAGGTCAGATCATGGTTCTGAATTTGACAATGTTAGCTTCATAACCTATACGGTGTATCTCAAAATTTCTCTACTCCCACAACTCCACAACAAAGTGGAGTGGTTGAAAGGAAAAATCATACTCTAGAAGAAATGGCACGAACAAGGCTTGTAGAGAGTGGTCTACCTCAAAACTTCTGGACTGAGGCTGTGAGTACTGCTTGCTACATTTTAAATAGGGTAATGTTGAGACCTTTACTAAATAAAACACCTTATGAGCTCCTTAGGGCAAGAAAAATAAACATTGCACACTTACGCGTTTTTGGGTGCAAATGCTTTGTACACAACAATGGTAAATCATGTTTAGACAAATTTGATCATAGAAGTGATGTGGTTTTTTTCATTGGATACTTTTCACATAGCAAGGCATACAAAGTTTTCAATAGAAGAACCTTGTGTGTTAAAGAAAGTGTCCATGATCTATTTGATGAAACTAATATGTTTAGCAAGCAAGTGCAGCTTGATGATGATGATGAATTCGAAATTGGCATGCTAAACTTTACAGCAGCTAAAGAAGTAGAAGGTGCTGAACCAGACTCACCACACAACTCTCCTAGATAGAAAGCGTCTGGTCCAGTACATAATCAAGTAGCTCATGATGTAAGAGAAGGAAATATTGACTCGGAGGCTCATCCACATGAAGACAATGCTTCTAAGACCACTATGGAACCAGGTTCACCTATTCAAAGAAACAACGAAACAGGGGGAACTAGTACATGAACTAGTTCAACATTCGGAGGCACTAATGTAAACCTTGATAAGAATAAGTCTTTCAAGTATAAGTTCGCTCATCCCTCTGACCTTATCATTAGTGACATTAACAAAGGGGTGCAAACAAGGAATTCTACTTTACAAAACTTTTGTACATTCTATTCCTTTCTTTCAAATGTTGAACCAACTGATTATAAGACTGCTTTAATGGATCCAGATTGGGTTCTAGCCATGCAAGATGAACTCAATCAGTTTGAGAGAAATCAAGTTTGGCATCTTGTACCCAGGAAGGAAAACTTGTCTGTTGTTGGAACTAAATGGGTGTTCAGGAGCAAACTGGATGTTTCAGGTATTATAGTCAGAAACAAGGCTAGGCTAGTGGTCTAAGGGTTTAATCGACAAGACGGAATTGATTATGATGAAACCTTTGCTCCAATAGCCAGGCTTGAAGCAATCAGGATTTTAATTGCTTTTTCAGCTCATATGAGCTTCAAATTCTATCAAATGGATTTTAAGACAGCCTTTCTTAATGGTCATTTGAAAGAAGATGTATATGTGGAACATCCCCCTTGATTTGAGGATAGTGACTTGCCAAACCATGTTTTTAAACATGACAAAGCTCTTTATGGTCTCAAACAAGCTCCTAGAACTAGGTATGAGAGACTTTCCAGTTTTCTTTTAGAGAATGGATATAAAAGAGGTTCAGTTGACAAGACACTATTCTTAAAGGAAAAGGGAACTGATCTTCTAGTGGTTCATTTATATGTTGATATTTTGTTTGGAGCTACTAATCCTGATTTGTTTAATGAGTTAGCAGATTTGATGAAAGGTGATTTTGGGATGAGTACGATGAGAGAACATGGGTTCTTTCTAGGAATTCAAACCAATCAAACCAAGGATGGAATTATGATTCATCAATAGAAGTACCTTAAGGAATTGCTGAAAAGATATGGTTTACAAGACAGCAAATCCTATGAAACACCTATTCCAACTTCTACAAAATTGAGCCTTGATGAGAAGGGAAAGGATGTTAAGGGTAAACTGTATAGAGGTATGATGGATCATTGCTTTACTTAACAGCCAGTAGGCCAGATATATTGTTTTCAGTAGGGTTGTGTGCAAGATTTCAAAGCAACCCTAAAGAATCTCTGTAATACCCCGTATTTTTATGTGTTTTACATATTAAATACTTATTTATAAAATATATTTTATGTGGTTTTAGAATGATTGAAAAGGGTTTTATGAATTATTTACATAGATTAAATAATTAAATAAAGGATTAAGAAATTATTTTATAAGTTTTACGAGTTTTATAAGTTTTTTATACGAAACAAAGTGATAACTTCGAAGGTTTGATAATGGCTTCTAAGAATGATGCAAGCATGGGGGAAATAATGGCTTATGGAGATTTAAGGCTTTGGGATCTTCAAAGACATCATCATGGGTGTATATGGTGACAAACGATTGTACTTGATCATTAAAGCAAAGGAAAGAATGGCAGATTAGGGGAATAAGATGGTTTTGCCTATGAGTTTTTCCCACTTCAGTTGATAGGGTTTTCTCATTTTAGGCATCGAGTCTTTCATTTCTTGAAGTGTCTTAATCTTCATTTACGGCCTTATACACATGGAAAATAACTTCTTGAAGGTTTCTTGATTAAAAGATTGAATCTTGAAATGTTTCTTAAAGATTTGAAGAAAAATCACAAAATTGCGCAAATTTGGACGAAGCTTCAATGATGTCAATTTTGACGATTTTTTTTGTGGATTTGAATAGATCATATGTTTGTGTTATTCTGGTTGTAATTTGTTGATTATCTTGATTAGCAAGGTATTCGAAAGTTTGTTAGGATATTTTTTGTTTAGATATAGTTTGTTAGAGTTTGTTAGCAAGATGAGAATGACATGCAGTGATGATATGACATCTTATCTTGTGAGTCATTGATGAGTCACCTTTTAGGGGACGATTTTTATCTTCTTTTGTGCGTGTATTTTAGCTTAGTTTAGTTAGGATTTTGTTGATGATTATGCCTATAAATAATCTCAACGTTAGTTTGTAAAATTCAGATTAGAGAATTCAATAAACATTAGTGTTTATGTTTTATTTGTTTTCTACAAAACAAACACAAAACCGAAGGTGTGAGAATTTTCGAGTGTGAAGGAAATTCGAGCATTTTGATAGTTGGTGGTTAGGCTTTAGACTCTCGTGAGGATAATTTTAAGAATTGAGGGTGCATAGCTTTAATCAATTCACAAAATTATTCGACCTAGATCATTTTTCTTAGTGCTTGGCTTTATAGAAAACCGAACTAGTTTTCTATCATTGTGATGTGAATTTTCTAATGAACAAAAACTCACAAGGGAATAGACTAAAATTTCGAATCTATAAAGACCAAGTCACCAAGATTCTTAATTTTAGGTTGATCAATTAGTCCTTTGATTAAAGCCTAAGGACCCTCAAAGCTACTAATTAAATCACAAGAGTATAAAGAAATTAATCACCAACTCTTAATTTTTTTCGGATTTTGTTTTCAAGTAAACAAACAAACTTTTTTTTTGTTCTACTCCAAGTTAATTAATTACATCCTAATGTTGAGATTATTTATAGGTATAATCAATAACAAATCCTAATAAAAGTAGACTAAAACATCACGCCTAAGATTAGGAAATTCGGCCCATTACAACACACACACAATAAGATAAGTATGCCACCTCATCATGCAACTTGCACTTGATCTTATCTTGTCTAACAAACTCTAACTAACTAACAAAGCAAGAAAATATCCTAACAACTTATCTAAATAACTAATTAACAAGATAATCATCAGATTTTAAGCTAAAAATTACAAGAATACTTGCTGCCCAAGAACCAAGAAAATTTGCCAAAAACACACCTCAAGAAATGCTTCGTTATTTGCGCAATTTTCAAGATTTCTTTCAAGAACTTCAAGAAATGCTTCAAGATCCAATCTTTAAATCAAGTAACCTTCAAGAATATGTCTTCCATGCATTTTAGCATAATTATGATGATCAAGACTCAACAAGAATTAAAAGACTCAATGCCAAAAATGAGAAAAACCTAGTGGGAAAAAAACTCACGGGCAAAAACCATCTTGTTCCCCAAATCCACCATTCTTTCCTTGATTTGCGTGCCATATTATTGAAGAGTGACCATGCACACATAAATCCCTACCCTTGATGCGCCCATATGGTTGATATTTGCATAAGAAATTATTTCACCTATGGTTGCATCCTTACCATTGCCACTATTGATATTACCATTGATATCACCACCTTCGAAGTTGCCATCACTTATTTCATTAATATAATTAATATCACTGACACTCGCAGTTGTATCATCCTCCCCTTCTTCAAAAGAGTTTGACCTCAAACTTCGAAGTTGTTCATCCGGTATATATGGAGATAAATCACCAATGCTAAAAGTAGCATGAACCCCATATTCACCTGGTAGTTCAAGTTGATAAGCATTATCACCAATTTTCTTCAAAATTTTAAATGGCCCATCACATCTAGGCATTAATTTATTTTTCCTGTGGTTAGGAAACCTTTCCTTCCTAAGATGTAGCCAAACCAAATCTCCCTCTTGGAATTTGCGTGGGTTCCCGTGCTTATTGGCTTGCTTTTTATATTGATCATTCACCTTTTCAATTGTTGCTCTGACCTGTGCATGTAGTTTCCGCATATATTCAATTTTGTCCAAAGCAGTTTTATTAACCAACTCACCTTTATGAACACAAATTAATTCAATTGGCAATTTAGGGTTGATGCCATAAACCACTTCAAAAGGTGAGTGTTTGGTTGCATAAGTAGGTGATCTGTTGTAGGCAAACTCAGCATGCACCAGTTTCAAATCCCAATCCTTCTGAGTTTTGCTTACCAATCCACGCAACAATACTCCCAAGGTTCTATTCGTCACTTCAATCTGCTCATCAGTTTGTGGATGCTAAGAAGTACTAAAAAGTAACTTGGTACCGACCAGCTTCCACAGTGATTTCCAAAAATAGCTCATCAATTTTGAATCCCTGTCACTTACAATTGTTTTAGGAATCCCATGCAATTGAATGATATCCCTTAAGTATAGCTCTGAAACATTAACAGCATCGTTAGTCTTATGACAAGAAGTAAAGTGTGCCATCAGGAACCAGTAATGGTGTGTATAACCCTTGATGAAAAGTTGCTTTAGCCTTCTGACATATAGCACATTGAGAAATTACAGCTTTCACATCTCTAATCATCTTGGGCCAATAAAAATGTTCTTGTAGCATGCTCAGCGTTTTAGCAATTCCAAAATGCTCTGCAAGACCTCCTCCATGCGCCTCTCTGACCAATAATTCTCTGATTGAACAATTAGGCACGCGTAACTAATTCCTTTAAATAGGAACCCATCATGTAAAACATAGGACCCCACTACTCCACTTCCCAGTTGCCGCATTATAGGACCCAATTCTACATCAGATTCATAATATGTCTTGATATGTTCTAAACCAAATAGCTTGCAATTCAGGACACTAATTAACACATATGTTCTGGAAAGTGCATCTGCCACCACATTAGATTTGCCATCCTTATATGTAGATGAATAATTAAAAGATTGAAGGAACTCAACCCATTTGGCATGTCTAGGATTCAGTTTCTGCTGACCATTGATATGTTTCAGTGCTTCATGATCAGAATGCAGGATGAAATAATTAGGTCTCAAATAATGACTCCAATGATCCAGAGCCCTAACAATTGCATAAAATTCCTTATCATAAGTTGAATAATTCAACCGGGCTCCATTCAATATTTCACTGAAATACGCAATTGGCCTTTTACCCTGCACCAAAACTGCTCCAATTCCCACATTGCTTGCATCTTCTACTTCAAAAGGTTTTGAGAAATCAGGCAATGCCAGAATAGGTGTGTGGCATAACATTTTCTTGATCTTTTCGAATGCAATCTGCGCCTCTTTTGTCCATTCAAATTTCTTATCTTTTTTAATGCATTCAGTCATAGGAGCAACAACGGATGAGAAATTTTTGACAAACCTTCTGTAGAAGGAAGCCGACCCATGGAAAGATTGTACTTCAGTTACGTTTGTGGGTGTTGGCAATGACTTAATTGCGTCAACTTTGGATTGATCAACTGGGACCCCATCTTTTGACACCACATAACCCAAAAACGTCACACTTTGCACCATAAAATAACACTTCTCCAATTTTTCGTAAAGTTTTTGTTGCCTCAAAGTCTCAAAAACTTGTCTTAGATGCTACAGATGATCTCCATTATTTCTGCTATAAACCAATATATCATCTAAGTATACAACAATAAACTTATCCAGATATGGCTTCAAAACTTTGTTCATAAGTCTCATAAACGTGCTAGGGGCGTTGGTGAGTCCAAAGGGCATGACCAACCACTCATAGAGACCTAATTTAGTTTTGAAAGCTGTTTTCCACTCATCCCCTTCTCTCATGCGTATCTGATGATACCCACTTCTTAAATCAATCTTGGAAAACACCTGTGAACCATATAACTCGTCCAAGAGATCGTCCAGCCTAGGAATTGGGAACCTGTACTTGATTGTGATTTTGTTTACAACTCTAGAATCTATGCACATGCGCTAAGATCCGTCTTTTTTTGGAACAATCAGTGTTGGTACAGCATAAGGAATCGTGCTCTCCCTCACGTATCCCCTCTGCATCAATTCTTCAATCTGCCTTTGTATTTCCTTAGACTCTTCAGGATTACATCTATATGCTGGTTTATTAGGAATCTCAGCACCTGGGATTAAGTAAATTTGGTGTTCAATGCCCCTATTGGGTGGTAAACCTGGTGGTAAGTCATCTGGAAATACATCTTCAAATTACTTCAATAGTGGTTAAAGAATTTTAGGGATTGTAGATGTTTCAACTCTCACATCTTTTGCCATCAACAGAAATACTTGCTGGTAATAAGTCAATTCCCTTTCTAATTCCTTAGGATTAGTCAAAAACACTCCCTTTTCATTTTCCACATTCAATTGCTTCTTGTTTTGCGCCACTTTAAGAGGTTTCAAAGCAATTGGCTTATCAGTTTCCTGTTTCCTGATGATGTAGACATTGGTTCTTCCATCGTACTTCACAAATCGATCATATTTCCATGGTCTACCAAGCAATATATGACAAGCATCCATTGGACAGACATCACATATCACAGAATCCTCAAATTTACCAATCTTGAAATTTATCAGGGCCTGCTTAGTCACTTTGACATCACTGGTGTTGCTTGGCCAATGTAACTTGTAAGGTTGAGGATGATTGTATGTGGGGTGATTCAATTTCTGAATCAATAGGGTAGAAACCACATTAGTACAGCTGCCACTGTCAATTATCACATCACACAGCCTGCCCTGTACATTACACCTGGTCATGATAATTTTGTCCCTCTGGTTCTCTTCAATTGGCACAGGGTTAGACTGAAGAACCCTCCTGGGGACCAATGCTTGACCCTGTGTTTCTGCCTCCACTTCTTCCATATCATTGCTGCTTTGTTCTTCTTGGGAATCAATATCTTAGTCCTCCCCTTCTTCGTGAAGAACATCTTAGTAGGCATCTTCGATTTCCTTTGCTTCCCTAACAGTGATTACCCTGGAGTTTGGACAATTTCTTTGTATGTGTCCTACTCCTTGACACTTAAAACACTTCCTGTTGTCTTCAGGAATTTTCAGTGGTTTGACTGGAGTGGCTGCCCTTTTATCATTGTCGAACTTAGGTTTAGCACTAGCTGGTTGATAATACACCACTTCCTTCTTGGACACATAGGATTTAAAGAATGCTTTTGGCTTCTTTGAATTCCCATGTTTTTCCAGCCTGAGTGCCACTTTACAGATCTCGTCATATGTCCAGTAGGGTTGCAATTCTACCTTTTCCATAATGGATCCATCCAGCCCTGCCACAAACCGTGCAACTTTGTGATACACCAATAGTGGATGAGCCAATCAACCTATTAATAAATCCTATTGGGTTTGATAAGGATAAATCACAGGTTTGGGTGACAATGATAATGTTTAACACTAACACTATGGAGACATGTAGTGGTGGTGGCAACACTAACACTGTGGAGACATGTGATTGTGGTGGCTTCCTAGCCAACACTATAGATGGTGATCATTAATATTTTATCACTGGTGGAGTGAGCCATTAGTTAAGTTAAGTGATAGTAACTTTAATTAATGCACTCACAGGATGGATCACAGTGGTGGTTACAGGGAACAAGTTGGTTTGGTCTATGAGTTTTTTCCTATTTCACTTGTGGAGTCTTGATCATCATAAATATGCTAAAAGACAAGAAGAATGGTTTCTTGAAGTTTTGTTGATTAAAATATTGGATCTTGAAGCAATTCTTGAAGTTCTTGAAGATTCTTGAAAATTGCGCAAAATGGACGAACAACAAGGGGCGTTTATTTTGACGATTTTTGGCAATCTTGGGAAACAAGTATTTTTTCGTGATTTTTAGGATAATTTCTAATGAATATCTTGTTTTTTAATTATTTAGTTAGGTTGTTAGGATATTTTCTTGATTAGATTAGTTTGTTAGAGTTTGTTAGGCAAGATAAGATCAAGAAGCAGTGATGAGGTGGCATACTTATCTTGTTGAGTGTATGTAAGTTTGTGTCTTGTAAAGGGACGAATTTCCCTAGTTTGTGCTTGTTTTCTTTGTTGTTTCTAGTTAGGATTTTTTTGTTGATTATACCTATAAATAATCTCAACATTAGGATGTAATTAATTAAGTTTTACACATTGAAATTTCAATTCAATATTTCTGTAAAAATTGCGCAAGTTTAGTGATTAAACTTTGTTCCATTTTCTATCATAAATTTGTGAGTCAAGAGTGATGAACAAATTTAGATCCTAGTTTGTTAATTACAGGAGTGTATTAATTAATTGGCCTTCAATTAAATTAAGCCAGGAGTGGAGAGTTTAATTGATAAACAAAACGTGAATTTGAGGTTGTATTTTCGAATACTACTAAAAATCCACATCAATTTGGTATTAGAGTTCAAGGTTTTTTCGATCCAACATGGGAGAATCAAATTTGACACTTCAAGAGATGATGAAAAAATTAGAGGCTATGGACATGAGACAAAAGCAGAATAATGTTCAAATTGATGTTTTGGCTCAACAATTCCAACAAAAGCTTGAACCTCAATCCATACACTATTTTTGTGGTGGTGATGATGATGAAGCGGAGTCTCACTCGTCTTCTTCTTCTGACTCCCCTGAAAGACGATCTAAAGGCAAGCATAAGTTTGATGATCGGGGCATTAAACTTGATGACTTCACAGGAAAAGGTTCCCTAGATGACTATCTAGAATGGAAACGACAAGTGGAAAAGATTGTTGAATATAAAGGTTTTGATGATAGAAAGACCTTTAAGATAGCTTATATCAGATTGACAAAAACTGCAGGATTGTGGTATGAGGGAATCAAGGCCAAAAGAAAACGCCAAAACAAAGCCAAAATAGTTTCCTGGTCTCACCTCAAAAAGAAGTTGCGTGACAAATATGTGCCTTTTGATTTTGTTCAGCAAAACTATGTCAAGTTGACTTCTTTATATCTGGGCACTATGAGTGTGCGTGATTATATTGTAGAGTTTGAAAGGTTATCTTTGCTTTGTGATTTAGAGGAAAGGGAACGCATGAAGATGGTGAGATTTTTGAAGGGATTGAACAGAAATATTGATAAGGAACTTGATCTGGCTTAATATCATACCTTTGATGATCTCTGCTAGTTGGCGTTAAAAGTGGAAAAGCGTATAAAGGGAGACACCACATGAAATTTCGTGCCTACCACTGGTAAAGCACCCTACACTCCTCAGCATACTAATGCCAAAGCAAATCAACCACCACAAACATCTACAACACCGAGCTCTTCAGGGGACAAACCAAAGAAAGTGGTTTCTAAAGCAGAATATGAAGATCGCAGGAGATGTTTTAAATGTCAAGGCTTAGGTCACATTGCTTCTGGTTGTACATCCAAACGCACCTTAACAACGGAACAAGCCAGATTATGGGCCACTGAGGACGAAATTTATCACATTGTGGTCGAAGATGATGAGGACATCATTCAAAACCATGGTGGGGAGGATTCTGATGATGACACCCTAGAAACTGTGAATCAACCTCCATTGATTCAAGGTGGCGAAACCTTTATGGTTAGGAGAGCATTGCATACAGTCGTGGAACCACATGCAACCCAGAGGGAGAGTCTATTTCACAGTGTCTGTGAAATTGGTCCCTACCTTTGCAATTTGATCATTGAAAGTGGATCCTGCACCAATGTGGCTTCAAAAGAGATGGTAAAAAGGTTGAAATTGACACAAAGAGATCATACCAATCCCTATAAACTAAATTGGCTTGATGATACAAAAGGGATTGAAGTAAAGAAACAAACACTAATTAATTTCACCATTGGTTTGTACAATGACGAATTGTGGTGTGATGTTGTACCCATGACTACATGCCAATTGCTCCTAGGAAGACCCTGGCAAAATGATGGAAAGGTGCAACAAAATGGGGAATCGAATGTATATACGGTTTTGAAGGATAGGAAACGAATCAATCTCCTACCATTGACTCCATCTGTTGGAAAGGACCAGAAACAAACCAGTTTATTCCTTTCTGCTAAGGACTTTGAGAAGGAGGTAGAGCAAGGGAACCCTGCATTTATTCTCTTTGTAAAGGAAGCAACATCAAATAAAGTATCAAAAGATTTGCGCCTAACTCCTTTGCAAGAAGAATTTGCTGATGTGTTTCCTGATAAATTGCCTGATGAAAAAGAATCAATGAGGGTTAAAAAGGTGATTGTCATAATCAGTTTGTTCAATGTTTGGATATGGCTTATATTACAAATCAAAAAGTGCACAAGTAGTGATTCACTTATTCCATGTTGGGATGACGTGAATTTGAGGACAAATTCATTTCAACCAGGGGAGAATGATGTGAATTTGGTTGTAAGTGATATATCCTATGATACACCAATAGTGGATGAGCCAATCAACCTATTAATAAATCTTATTGGGTTTTATAAGGATAAATCACAGGTTTGATTGACAATGATAATGTTTAACACTAACACTGTGGAGACATGTAGTGGTGGTGGTAACACTAACACTGTGGAGACATGTGATGGTGGTGGCTTCCTAGCCAACACTATAGATGGTGATCATTAATATTTTGTCACTGGTGGAGTGAGCCATCAGTTAAGTTAAGTGATAGTAAGTTTAATTAATGCACTCACAGGATGGATCACAGTGGTGGTTATAGGGAACAAGTTGGTTTGGTCCATGAGTTTTTTCCCATTTCACTTGATAGGGTTTTCTCATTTTGGACATTATTATTATTAGTTTTTGTGGAGTCTTGATCATAATAAATATGCTAAAAGACAGGAAGAATGGTTTCTTGATTAAAATATTGGATCTTGAAGCAATTCTTGAAGTTCTTGAATATTCTTGAAAATTGCGCAAAATGGACGAACAACAAGGGGCGTGTATTTTGACATTTTTGGCAATCTTGGGCAACAAGTATTTTTCGTGATTCTTAGGATAATTTTTAATGATTATCTTGTTTATTAATTATTTAGTTAGGTTGTTAGAATATTTTCTTGATTAGATTATATTGTTAGAGTTTGTTAGGCAAGATAAGATCAAGATGTAGTGATGAGGTGGCATAATTATCTTGTTGAGTGTATGTGTGTGTGTCTTGTAAAGGGACGAATTTCCCTAGTTTGTGCATGTTTTCTTTGTTGTTTCTAGGTAGGATTTTGTTGTTGATTATACCTATAAATAATCTTAACATTAGGATGTAATTAATTAAGGTTTACACATTGAAATTTCAATTCAATATTTCCGTAAAAATTGCACAACTTTAGTGATTAAACTTTGTTCAATTTTCTATCATAAATTTGTGAGTCAGTAATGATTAACAAATTTAGGTCCTAGTTAATAATTACAGGATTGTAATAATTAATTAGCCTTCAATTAAAAAAATCAAGGAGTGGAGAGTTTAATTGATAAACAAAACATGAATTTGAGGTTGTATTTGCGATTACTACTAAAAATCCACATAATTCCTACCACTTAACATCCTCAACCTTACAAGTTAAATTGGCTCAGTAACACAAGTGATGTCAAGGTGAATAAACAAGCTCTGGTTAATTTTAAGATTGGAAATTTCGATGATCAAGTGCTTTGTGATGTATGTCCTATGGATGCATGCCATATATTGCTTGGAAGACTATGGAAGTATGATAGATCAGTTTGATGGTAGAACAAATATATACATCATTAGAAAGCAGGCACAAGGCAAACCAGTTACGTTGAAGACTTTGGAAGGCTTAAAATTTTTGAAAGATGTGAGCAACAAGAAGGGTGTTTTGTTGATTAATGAGAAAGTGATGGTGCAACAGCTAAAGAATTGTGAGAAGTTCTATGTGTTGATGGCTAAGGAAGTGCAATAGAAAGCAACGAGCATTCCTCATGAGTTGCACCCCTTGTTGCACGAATTTTAAGACATATTTTCTGATAAATTTCCACCTGGGTTGCTTCACATCAAAGGAATTGAACATCAGATTGACATGGTTCTTGGAGCTCAGATTCCTAATAAACTAGCTTACAGGTGCAATCCAGAAGAAACTAAAGAGATTCAACGTCAGATTGAAGAATTTATGGCAAGAGGGTATGTCAGGGAGAGTATGAGTCCATGTGCAGTACCAACATTGATTGTTCCTAAGAAGGATGGATCATGGAGAATGTGCATTGATTCTAGAGCTGTGAACAACATCACCATCATATATAGGTTTTCTATCCCTCGTTTAGATGATTTATGAGATGAATTGTTTGGCTCACAAGTGTTTACTAAGATTGATTTGAGAAGTGGTTATCATCAAATTCTAATGAATGAAGCTAATGAATGGAAAACAGGATTTAAAACTAAACTAGGACTCTATGAATGGTTAGTTATGCCTTTTGGCCTTACTAATGCTCCTAGTAATTTTATGAGATTGATGAATGAAGTTTTTAAGCCTTTCATTGGAATGTTTGTGGTTGTCTACTTGGATGATATACTAGTGTATAGTGCTAGTGTTGAAGATCATCTGTAGCATCTAAGAGAAGTATTTGAAACTTTAAGGAAGCATAAGCTGTATGCTAAGCTCGAAAAGTGCCCGTTCATGGTAACTAGTGTGACATTTCTAGGCTACATTGTTTCTAAGGATGGTGTTTCAGTTGATCCTTCGAAAGTAGAAGCTATTAAGTCATGGCCAGTTTTGAAATATGTTACTGAGGTACGTTCTTTCCATGGTTTAGCTTCTTTCCGTAGAAGATTTGTGAAAAATTTCTCTTCTATAGTAGCTCCTATAACCGAGTGTATTTAGAAGAATAAGGAGAAGTTTGAATGGATTAAAGATGCGCAAAAGGCTTTCGAATCGGTGAAGAAGTTGCTTTGTGTTACCAGACTTTTCGAAACCTTTTGAAGTTGAGACAAATGCTAGTGGCATGGGAATTGGTACAGTGTTGGTTCAAGGTAAGTGGCCAATAGCTTATTTCAGTGAGAAATTGAATGGAGCAAGGTTGAATTACTCTACATATGACAAGGAATTCTATGCTATTGTTCGAGCATTGGATCACTAGAGTCATTATCTATGACCGAGTCACTTTGTATTGCATTTGGATCATGAGGCTCTGAAGCATATCAATGGCCAGCATAAACTCAATCCAAGACATGCTAAGTGGGTTGAATCTTTGCAGTCTTTTCACTTTTCATCAAAGTATAAAGAAGGAAAAACGAATGTGGTTGCAAATGCTCTATCAAGGAGGTATGCTTTAATTGATGTTCTTAATTTCAAATTGCTTGGTTTGGAGTTAATTACATAGTATTACGAGCAAGATGGAGATTTTGGTCATGTATATTCACAAATTACAAAGGGTTCATGATGCAAGCACCAGTGACAATGACAAAAGTGATCAAGTATTAAATATAAGTGACAAGGTTTGTAATGGTGCAATCAACTTCGAACGTGAGGATGCCAATGGCAGGGATGCGACCATAGGTGAAATAGTTGCTTATGGAAATATCAACCATATGGGTGCATTAAGGGTAGGGATTTGCGTGTGCATGATCACATGTCAATAATATGGCACGCAAATCAAGGCAATAATGGTTGATTTGGGGAACAAGATGGTTTTTGCCTATGAGTTTTTCCCACACGGTTTTTCTCATTTTTGGCATTGAGTCTTTTATTTCTTGTAGAGTCTTGGTCTTCATAATTATGCTAAAATGCATGGAGGACAGATTCTTGAAGGTTTCTTGATTAAAATATTGGATTTTGAAGCATTTCTTGAACTTCTTGAAAAATTGCGCAAAAAAGGGATGAATCATGGGGCATGATTTTTGCGATTTTTCCAAGATCTTGGGCAACAAGTATTTTTGTAATTTTTAGCTTAAAATCTGATGATTATCTTGTTAATTAGTTATTTAGATAAGTTGTTAGGATATTTTCTTGATTTGTTAGTTAGTTAGAGTTTGTTAGGCAAGATAAGATCAAGTGCAAGTTGCATGATGATGTGGCAATCTTATCTCGAGTTTGTTGTGCAACTTGTGCAAGTGGCACAAGTAGGCGACGAACTTCTAGTTTTAGGCGTGTATTTTTGTTGATTTTAGCTAGGATTTTGTTGTTGATTATACCTATAAATAATCTCAACAGTAGGATGTAATTAATTAAGTTGGAGTTGAATAAAAAGTTTGTTTGTTTACTTGAAAACAAAAAAAATCCGAAAATTTAAAGAGTTGGTGATTAATTTCTGTATACTCTTGTGATTTAATTAGTAGCTTTGAGGGTGCTTAGGCTTTAATCAAAGGACTAATTGATTAACCTAAAATTGAGAATCTTGGTGACTTGGTCTTTATAGGTTCGAAATTTTAGTCTATTCCCTTGTGAGTTTTTGTTTACACGAAAATTCACATCAAATTTGGTGCTCTCGTTGAGAAGTCTTTTATACTCAAGCGCTCATCAATTAATTAAAACATTTGAAAACATTGCTATGGCAAGTGGTGGTGACGAAGTTCCTGCAAATTTTGAAAGAGGATTGTTATTAGAACAAGCCAGAGAAATCAGAAGAGACAATGAAATTAGGGAATTACGCACCATGCTAGAAGAAGTGATGAATTTTGTGTTAGGAAGTTCGAAAACCAAGAAGAAAAATCACGCAATTGATGAAATTGAATCAAATTCAAGTGATGAAAATACAAGCAGGAGTGCACACAAACCTAGGCATGACTATGAAACAAGTTCCAGTGAAGAATATGACCGAAACAGGCATAAGAGTCGTGACAAACAGATGGATGATGATTGTAGTTTAAAGTTGGATGTTCCTGAGTTCAATGGCAGTTTAGATCCAGAAATTTTCCTTGATTGGCTAAGGAGAACCGAAAGGATTTTCAACTACAAGGAGTATGATGATCATAAGGCCTTCAGAGTGGCAGAATTAAAACTAACATCTTATTCGAGCTTGTCGTATGAAGGATTACAAAGAAAACGCAAAAAGGAAGGAATATCAAAAATTTGTTCAAGGCGCAAATTGAAGAGAGAATTGAGGAAAAAATTTGTAGCACATGAGTATAAGCAGAACGATTTCCTAAAGATGCATACCCTGAAACAAGGACAGAAAAGTGTTGAGGAGTATAACAATGCTTTCGAAAAGTTGATGATATTGTGTCACCTAGAAGAGAAGGAAGATCACAAAGTTGCTCGGTTTGTGGCAAAGCTGGATGGATCCATTAGGGAAAAAGTAGAATTGCAACCCTACTGGACATATGATGAGATCAATAAAGTGGCACTCAGGGTGAAAAAACAAGGGAATTCAAAGAAGCCAAAAGTATTCTATAAATCCTATGAATCCAAGAATGGAGTGGTGTATTCCCAACCAGCTAGTGCTAAACCTAAATTCGACAATGATAAAAGGGCAGCCACTCCAATCAAACCACTGACAATCCCTGAAGACAATAGGAAGTTTTTTAAGTGTCAAGGAGTAGGACACATACAAAGAAATTGCCCAAACTCTAGAGTATTCACTGCCAGGGAAACAAAGGAAATCGAAGATGCCTACTTAGATGTAGTTCTTGAACAAGGGGGGGACGAAGATATTGATTCCCAGGAAGAACAAAGCAACAATGATATGGAAGAAGTGGAGGTAGAAACAAAGGGTCAGGCATTGGTCCTCAGGAGGGTTCTTGATCAGGAAGCAGATTCAAGCATTGAAGAGAAAGAGTTGATTCTAAGTCATCCTGAGATTCAAGGGTGGCGTTCTGAAATTCAAGGGTGGCGTTCATTTGGGCTACATGGCTTTGGATTAGCTCATGGTCATTGTTGCGTAACACTCATACTTGAATAAGGCCACACACCACTAGGCGTTCACTTGGCGTTCAAGGCTAGCTAGGCGTTCACTTGCCGTTCAAGTCTAGCTAGGCGTTCACTTGGCGTTCAACACTTGGAAAGGAAGGTTTATAAGTTGGCATTCAGCATTGACAAAGTGTAAGTTGCCGTTCAACAGTGGCAAGTGTAAGATGGCGTTCAAACACTTAGCGAGTATAAGTTGGCGTTCAAAATGGCGATTACTTTGCTATTTTTCCAAGTTCTTGGGCAACAAGTTATCTTGTAATTTTTAGTTTAAAATCTGATAATTATCTTGTTAAATAGTTATTTAGATAAGTTGTTAGGATATTTTCTTGATTAGTTAGTTTGATAGAGTTGTTAGGCAAGATAAGATCAACTTACAATAATGAGGTGGCATACTTATCAAGTTGTATGTTTATCTTGTGAAGGCCGGATTTACTAGGATTAGTGTGTCTTTAGGAGTTGTTTTATTTCCTAGATAGTTTAGGGAGTTTATCCAAGATTGTTTAGGAGTCCTAAGGTATTTGTACTATNTCCAAGACCATGGAAATATGATCGATTTGTGAAGTATGATGGAAGAACTAATGTCTACATCATCAGGAAACAGGAAACTGACAAGCCAATTGCTTTGAAACCTCTAAAACTGGCGCAAAACAAGAAGCAATTGAATGTGGAGAATAAAAAGGGAGTGTTTTTTACTAATCGTAAGGAATTGGAGAAAGAATTGACTGATTGCCAGCAAGTATTTCTATTGATGGCCAAAGATGTGACAGTTGAAACATCTGCAATCCCTAAAATTCTTCAACCACTATTGAAGGAATTTGAAGATGTATTTCCAGATGACTTACTGATACGCATATCAATGAGCAAAACTTCGAGGGTTTGGGTTTGATTGAAGGTGGAAAACAAGAAGCAACCATGGGGGAGTTAGTGGCTTATGGAGACACAAGGCTTCTTGGGTTGGCTAGGGTGGATTTCTACGTGTGCATGGTGACATGCACAAGCTTATTCACGTAAATGTAAAGCAAGTATAGTTAGTAGTTTAGAAGTGTTGAGCTATATGGGTTTTCTTCCCACGTCATTTGATAGGGTTTTACCATATGGTGTTTTGTTATTTTCTTGATTAGTTTATGAGTCAAGGTTGATGGAATCAAGCATGAGAAACACAAAAATGGAGGTTTCTTGAAATAAAGATTGAATCTTGAAGAGTTTCTTGAAGTTCTTGAAATCGCAAGTCCAACAAAAATCAACGAGAATCAAAGCAAGTTATATGGCGGGATTTTGGACAGATTTTTGGAAGATTGGGCAACGTTGTCAACACGGTTTTTCAAGTTGTTTGACTTGGTCAACCTTGGGTTGTTATTCGGAAATATGGTCACTAGATTTGATTTGCAAAATATCTAAGATTTAGACTAGAAATCAGATTACAAAATATATGGTGCAAATATTGTATCCGGTTTTGATAAGATTTTCTTGTTATCCTAATCTTAGTTTGTTTTACCATATATCTAAGGTAGTTAGGATATGTTTGGAATTCTGAATTATTATGTGATATGTTTAGCCTATAAATAGGATGTAAAATACATCAATAAAATTCAGATTTGAGTAATTAAACACAAAGTGTTTCCGGTTTTTATTGTTTCACGAAGAAAACAAAATTTTGAGAGTTTCTTGTGAGAAATTCGATTGAGTGAGTGGTGCTTTTGCTTTATCTCACGGGAGGATAGTTCTTAGGATTTGAGGGTGCTTTGCTTTAATCAAATTCTACCAATTATTCGCCTTAGAAGTTCAGATTTGTGGTGCGTTGCTTTATCAAATTTGAAGTCTAAGTTTCTTTGTGTGAGTGGCGTTTGTCTATAACAAAATTCACATCACTTACCACCAGGTTTGCCTCCCAATAGGGGCATTGAACACCAGAATGACTTAATCTCAGGTGCTCAGATTCCTAATAAACCAGCATATGAATGCAATCCTGAGGAGACTAAGGAGATACAAAGGCAGACTAAAATGACAAAAAAAACATTGGGTGTATTGTTGTGTGGATTAGTAAGCAAGATTCAAAAGGATTGGGATTTGAAACTGGCGCATGTTGAGTTTGCCTACAACAGATCACCTACTTATGCAACCAAACATCCACCTTTTGAAGAGGTTTACGGCATCAACGCTAAATTACCAATTTATTTCATTTGTGTTCCTAAAGGTGAGTTGGTTCATAAAACTTCTTTGGAAAAAATTGAATATATGCAGAAATTACATGCACAGATCAGAGCAAGGATTGAAAAGGTGAATGATCAATATAAGAAGCAAGCAAATAAGCACAGGAACCCACGCAAATTTCAAGAAGGAGATTTGGTTTGGTTACATCTCAGGAAGGAAAGGTTTCCTAACCACAGGAAAAATAAATTGATGCCTAGATGTGATGGACCATTCAAGATTTTGAAAAAAGTTGTTGATAATGCTTATCAACTTGAGTTACCAGGTGAATATGGAGTCCATGCTACTATTAATATTGGTGATTTATCTCCATATGTGCTTGATGATCAACTTCGAAATTTGAGATCAAACTTTTTTGAAGAAGGGGAGGATGATGTAAGCACAAGTGACAATGACAAAAGTGATCAAGTATTAAATATAAGTGACAAGGTTTGTAATGGTGCAATCAACTTCGAAGGTGAGGATGCCAATGGCAGGGATGCAACCATAGGTGAAATAGTTGCTTATGGAAATATCAACCATATGGGTGCATCAAGGGGAGAGATTTGCGTGTGCATGGTCACATGTCAATAATATGGCACACAAATCAAGGCAAGAATGGTGGATTTGGGGAACAAGATGGTTTTTGCCTACGAGTTTTTTCCCACAGGGTTTTTCTCATTTTTGGCATTGAGTCTTTCATTTCTTGTAGTGTTTTGGTCATCATAATTATGCTAAAATGCATGGAGGACGGATTCTTGAAGGTTTCTTGATTAAAAGATTTTATCTTGAAGTTCTTGAAGGTTCTTGAAAAATTGCGCAAAAAAGGGACGAATCTTGGGGCATGATTTTTGTGTTTTTTCCAAGATCTTGGGCAGCAAGTATTATTGTAATTTTTAGCTTAAAATCTGATTATTATCTTGTTAATTAGTTATTTAGATAAGTTGTTAGGATATTTTCATGATTTGTTAGTTAGTTAGAGTTTGTTAAGCAAGATAAGATCAAATGCAAGTTGCATGATGATGTGGCAATCTTATCTTGAGTTTGTTGTGCAACTTGTGCAAGTGGCATAAGTAGGGGACGAATTTCCTAGTTTTAGGCGTGTATTTTTGTTGATATTGACTAGGATTTTGTTGTTGATTATACCTATAAAAAATCTCAACAATAGGATGTAATTAATTAAGTTGGGAGTTGAATAAAAAGTTTGTTTGTTTATTTGAAAACAAAAAAAATCTGAAATTTAAAGAGTTGGTGATTGATTTCTATATACTCTTCTGACTTAATTAGTAGCTTTGAGGGTGCTTAGGCTTTAATCAAAGGACTAATTGATCAACCTAAAATTGAGAATCTTGGTGACTTGGTCTTTATAGGTTTGAAATTCTAGTCTATTCCCTTCTGAGTTTTCGTTTACACGAAAATTCACATCAAATTTGGTGCTCTTGCTGAGAGGTCTTTTATACTCAAGTGCTCATCAATTAATTAAAACACTTCAAAACATTTCTATGGCAAGTGGTGGTGATGAAGTTCCTGCAAATTTTGAAAGAGGATTGTTCTTAGAACAAGCCAGAGAAATCAGAAGGGACAATGAAATTAGGGAATTGTGCACCATGCTAGAAGAAGTGATGAATTTTGTGTCATGAAGTTCGAAAGCCAAGAAGAAAAATCACGCAATTGATGAAATTGAATCAAGTTCTAGTGATGAAAATACAAGTAGGAGTGCATGCAAACCTAGGCGTGACTATGACACAGGTTCCAGTGAAGAAGATGACCGAAACAGGCATAGAGGCGATACAAACAGAAGGATGATGATCGTAGTTTAAAGTTGGACGTTCCTGAGTTCAACGACAGTTTAGATCCAGAAATTTTCCTTGATTGGCTAAGGAGAACCGAAAGGATTTTCAACTACAAGGAGTATGATGATCATAAGTCCTTCAGAGTGGCAGAATTAAAACTAACATCTTATTCGAGCTTGTAGTATGAAGGATTACAAAGAAAACACAAAAAGGAAGGAAGATCAAAAATTTATTCATGGCGCAAATCGAAGAGAGAATTGAGGAAAAATTTGTACCACATGAGTATGAGCAAAACAATTTCCTAAAGATGCATACCCTGAAACAAGGACAGAAAGGTGTTGAGGAGTATATCAATGCTTTTGAAAAGTTGATGATATTGTGTGACCAGAAGAGAAGGAAGATAAAAAAGTTGCTCGGTTTGTGGCAGGGCTGGATGGATCCATTAGGGAAAAAGTAGAATTGCAACCCTACTGGACATATGATGAGATCTGTAAAGTGGCACTCAAGGTGGAAAAACATGGGAATTCAAAAAAGCCAAAAGCATTCTTTAAATCCTATGAATCCAAGAAGGAAGTGGTGTATTCCCAACCAGCTAGTGCTAAACCTAAATTCGACAATGATAAAAGGGCAGCCACTATAATCAAACCACTGACAATCCCTGAAGACAACAGGAAGTGTGATATAAGTGAAGGTATCAGTGATAGTGGTGATATTAATGAAATAAGTTATGGAAAATTTGATAACAACTTCGAAGATAGTGATATCAATGGTGATATCAAGAGTGGCAATGGTAATGGTGCAACCATAGGTGAAATAATTGCATACAGTGATATAAGCTATATGGGTGCATCAAGGGTAGAGATTTGCGTGTGCATGGTCACATGTCAATAATATGGAACGCAAATCAAAGTAAGAATGGTGGATTTGGGGAACAAGATGGTTTTTGCCTATGAGTTTTTTTCACTGGGTTTTTCTCATTTTTGGCATTGAGTATTTTAATTCTCGGTGAGTCTTGATCATCATAATTATGCTAAAATACATGGAAGACAGGTTCTTGAAGGTTTCTTGATTAAAAGATTGGATCTTGAAGCATTTCTTGAAATTCTTGAAGAAATTTTGAAAATTGCGCAAATTTGTGACGAAGCTTCTTACGAGTTTTTGGACGATTTTCTTGGTTCTTGAGCTCCAAGCAAGTGGCGTGATTTTAGTCTAAATTCTGATGATTATCTTGTTAATTAGTTGTTTAGATAAGTTGTTAGGATATTTTCTTGATTTGTTAGTTAGTTAGAGTTTGTTAGACAAGATAAGATCAAGTGCAAGTTGCATGATGAGGTGGCATACTTATCTTGTTGTATATGTGTTGTAAGGGGACGAATTTCTTAGTCTTTCCTAGTCTTTGGCGTGTTTTTTAGTCTATTTCTATTAGGATTTTGTTGTTGATTATATCTATAAATAATCTCAACATTAGGATGTAATTAATTAAGTTTGAGTTGAAAAAAAAAAAGTTGTTTGTTTACTTGAAAACGAAATTCCGAAATTAAGAGTTGGTGATTAAATTCTTTATGCTCTTGTGAATTTAATTAGTAGCTTTGAGGGTGATTAGGCTTTAACCAAAGGACTAATTGATCAACCTAAAATTAAGAATCTTGGTGACTGGGTCTTTTTAGATTGGAAATTTTAGTCTATTCCCTTGTGAGTTTTTGTTCACACGAAAATTCACATCAAATTTGGTGCTATCGTTGAGAGGTCTTTTATACACAAGTGCTCATCAATTAATTAATTAAAACACTTACTATGGCAAGTGGTGGTGATGAAGTTCTTGCAACTTTTGAAAAGGGATTGTCCTTATAAGAAACCAAGGAAATTCGAAGGGACAATGAAATTAGAGAACTGCGAACCATGTTGGAAGATGTAATGAATCTTGTATCAAGCAGTTCGAAAAACAAGAAAAAGGGTCACGCAATTGATGAAAGTGACGCAAGTTCAAGTGATGAAAATACAAGCAAGAGTGCACGCAAGCCTAGGCTTGAAATTGACACCAGTTCAAGTGAAAAAGATGACGGAAACAGGCATAGGAGGCGTAACAAATAGAAGGGTGATGATCGTAGCTTAAAGTTGGACGTTCCCGAGTTAAACGGCAGTTTAGATCCAGAAAATTTCTTTGATTGGGTGAGGAGAACCGAGAGGATTTTTAATTACAAGGAGTATGATGTTCATAAGACCTTCAAAGTGGCAGAATTACAACTAACATCTTATGTTAGCTGTGGTTTGAAGGATTACAAAGAAAACGCAAAAAGGAAGGAACATCAAAAATTTGCTCTTGGCGCAAATTGAAAAGGGAATTGAGAAGATAATTTGTACCACATGAGTATGAATAGAACAATTTCCTAAAGATGCATACCCTGAAAGAGGGACAGAAAAGTGTTGAGGAGTACATCAATGCTTTCGAAAAATATCTAATATTGTGTGATCTAGAAGAAAAGGAAGATCACAAAGTTGCACGGTTTGTGGCAGGGCTGGATGGATCCCTTAGGGAAAAGGTAGAATTGCAACCCAAATGACCATATGTTAGATTTGTAAAGTGGCACTCAGGGTGGAAAAACGTGGGAATTCGAAGAAGCCAAAAGGATTCTTAAAATCCTATGAGTCCAAGAAGGAAGTAGTGTATTCTCAACCAGCTAGTGCTAAACCCAAGTTCGACAATGATAAAAGGGCAGCCACTCCAATCAAACCACTAACAATTCCTAAAGACAACAGGAAGTGTTTCAAGTGTCAAGGAGTAGGACACATACAAAGAAATTGTCCAAACTCCAGGGTAATCACTGCTAGGGAAGCAAAGGAAATCGAGGATGCCTACTTAGATGTTCTTCTTGAAGAAGGGGAGGGCGAAGATATTGATTCCCAAGAAGAACAAAGTAGCAATGATACGGAAGAAGTGGAGGCAGAAACACAGGGTTAAGCATTGGTCCTCAGGAGGGTTTTTCAGTCTAAACCTACGCCAATTGAAGAGAACCAGAGGGACAAAATTTTCGTGACTAGGTGTAATGTATAGGGCAGACTGTGTGATGTGATAATTGACAGTGGCAGCTGTACTAATGTGGTCTCTACATATTTGATTAAGAAATTGATTTACCCCACATACAATCATCCTCAACCTTACAATTTATATTGGCTAAGCAACACCAGTGATGTCAAAGTGACTAAGAGGCCTTGATAAATTTCAAGATTGGTAAATTTAAGGATTCTTTGATATGTGATGTCTGTCCAATGGATGCTTGTCATATATTGCTTGGTAGACCGTCGCAATATGATCGATTTGTGAAGTATGATGGAAGAACCAATGTCTACATCATCATGAAACAGGAAACTGACAAGCCAATTGCTTTGAAACCTCTTAAAGTGGCACAAAACAAGAAGAAATTGAATGTGGTGAATAAAAAGGGAGTGTTTTTGACTAATTGTAAGGAATTCGAGAAAGAATTGACTGATTGCTAGCAAGTATTTCTATTGATGGCCAAAGATGTGACAGTTGAAACATCTGCAATCCCTAAAATTCTTCAACCACTATTGAAGGAATTTGAAGATGTATTTCCAGATGACTTACCACCAGGTTTACCACCCAATAGGGGCATTGAACACCAGATTGACTTAATCCCAGGTGCTTAGTTTCCTAATAAGCCAACATACAGATGCAATCCTGAGGAGACTAAGGAAATACAATGGCAGATTGAAGAATTGATGCATAGAGGATACGTGAGGGAGAGCATGAGTCCTTGTGATGTACCAACACTGATTGTTCCAAAAAAAGATGGCTCTTGGCGCATGTGCATTGATTCTAGAGCTGTAAACAACATCACAATCAAGTACAGGTTCCCAATTCCGAGGCTGGATGATCTCCTAGACGAGTTATATGGTTCACTTGTGTTTTCCAAGGTTGATTTAAGAAGTGGGTATCATCAGATATGCTTGAGAGAAGGGGATGAGTGGAAAACAACTTTCAAAACTAAATTAGGTCTCTATGAGTGGTTAGTCATGCCCTTTGGACTCACCAACTCCCCTAGCACGTTTATGAGAATTATGAACGAAGTTTTGAAGCCATATCTGGGTAAGTTTGTTGTTGTATACTTAGATGATATATTGGTTTATAGCAGAAATAATGGAGATCATCTGCAGCATCTAAGACAAGTTTTTGAGACTTTGAGGCAACAAAAACTCTACGAAAAATTGGATAAGTGTTATTTTATGGTGCAAAGTGTGACGTTTTTGGGTTATGTGGTGTCAAAAGATGGGGTTTCAGTTGATCAATCCAAAGTTGACGCAATTAACTCATGGCCAACACCCACAAACGTAACTGAAGTACGATCTTTCCATGGGTTGGCTTCCTTCTACAGAAGGTTTGTCAAAAATTTCTCATCCATTGTTGCTCCTACGACTGAATGCATTTAAAAGGATAAGAAATTTGAATGGACAAAAGAGGCACAAATTGCATTCGAAAAGATCAAGAATATGTTATGCCACACACCTATTCTGGCATTGCCTGATTTCTCAAAACCTTTTGAAGTAGAAACAGATGCAAGCAATGTGGGAATTGGTAGGGGTGAAAGTTCGGTGTGCGGTTTGGACTTTGACCAACTCCAAATCAAAACCATTATATTTCGGTCTTTGATTTTTCAGTCCAATCCAATCCAAAATATATTATAATCCAAACCAAACCAGACCATAAAATTTTGGTTTTCTGCTTTTGACTCCAAACCAAACCATACTTTTTAAGTATAATTTTTTCTGCTTTTCTTCCCACACATCCTGCTTAATTTTGCTATGCATATAGCTAATATCTAATACCTATTAAACAATCTGCCTAACATAATTACATAACAAGTTAACAAGTTGGGAAATTTCAAAGTTTAAACCTTTAAAGTTTAAAGTTTACATTGTAAAATATCAAATTATACAACCACAATTACTGGAGTTTTAATGAAACCACCACACAAATACAACAATTCAATGATACATCCACAATGATACATAGATAATAGGGTAAATAGACTACTAGTAGAGTAACAATAGAAGTACAAAACAACAAGAACACTAGTACAGGCTTAGCAAGGCGTATGAATAACGATAGTAAATTCCTTGTTTCATCAATCCACAACTACTTGATCGATATCATTACCAAGTGCCATATTCTCCAAGTCTAGCAAACAAATATTGAATACAAACAAGTTAAATAATTATATTTGTATGAATAAGATTATGTATGAAAATGAATAGCTTATGATNCGAATAGCTTATGATTGTTGCTTTTATTTATAATATTACCTTCTTCAAGTTGCTCGACTTCCTCTAAACATTCTTCAACACTTGGAAAAGGAGAAGCACGCAACCAATTTTTAGCGCAAACAAGTCCTTCTACAACCTTTGGAGATAATGAGCTTCGAAACACATCAAGAAATCTACCACCGGTGCTGAATGCACTCTCAGAGGCTACTGTTGAAATAGGGACAGCAAGTACATCACGAGCCATAGTTCCTATTATTGGAAATCTAGCACTATTGACCTTCCACCAACCCAAAATATCAAACTCCTCAGCATCATCCTCTGTATCCTCCTCTAAATATTTGTCTAACTCAATTTTAGCATCTCCCTCTTTCTCAAACTTGTGTTTCTTATACTTGCTCTTCAATACTTCAATTTTTTTTTGTGTTTAGGTGAAAAGTGTTGAGGATCCTTCATGACACATCCTCCTTCAAAACACTATTTGATGAAAAACCACGATACTCCTCATACATAGCATTCAAAACCTCTTTCAAATTATGAATCAATGCATTTGCAACTTTGGAATCATAAATTTCAGTTATCATCCACTCAACATAATCAAGCTTATAACGAGGATCAAGCACAACAGCAATAAAAATTAGCATGTTCATTTTATCCGGATCACCCCAATATTTTTCATACTTCTCCTTCATTTTAGAAGCCATAACACACATCTCATAATCCTCATTTGATTCCAACTCTTCCAACATTAAAGCAACATCTACTAACTCATGAAAGAATAAATTGGAAGTGACATATAAAGAGGCAGATACACGCAAGGTAAGATCATAGAATGCTTGTAAAAATTCAGAAAATCTTTTAACAGTACTCCAATCATCACAATCAGGCCTACCATTCCCTTTCCTTTCACTCAACTCAATCCCATAATGAGGATCTTCCTCACTATACCTCTCAAAAGCACCCTCAAGATCAATGGCAGCACTCAACATTAAATAGGTGGAGTTCCACCTAGTAGGCACATCAAGACATAACAACTTCTTTGTGGTGATTTTTTCCTCTGAAACACATTTTTTAAACTTTAACAACCTAGCAGGAGATTGTTTGATAANGCATGCCTAACACGACTAACTGACTCATTGACTGTTTTTAGACCATCAAAAACAACCAAATAAATTATATGTGCAACACAACGCATATGAAGAAACCTCCCCTTAAGTACCCCAGTTTTCCAATGATTAATTTTCCTTCTCAAGTAACCTATTGCTGTGTCATTTGAACTAGCATTGTCAACAGTTACACAAAATACTTTTTCAAGTTCCCAATCAAGCAAACACTTCTCCACTTCTTTTCCAACTTCCTCGCCTTTATGGCTTGAGGTAGGACAAAAATTAAGAATTCTTTTTTGTAATTTCCAATTATTATCAATAAAATGAATAGTGAGGCACATATAATTAATTTGTTGTATTGAGGCCCATGAATCAGTATTCAAAGAAACCCTTGCATTACAATTGTTTAACACATTTTTCAACCTCCTTTTTTCAGGCAAATAAGTTTGGTAACAATCTTTAGCTACTGTAATTCTTGAAGGAACATGAAATCTTGGCTCAATAACATTATAGAAATGTCTAAACCCCTCTCCCTCAACAAACTTATAAGGCAACTCATCAACAATAACCATATAAGACAATGCTTTTCTAATACTAGCAGGGTCATATTTTTGATAAGTTAAACCACTTGTACCATCACCTAACTTAGCACCCTTGAAAGAAAGAAGACTTTGCTTAGAATCTTTAGGAGTATTATAAGGATACTTACGACATCTATTAAGGTGACCCCACAAAACACTTGTGCCATTCTTCTTTGGATTGCATTTGTACTCCATATTGCAATACTTACAGACAGCTCACAATCCGAGGGATATTTCCTTTTTTATGAAGTGCTCCCACACCTCTGAACGATCCTTCATCCTCTTCCTCTTTGTCATGCCTTTAGAGCTAGATGTAGAGACACTTTCCCGCTCCTCATCATCCTCTATTTCTTGTTCAGATGGTGTGCCATTTTCTTTTTCAGGATTGCCAACATTGGATGACATCTAATTCACACACAAAAAAAAGAGAACAATTAACAATATCATAAACCTGCTGCATTAATTTAAGACAACTTTTAAGATTCTTCCAAGTTATACTAACGCATTAAATGAGGTAGTGACTTTAAAAGTGGAGCATGTATAGTTCGGAAAAGAAGGCTAATTCACAGTTGATCAATTTTAGATATAATTTCTATTCTTATGTGAACAAATTAAACAAGTTTTATCAAAATGACTAGTAAGATGTAAACCCGCAATAATATTGTGGCAATACAAGTATCCACAAAGGGAGTAGCTCGAAACATCCCATATAAACAAACCCATAGTAAATGGTGTAAAAAAAATTTATGAGCAAAAGAGAGTAGCCTGGAACCAAGGCCTAACATTTTTCTATCAATCTATAACTTGAGTTGTTATTATTACCATCAATGGCTCAGCAATTTCCAAACAACAATTGCAGCTCATATACTTGTCTTTAAACTACCAGCTCCTGTTCAACTAGTTTCACACTTTCACTCCCCCCCCCCCCCCCCCACACACACACACCAAAAAAAAGTGTTCTCTTCATCACTTTCAACAGATACCAACCCCAAAAAAAGAGGTGAAAAATAAGTCTTTTCCTTATTAAAGATGCAATATTTTCCTCATCATATGGACACAAAATAAGTCTCAGTTATAGAAATGTTAAAACAACATATAAGAGCACATCGTAACGATCATCCAAAAAACATATAAGAGCTATAACACGACTTAAAAATTGTTTCGATGTCACTAACACTCACATGAACTACATAATTATACCACTCAATTTTGGTATTCAAATGACAAATATTAAACAAATCACTTGCATTTATCATTAAATTAACAAACATTAAACAAAATCAATTCCAAAAACAACAACAACAAAAACAAAAACAAAAACAATTAATCAAATCGAAAAAACTTCATTCATTTCACCAAATAAATCGAAAACCTCAAAAACAAAACGTTTCAGAGAGAATTTGAGTTACCTCATCAAAAATGTCGAAAAAGTGAAGGTGAGTGAAACTGAGAGGAGAGACTGAGAGGCGAAATTGGATTAGTGAAGGTGAGACCATGAGAGGGAAATTTTTAGGGTTTTTAGGGAATTTTTGAAAGATTCAGAGAGAATGAGAGATAGGGGAGAGACAGAGGCGGGGTAGGATTTTTTTGTAAGAGTTTAGGGTTTTTTTTGGGCCACTTATTGTTGGGCCTAGAAGGCCATAAATTCGGTGTTCGGTTTTAAACCGAAAATTTCTAGCTCCAAACCGAACACCGAATTTCTGAATTTTCCCACACCGAACCGCATCAGAATAAATGCGAGACCGAACCAAATTAGTTGTTCGGTCTGGTGCGGTTCGGTTTTCGGTTTTAGGCCAAATTAGTTTCACCCCTAGGAATTGGAGCAGTTTTGGTGCAGGGTAAATGATATGAATATCAATGAGCAAAACTTCGATGGTTTGATAGAAGGTGCAAAACAAGATGCAACCATGGGAGAGCTAGTGGCTTATGGAGACACAAGACTCTTAGGGTTGGCTAGGGTGAATTTTTACGTGTGCATGGTGACATGTACAAGTTTCCTCACGTAAAAATCAAGCAAGCATAATTAGTAGTTTAGGAGTGTTGAGCTCTATGGGTTTTCTTCCCACTTCATTTGATAGGGTTTTACCATATGGTGTTTTGTGATTTTCTTATTTAGTTTATGAGTCATGGTTGATGGAATCAAACATGGGAAACACAAAATTGAAGGTTTCATGAAATAAAGATTGAAGCTCAAAGGTTTCTTGAAGTTCTTGAAAATGGAGTCCATCAAAAATCAAAGGAAATATAGCGAGTTATATGGCGGATTTTTGAAAGATTTTGACGATTTTGGGCAACATTGTTAAGTGTTTTTTCCGTGTTGTTTGACTTGGTCAACTTTAGTTAGTTAGTTGAAAATATTGTCCTTAGATTTGTTTCTCAAAATATCTAAGATTTAGGCTAGAAAATCAGATTACAAGTATATGGCGCAATATTGTATCCGGTTTCATAGAGATTATCTTGTTATCCTAATCTTAGTTTGTTATACCATAAATCTAGGGTAGTTAGGATTTGTTTAGGATATTCACATATTGTGTGATATGTTTAGCTATAAATAGGATGTAAAATACATCAATAAAATTCAGATTAGATTGATTAAACACAAGTTGTTTCTGTCTTTATTGTTTCACGTAAGTAAACAAATTTTTGTGAGGATTCTTGTGAGGAATTCGACGAGTGAGTGGTGCTATTAAGCTTTATCTCACGTGAGGATAGTTTTTAGGATTTGAGGGTGCTTTGCTTTAATCAAATTCTATCAATTATTCGCCTTAGGACTTCGAATTTGTGGTGCGTCGCTTTATCAAATTTGTGTTCTAAGTTTACCTTGTGTGAGTGGCGTTTGTTTATAACAAAATTCACATCAACTTTTGGTGCTTTCGTTGAGAGATTCGTTCAATCTCAAGTGTTCATCATCAATTCTCATGGCTCAAGAGGGTGGAGACGAAAATCCACAAGGATTCACGAAAGGTTTGAGTTTGGCTCAAGCAAAAGAATTACGTATGCAAGGGGAGATTGACGAGTTGAAGGCTCGTTTAGATGAAGTCTTAACCATCATGGCTTCTACCAAGAAAACTCCTACTAAATCTAAGCAAGGGGATGGCTCATCATCAAGTTCAAGTGAGCAAGAAAGTGTGAGAAGTGTGCGTAAACCAAAGAAAGGATAATCATCAAGTTCTAGTGGCGATGAGGAACCTAGGACAAGGCAAAAACGCAAGGGAAAGATGAGGGATGATGATCGAAACCTTAAACTCGAAATCCCTGAGTTTAATGGAGGTATGGATCCTGAAAAATTTTTAGATTGGATTCGTAGAGTTGAGAGGATTTTTCGTTACAAGGAGTATGATGATCATAAGTCCTACAAATTAGCGGAGTTAAAACTCACTTCCTATGCAAGTCTATGGCTTGAGGGGTTACAAAGAAAAAGAAGGAAGGAAGGTAGGTCGAAAATCTCTTCATGGTCTAAGTTAAAGAGGGAGATGAGGAAACGTTTTGTCCCTCAAGATTTCGAACAAAACAACTTCATTAAGATGCATACATTGAAGCAAGATAGAAAATCTGTTGATGAATACATTGTGGAGTTCGAAAAATTGATCATGGTTTGTGATTTAGAAGAGAAGGAGGACCACAAAGTGGCTCGTTTTGTGGCTGGTCTAGATGACAACATAAGGGAGAAGGTCGAATTACAACCTTATTGGACCTTTGATGAAGTTTGTAGAGTGGCAGCAAGGGTTGAGAAACAAGTTGCACGCAAAACAAAGACATACTTCAAAACCTATGATTCTAAAGAAAAGCGTGATACTTTTCCTCAAAAACCAAACTTTGATAAGGTTACTAAACCACCCTTCATCAAGGATAAGAGTTCAACTTCAAAGCCCCAAAGTAGTGATTCACGCATTGTTTGTTTCAAGTGTAAAGGGCAAGGTCACATTCAAAGAGATTGTCCTCATGCTAGGGTCACAACAACTCGAAATTGGGTAGATGGGGAAAGCCTTGAAGAAGAGGAGGAGATGTATGGGGATGAGGGAGAGGAAGAGTATGCCAATTATGAAAATATGGAGGAAGAAACGGAGGAAGTCCAACCAGAAACACAAGGCCAATCCTTGGTGTTACGTAGGGTATTACAATCTCAAAGTGCACAACCTTTGGAGAGTCAAAGGGATAAAATTTTTCTCACAAGGTGTAATGTTCAAGGCAAGCTTTGTGATGTAATCATAGATACTGGAAGTTGCACAAATGTAGTATCTACGTTGTTGGTGGAAAAGCTCGCAATTCCTACAAAGATACATCCTCAACCATACAAGCTACATTGGCTTAGCAACACAAGCGATGTTAAGGTAAACAAACAAGCTTTGATTGCGTTTAAAATTGGTAAATTTGAGGATCAAGTACTTTGTGATGTTTGTCCTATGGATGCTTGTCATATATTATTGGGTAGACCTTGGCAATATGACCGTTTTGTGAAGTTTAATGGAAGAACAAATGTCTATATTGTGCGCAAGAACCCTAATGAAAAATCATATGCATTAAAACCCTTGATGATTTCTAAACCTAAAACAAGCATGGGTAATTCTAAAGGTGTTTTGTTGGTGGGTGGAAAGGAGTTAGAAAGGGAGTTGAAAACAAGTTCTATGTCTTATATGTTGTTAGCCAAAGAGGTACAAGATGAAGCCCCAGAGATTCCTAGGGTTTTGCATCCTATGTTGAATGAGTTTTCAGATGTGTTTCCTAATGAGTTGCCACCAGGATTACCACCAATAAGAGGGATTGAACATCAAATTGATCTTATTCCTGGGTCTCAAATTCCTAACAAGCCTGCATATAGATGTAATCCAGAGGAGACAAAGGAGATACAAAGGCAAATTGAGGAATTAATGGAGAGGGGGTACGTGAGAGAGAGCATGAGTCCATGTGCTGTGCCTACATTAATAGTACCTAAGAAGGATGGGACTTGGAGAATGTGTATTGATTCAAGGGCAGTTAACAATATAACCGTCAAGTATAGGTTTCCTATACCTAGATTGGATGATTTGCTAGATGAATTACATGGTTCTCAATTATTTTCAAAAATTGATTTAAGAAGTGGCTATCATCAGATTCGAATGAAGGAAGGTGATGAATGGAAAACAGGTTTTAAAACAAAGCTAGGGCTTTATGAATGGTTAGTCATGCCTTTTGGGTTAACTAATGCACCTAGTACGTTTATGAGGTTGATGAATGAGGTCTTAAAGCCATACATTGGTAAGTTTGTAGTGGTATATTTAGATGATATTTTGGTGTATAGCAAGAGTGTTAATGATCATCTAAGCCATCTAAGGAGTGTGTTTGGGACATTACGAGAACAAAAGCTCTATGCTAAGCTCGAAAAGTGTTATTTCATGGTACCAAGTGTGACGTTTTTGGGGTATATTGTGTCCAAAGATGGGGTTTCTGTTGATCCATCTAAAGTGGAAGCTATAAAATCATGGCCAACACCAAAGAACGTGACTGAAGTACGTGCTTTTCATGGGTTAGCTTCGTTCTATAGGAGGTTTGTGAAGAATTTTTCATCTGTTGTTGCTCCTATAACCGAATGCATTAAGAAGGATAAGCCTAAGTTTGAGTGGACTAAGGGGGCACAAGAAGCTTTTGAATTGATTAAGAAGTTGCTTTGTAACACACCCATACTAGCCTTACCAGATTTCTCTAAACCATTTGAAGTTGAGACGGATGCAAGTGGGGTTGGAATTGGTGCTGTTCTAGTCCAAGGGAAGAGGCCAATTGCTTACTTTAGTGAGAAATTGAATGGTGCTAAACTGAACTATTCTACATATGACAAGGAGTTCTATGCCATTATTAGAGCTTTGGATCATTGGAGTCATTATTTAAGGCCTAATCACTTCATATTACATTCTGATCATGAAGCTTTGAAGCACATTAATGGTCAACAAAAATTGAATCCAAGACATGCTAAATGGGTTGAATTTTTGCAATCTTTTCACTTCTCTTCAAAGTACAAAACGGGGAAGTCTAATGTTGTTGCTGATGCTTTGTCAAGAAGGTATACTTTGCTTGGTGTTTTGAACTTTAAATTACTTGGTTTAGAGTTGATAACACAATTTTACGAGCAAGATGGAGACTTTGGACCAATAATGGCGCAACTTTCAAAGGGTTCTATGAGTTCCTATGTGCTACATGATGGGTTTTTGTTCAAAGGCAATCTATTGTGCATACCTAAGTGTTCTATACGTGAATTACTAGTAAGAGAGGCGCATGGAGGAGGTATTGCTGGACATTTTGGCATTACAAAGACACTAACCATGTTGCAAGAGCATTTTTATTGGCCAAAGATGATTGTTGATGTTGAATCTATCATTGCTCAATGTGCTACTTGTCAAAAGGCAAAGGCGGCCTTCCATCAAGGCTACTACACTCCATTGCCAGTGCCAGAGGGACCTTGGGAGGATGTTTCTATGGATTTCATTGTAGGGTTACCAAGGACAGCAAGAGGCAAGGATGCAATTATGGTAGTGGTTGATAGGTTTTCAAAGATGGCTCATTTCACACCATGTCACAAGACCGACGATGCTATGAATGTAGCTGACTTGTATTTTCGAGACATAATAAGGTTACATGGGGTTCCAAAAACCATTGTAAGTGACAGAGACACAAAGTTCATGAGCTACTTTTGGAAGTCACTTTGGAGATTGATAGGTACGAAACTTTTGTTTAGCACATCTTATCATCCTCAAACAGATGGCCAAACAGAGGTGACAAATCGTACACTAGGGGTTCTTTTGCATGGTTTGGTTAGTAAAACACAAAAGGATTAGGATTTGAAACTTGCTCATGCTGAGTTTGCTTACAATAGATCACCTACTTATGCTACTAAACACTCACCTTTCGAAATTGTCTATGGAATCAACCCTAAATTACCAATTGACTTTGTAAGTATTCCTAAAGGGGAGTTGGTACACAAAGATGCCATGACAAAGGTTGATTACATACAAAAGCTTCACGCAGAAGTAAGGGCTAGAATCGAAAAGGTAAATGATATTTACAAGGCAAGAGCAAACAAACACAAATCACAACATGTTTACAAGGAAGGGGATTTGGTTTGGCTACATTTGAGAAAAGAAAGGTTCCCAAATCAAAGGAAGAATAAGCTTATGCCTCGGTGTGATGGACCGTTCAAAATCATAAGTAAAGTGGGGGACAATGCATACAAATTAGAGTTACCAGGAGAATATGGAGTTCATTCTACTTTCAACATTGGTGATTTAGCTCCTTATGTTCCTGATGACCAACTTCGAGGTTTGAGGACAAACTCTCAGAAGAGAGGAGGAGGATGTATGAATATCAATGAGCAAAATTCGATGGTTTGATAGAAGGTGCAAAACAAGATGCAACCATGGGAGAGCTAGTGGTTATGGAGACACAAGACTCTTAGGGTTGGCTAGGGTGAATTTTTACGTGTGCATGGTGACATGTACAAGTTTCCTCACGTAAAAATCAAGCAAGCATAATTAGTAGTTTAGGAGTGTTGAGCTATATGGGTTTTCTTCCCACTTCATTTGATAGGGTTTTACCATATGGTGTTTTGTGATTTTCTTATTTAGTTTATGAGTCATGGTTGATGGAATCAAACATGGGAAACACAAAATTGAAGGTTTCTTGAAATAAAGATTGAAGCTCAAAGGGTTTCTTGAAGTTCTTGAAAATGGAAGTCCATCAAAAATCAAAGGAAAATATAGCGAGTTATATGGCGGGATTTTTGAAAGATTTTGACGATTTTGGGCAACGTTGTTAAGTGTGTTTTCCGTGTTGTTTGACTTGGTCAACTTTAGTTAGTTAGTTGAAAATATTGTCCTTAGATTTGTTTCTCAAAATATCTAAGATTTAGGCTAGAAAATCAGATTTTTAGTTTGGTGCGCAAGATTGTATCCGGTTTCGTAGAGATTTTGTTGTTATCCTAATATTAGTTTGTTATACCATAAATCTAGGGTAGTTAGGATTTGTTTAGGATATTCACATATTGTGTGACATGTGTAGCTATAAATAGGATGTAAAATACATCAATAAAATTCAGATTAGATTGATTAAACACAAGTTGTTTCCGTCTTTATTGTTTCACGTAAGTAAACAAATTTTTGTGAGGATTCTTGTGAGGAATTCGACGAGTGAGTGGTGCTATTAAGCTTTATCTCACGTGAGGATAGTTTTTAGGATTTAAGGGTGCTTTGCTTTAATCAAATTCTATCAATTATTCGCCTTAGGACTTCGAATTTGTGGTGCGTTGCTTTATCAAATTGTGTTCTAAGTTTATCTTGTGTGAGTGGCGTTTGTTTATAACAAAATTCACATCAGTAAATGGCCAATTGCTTATTTCATTGAAAAATTGAATGGAGCCAGGTTGAATTATCCAACTTATGATAAGGAATTTTATGCAATTGTTAGGGCTCTGGATCATTGTAGTCATTATTTGAGACCTAACCATTTCATCCTGCATTCTGATCATGAAGCATTGAAACATATCAATGGTCAGCTGAAACTGAATCCTAGACATGACAAATGGGTTGAGTTCCTTCAATCTTCTATTTTTTCATCTAAATATAAGGATGGCAAGTCTAATGTGTTGGCAGATGCACTTTCCAGAAGATATGTGTTGATTAGTGTCCTGAATTGCAAGCTATTAGGTTTAGAACATATCAAGACATATTATGAATCTGATGTAGAATTGGGCCCTATAATGCTGCAACTAGGGAATGGAGTAGTGGGATCCTATGTTTTACATGATGGGTTCCTATTTAAAGGGAATCAGTTATGCGTGCCTAATTGTTCAATCAGGGAACTATTGTCAGAGAGGCACATGGAGGAGGTCTTGCAGGGCATTTTGGAATTGCTAAAACACTGAGCATGCTGCAAGTACATTTTTATTGGCCCAAGATGATTAGAGATGTGGAAGCTGTAATTTCTCAATGATCTATATGTCAGAAGGCTAAAGCAACTTTTCATCAAGGGTTATATACACCATTACCGGTTCCTAATGGTCCCTAGGAAGATGTCTCAATGGATTTCATTGTTGGGTTACCTAGGACTGCGCGAAATTAGGATTCAATCATGGTGGTGTTGGACAGATTTTCGAAGATGGCACACTTTACTCTTTGTCATAAGATTGACGATGCTGTTAATGTTGCAGAGCTACACTTTAGGGATATCATTCGATTACATGGGATTTCTAAAACCATTGTAAGTAACAGGGATTCAAAATTTATGAGCCATTTCTGGAAATCACTGTGGAAGCTGGTCGGTACCAAGTTATTTTTTAGTACTTCCTATCATCCACAAACTAATGGGCAGACTGAAGTGACGAACAGGACCTTGGGAGTATTATTGCGTTTACTGGCAAGCAAAACTCAGAAGGATTGGGATTTGAAACTGGCGCATGCTGAGTTTGCCTACAACAGATCACCTACTTATGCAACCAAACATTCAGCTTTTGAAGTGGTTTATGGCATTCACCCTAAATTGCCAATTGATTTCATTTATGTTCCAAAAGGTGAGTTGGTTCATAAAACTGCTTTGGATAAAATTGAATATATGCAGAAATTACATGCAAAGATCAGAGCAAGAATTGAAAAGGTGAATGATTAGTATAAATTGCAAGCCAATAAGCACAGAAACCCACGCACATTTCAGGAAGGTGATTTGGTTTGGCTACATCTCCGGAGGGAAAGGTTTCCTAACCACAGGAAAAATAAATTGATGCCTAGATGTGATGGGCCATTCAAAATTTTGAAGAAAGTTGGTGATAATGCTTATCAACTTGAACTACCAGGTGAATATGGGGTTCATGCTACTTTTAACATTGGTGATTTATCTCCATATATACCTGATGAACAACTTCGAAGTTTGAGGTCAAACTCTTTTGAAGAAGGGGAGGATGATACAAGTGCAGGTATCAGTGATAGTGGTGATATTAATGAAATAAGTTATGAAAATTTCATAACAACTTCGAAGGTGGTGTGATATCAAGAGTGGCAATGGTAAGATAAAACCATAGGTGAAATAATTGCATACAGTGATATAAGCTATATGGGTGCATCAAGGATAGGGATTTACGTGTGCATGGTCACATGTCAATAATATGGCACGCAAATCAAGGCAAGAATGGTGGATTTGGGGAACAAGATGGTTTTTGCCTATGAGTTTTTTCCCACAGGGTTTTTCTCATTTTTGGCATTGATTATTTTAATTCTCGGTGAGTCTTGATCATCATAATTATGCTAAAATACATGGAAGACAGGTTCTTGAAGGTTTCTTGATTAAAAGATTGGATCTTGAAGCATTTCTTGAAATTCTTGAAGAAATCTTGAAAATTGCGCAAATTTGTGACGAAGCTTCTTGCGAGTTTTTGGACGATTTTCTTGGTTCTTGGGTTCCAAGCAAGTGGTGTGATCTGATGATTATCTTGTTAATTAGTTATTTAGATAAGTTGTTAGGATATTGTCTTGATTTATTAGTTAGTTAGAGTTTGTTAGACAAGATAAGATCAAGTGCAAGTTGCATGATGAGGTGGCATATTTATCTTGTTGTATATGTGTTGTAAGGGGACAAATTTCTTAGTCTTTCCTAGTCATAGGCGTGTTTTTTAGTCTATTTATATTAGGATTTTTTTGTTGATTATACCTATAAATAATCTCAACATTAGGATGTAATTAATTAAGTTTGAGTTGAAAAAAAAAGTTGTTTGTTTACTTGAAAACAAAATTCCGAAATTAAGAGTTGGTGATTAAATTCTTTATTCTCTTGTGTTTTGATTAATAGCTTTGAGGGTGTTTAGGCTTTAATCAAAGGACTAATTGGTCAATCTAAAATTAAGAATATTGGTGACTGTGTCTTTATAGAATCGAAATTTTAGTCTATTCCCTTGTGAGTTTTTGTTCACACGAAAATTCACATTAAATGTTTTAAGTGTCAAGGAGTAGGACACATACAAAGAAATTGCCCAAACTCTCGAGTAATCACTGCCAGGGAAGCAAAGGAAATCAAAGATGCCTACTTAGATGTAGTTCTTGAAGAAGGGGAGGACAAGATATTGATTCACAGGAAGAACAAAGCAACAATGATATGGAAAAAGTGGAGGCAGAAACAAAGGGTCAGGCATTGGTCCTCAAGAGGGTTCTTCAGTCTAAACCTACGCCAATGGAAGAAAAACAGAGGGACAAGATTTTCGTGACCAGGTGTAATGTACAGGGTAGGCTGTGTGATGTGATAATTCACAGTGGCAGCTGTACTAATGTGGTCTCTACCTTATTGATTCAGAAATTGATTCACCCCACATACAATCATCCCGAACCTTACAAGTTACGTTGGCTAAGCAGTACCAGTGATGTCAAAGTGACTAAGCAAACCCTGATCAATTTCAAAATTGGTCAATTTGAGGATTCGTTGATTTGTGATGTCTGTCCAATGGATGCTTGTCATATATTGCATGGTAGACCTTGGAAATATGATCGATTTGTGAAGTGTGATGGAAGAACTAATGTCTACATCATTAGGAAACAGGAAACTGACAAGTCAATTGCTTTGAAACCTCAAAAGTGGCGCAAAACAAGAAGCAATTGAATGTGGAGAATAAAAAGGGAGTGTTTTTTACTAATCCTAAGGAATTGGAGAAAGAATTAACTGATTGCCAGCAAGTATTTCTATTGATGGCCAAAGATGTGACAGTTGAAACATCTGCAATCCCTAAAATTCTTCAACCACTATTGAAGGAATTTGAAGATGTATTTCCAGATGACTTACCACCAGGTTTGCCTCCCAATAGGGGCATTGAACACCAGATTGACTTAATCCCAGGTGCTCAGATTCCTAATAAACCAGCATATGAATGCAATCCTGAGGAGACTAAGGAGATACAAAGGCAGACTGAAATTACAACTAAAACATTGGGTGTATTGTTACGTGGATTAGTAAGCAAGATTCAGAAGGATTGGGATTTGAAACTGGCGCATGCTGAGTTTGCCTACAACAGATCACCTACTTATGCAACCAAACATCCACCTTTTGAAGAGGTTTATGGCATCAACGCTAAATTACCAATTGATTTCATATGTGTTCCTAACGGTGAGTTGGTTCATAAAACTTCTTTGGAAAAAATTGATTATATGCAGAAATTACATGCACAGATCAGAGCAAGGATTGAAAAGGTGAATGATCAATTTAAGAAGCAAGCAAATAAGCACAGGAACCCACGCAAATTTCAAGAAGGAGATTTGGTTTGGTTACATCTCAGGAAGGAAAGGTTTCCTAATCACAAGAAAAATAAATTGATGCCTAGATGTGATGGACCATTCAAGATTTTGAAAAATGTTGTTGATAATGCTTATCAACTTGAGTTACCAAGTGAATATGAATTTCCTAGTTTTAAGCGTGTATTTTTGTTGATTTTAGCTAGGATTTTGTTGTTGATTATACCTATAAATAATCTCAATAGTAGGATGTAATTAATTAAGTTGGAGTTGAATAAAAAGTTTGTTTGTTTACTTGAAAACAAAAAAATCCGAAAATTTAAAGAGTTGGTGATTATTTTCTTTTTACTCTTGTGATTTAATTAGTAGCTTTGAGGGTGCTTAGGCTTTGATCAAAGGACTAATTGATCAACCTAAAATTGAAAATCTCGGTGACTTGGTTTTTATTAGGTTCGAAATTTTAGTCTATTCCCTTGTGAGTTTTTGTTTACACGAAAATTCACATCAGGTCAATGGATTGAAGGAATTATGAGTTTTTGTGAGTTTTTATATGTGCTTCATGATTCAAAGGGAATCTACTATGCATCCCTAAGTGTAGTATTCGTCAATTGCTCGTAAGAGAGGCGGATGGGGGTTGAATTGAAGGTCATTTTGGCATTACAAAAACATTGACAATGTTGCAGGAACATTTCTATTGGCCTAGAATGATTGCAGATGTTGAAGCAGTTATCTCACAGTGTGCTGTTTGTCAGAAAGCCAAGGCATCCTTCCATCAGGTGTTCTACACACCATTGCAAGTTCCAGAAGCCCCTTGGGATGATATTTCTATGGATTTTGTAGTTGGTTTGCCTAGAATTGCAAGGAAAAAGGATGCTATAATGGTTGTGGTTGACAGGTTTTCAATGATGGCTCATTTCTTACCTTGTCACAAGACTAATGATGATGTGAATGTTGCAAAGTTTTATTTTCAAGACATTGTTAGGTTACATGGAGTGTCAAAAACAATTGTGAGTGACAGGGACACAAAATTCATGAGTTATTTCTGGAAGTCATTGTGGCATTTCATAGGAACGAAAGTACTCTTCAGTACTTCTTATCATCCACAAACAGATGGTAAAACTAAGATCACAAACAAAACACTAGGTGTCCTACTTCGTGGATCGTTAAGCAAGACACAAAAGGATTGGGACTTGAAGTTAGCTCATGCAGAGTTTGCTTATAATCGTTCAGCTACATATGCAACTAAGCATTCACCTTTTGAAGTTGTTTATGAAATCAATCCCAAGCTACCCATGGATTTCGTGGCTATTCCCAAAGGTGAGCTCGTTCATAAAGATGCTTTAGCTAAAATTGAATACATGCAGAAGTTTCATGCACAGGTTAGAGCAAGAATTGAGCATGTGAATGATATCTACAAGACAAGAGCTAACAAGAACAAAGTTAAACATACATACATGGAAGGTGATTTAGTATGGTTACATGTAAGGATGGAAAGATTTCCTAATCAAAGGAAAAACAAGCTAATGCCTAGGTGTGATGGACCATCCAAAATTGTGAGCAAGATAGGGGACAATGCATATAAACTCGAACTGCCAGGAGAATATGGTGTTCATGCTACATTCAACATTGGTTTGAGGACAAACTCTTTTGAAGAAGAGGAGGGTGATAGGAAACAAAGTGATAACTTCAAAGGTTTGATAATGGCTTCTAAGAATGATGCAAGTATGGGGGAAATAATGGCTTATGGAGATTCAAGGCTTTTGGGATCTTCAAAGAAATCATCATGGGTGTGTATGGTGACACACGAATGTACTTGACCATTGAAGCAAAGGAAAGAATGGCGAAATTTGGGGAATAAGATGGTTTTGCCTATGAGTTTTTCACACTTCACTTGATACGGTTTTCTCATTTTAGGCATTGAGTCTTTCATATCTTGAAGTGTCTTAATCTTCATTTACAACCTTATACACATGGAAAATGACTTCTTTAAGATTTCTTGATTGAAAGGTTGAATCTTGAAAGGTTTCTTGAAGATTTGAAGAAAAATCACAAAATTGTGCGAATTTGGACGAAGCTTTTGTGGCGTCAATTTTGACACTTTTGTGTGGATTTGGGTAGATCATATGTCTGTGTAATTCTGGTTGTAATTTGTTGATTATCTTGATTATCAAGGTATTAGAAAGTTTGTTAGGATATTTTTTGTTTAGATATGGTTTGTTAGCAAGATGAGAATGACATGCACTGATGATGTGGCATCTTATCTTGTGAGTCATTGATGAGTCACCTTTTAGGGGATCATTTTTAGCTTCTTTTGTGCATGTAATTTAGCTTAGTTTAGTTAGGATTTTGTTGATGATTATGCCTATAAATAATCTCAACATTAGTTTGTAAAATTCAGATTAGAGAATTCAATAAACATTATTGTTTAAGTTTTATTTGTTTTCTACAAAACAAACACAAAACCGAACGTGTGAGAAATTTCGAGTGTGAAGGAAATTCAAGCATTTAGAGAGTTGGTGCTTAGGCTTTATACTTTTATGAGGATAATTTTAAGAATTGAGGGTGCATAGCTTTAATCATTTCACAAAATTATTCGACTTAGATCTTTTTTCTTGGTGCTTGGCTTTAGAGAAAACCGAACTAGTTTTCTATCATAGTGTGGTTGGCGATTTTTCTAATCACATCAGTTTGATAAATTAATTTTAAGTATTTCAATATTTATTGAATAGTTTTTAAGTTTCTAAATCTGGTTTAAAAATAGTTTTTATAATTGTATTAAAACAAGACTACAATAGTATTTACCATCATTAAGTAGCCCACTTAAAAGCCCATTATAATAAGATTTTCAGCCCTAAAACCCCTTATAAATACCCTTGATCATCCATTAATCACTTTTAATCTGTCTCCTAAAATCCTAAAGCAAAAACAAAACACAAAAAAAACCCTAAACATACCCGAACACCCCACTCCGACCACCCTCATTCTTTTACTCGCTCAGCCCCACCGGCGGGCCTCTCCCCCACCTGCTACCACCCTTTTGCCGGCAGCAACACCGGCAACTGCCAGCGATAGCTAGTAGCCACCAGAGCACCACTAGCGGCCCTCTTTACCCCCTCCTTTGTCCAACACTCTCAAGGATTAAAAAAATGTAGGATATATATATATATATATATATATAATCTTTTTGATGTGGTCATATAATGTAACAAAAACGAAGCATAAAGTACAAAAAATGGTGGGAAAATGACTTGATGCTGCGCTCATACATAACAACCGCAGCATAAAGTCTTAAATTTTGGTGGTAAAAAAACATTATGCTGCGGTGGTTTTAAAAAACCCAAGCATAAAGTCTCAAAAAATTGGTGGGAATTGGACTTTATGCTGCGGTTGTTTAGATAACCACCAAATGACAGCAACATAAAGTTTTTACCCTTTTGCTTTTCTGGCATATGCTCCGGTCAAAAAACGAAGCAAAAGGTGGTACTTTGACCGCAGGATAAAGGTTTTTTTTTCCATTAGTGTAGTTTGGTTTCAAGTTGCTTATCGCGAGGGTGCATTGCCTCTATATTCTTCTTCATCTGCAGCATCCTATCCTTCAATTCTGAAATTTCACCACTAGGTTGAGATGGTAGTGCTAGCAATGGTGGTCTGCTGAAACCTGGTGGGTTTCATCTGCTGGTGAACTTGCTGAGGTGGTATAGTTTGCTGTGGATTCTACACATTATTGCTGTTCTTGTAGGAAAAGTATGGATGATCCTTCCACCTTGGATTGTATGTATTAGAGAATGGATTATTCTTGTAGGCTTGGAAGGCACACACTTGCACTACCGAACTATGACATGATTGCGAACTCTGACCGAATGAACCACAGGAATCGTAGAAAGGCTCAGTACATCACGAGAGTGCTGCAATCGCAGCCACAGGTGATGGTGGAGGAGCTACAGTGCTAATCTTGTCTAGCTTATGGCTTACTGCATTGATCTGTGAAGCTAAACTTTCGTATTTATCATAAATGACATGCTTTCCACCTTTCTTCGAATGTCCCTTGGCATTGCCAAACCGTGAATTATGAATAGCAATTTCTTAGAACAACTCATATGCATCATTAACCTCTTTGTTCATGAATCGACCACTGTGAGCTGAATCCAGCAAAGTCCGACTCTCATTCCCTAAACTGTTATAGAATAACCAAACCAGGAACCACTTCTCAAGATCGTGATGTGGGCACAATCTCAATAGTTCCTTGAACAAGTTGAGAATCCCACATCAAATAGATAACGGTCATCTTTGGTTACCTTCAAAATGTTTAAGTAACGGGCATACTACGCCCGTTACTTATGCACTGATGATATGCCGAAAGATAGGTACTTTAGGTAACGGGCAGAGAAAGGCCCTTTACATATAGAAAAACCCGCCAACCCAAAAAGATGTTCAGGTAACGGGCTATTAATAGCCCGAAATATAAACTTTTTTGGGTAACGGGCAATATTTGGCCCGTTATCTAAAGTTGGAAAAAGCGGCTCAAAGGTAACGGTTTAAACTTTGCCCGTTACATAAAAAAAAGGTTTCGTGCAATTTATACGCCCATTACCTATAAGGGGTTACCTTTCACAATTTTTCCACTAGTGGCCCTACTTTATTTCCTTGCATCCAAAGGTTATTATTCCTCTATGGGAACGTCCCATGAGAGTCTTGTAACCCTTGTTTGTCTTCTATCCACATTCAAACCCATAGGATTAAGCATCAGGTTTACAGATTCGTCCACCTTGCTTGAATCTTCATTCAAATCCACATCATGTATGCATCTGATTTTCTCGGTGATGCCAATGCTAGCTTCATCAATTGAGCATCAAGGAAGGTTGAATCCGAATATGAAACAAGTAGTGTGAGCTGAAGTGCTCAAACTACTCAAAGCCGGCATTACTTTTCCTATTTCTGATATTAGGTGGGTGAGCTAGGTCAAAGTAGTGCCTAAAAAAGGGGGCATGACTATTGTTAAAAATGATTTTCGCTTTGCTGAAGGACTTCCAAATTACACTAAATATAAAGATGATATTGGTCAGCGGGGCAGTGATTGAAGGTATCTAGAGGGTTACACTGTCAGGAAGGAGAAGGAGTACCAGGAATTGAATGCAAGGGAGGAGACCCCCCCAACACCAAGACCAGGTAATCAGGAAGATGAAGACATGGTGGTGAAAGAAACTACTTCTGGTTCAAGGAGTGATGAGTCAAAGGATAGCTCGTGTTATGAGATCAAGAATCCGAATCCAAGGATTCCTGTTTATGTAGATTTGGTATCCGATTCTCAGGATGATGAAGAGCTTGATCCTGAGGAGGATGTAGGTGAAGACATGGGAGAGGATATGGAAGATGGTATAAAAGATGATCCTAAGTTTATACCCAAGAAATATGTACTGTCGAGGGACGTAAAGGACAATGTTAATGTTTAGGGGTTTTGTTTAGATATGAGTTAGTTAATACTATTTAGTGTTGTTAATGTTGTTGAACAATTTAGATTGCTGTTAATTTTTATGAATAAGTGGTAGTAAGCCATTAAGAAATATTAGGTGGAGTTAAATAATAAATTTCTTTTGGGAATGAATTAATAAATAAGTCAATTCGTTTAGGAAATGAAGCCTCAAGTAAAGTAGAACCAAGGAAATTATTTTTATTTCTTACGTGCTTTATTCTTATTTTAATGGTTGCGTACACAATCAAAACTAAGTGAATCATTCACTCTGAAAGAATGAAAACTTCTTTTGTGAGACGAAATGAGAAAATGTTTTATGTTATAAGTTTATGTCGTTCTAACTTAGAGTTAGAACAAATTTAATATAAAGGTCTTTTCCTCTATAGGAGAAATATAATGGCTGAACGTAACAATAATCAGCTGAGTGAAGTAGTAAAGCAATTAGTTACTGTAGCCGAACAATTAGCTTCTAGAGGAAATGGAAATGGCAGTGATCCTGCTGGGGAACTTTTCAACAAGATTTCTCAAAGTAAGCCACACACTTACCGAGGAGAGCACAATCCAACAATTCTAGAGGGATGGTTGAGGGAGTTTAACAGGTTGTTTTGGGGCAGTTGAGTGTTCTGAAGAGCTTAAGGTGAACCATGATGTTTATTATCTGAGAGGAGAAGATGATCTTCGGCGGTCACAAAATGAGGTTGTGATTAGGGCTTTACCAGGGTTCAATTGGGATGTGTTTCAGGAACAAATCCGTATTAAGTTTTAGCATGTGTTACTTCGGAAACAGAAAGCTGATGAGTTTCTGGAGCTTAAGATGGGAAGTATGTCTGTCACTGAGTATTACTCTAAGTTCATAGAGTTGTCTAGGTTTGCTAAGGAGGCCATGGCAACTGAAAAGTTGAAGGCTAGTTGTTATGAAAGTACACGGATTGTAATTGGTCTGTACTGTCCCAACTTAACTTTTACAAGATTATGCTACGGCACTTGAGTACTAAATTGATCAACTCAGCATCGCATAAGAACTTTGTGAGACCTAAAAAGCATAAAAAAAACAAAACAAAAATACATATTGACATCATTTGACTAGCCAAAGGGACAAGTCAAGACTTAAGAGCTCATTGTCTAATTTTAATCATACCCAACAAGGTACGAAGCTTGATGAACATTTCTCTACTGAATGGCTTTGTGAAGATGTCAGCTAGTTGATCTTCTGACCTGTAAAACTCCAATTCTACATTACCTTTTTCAACATTGTCCCTTAGAAAATGATGTCTAATCTCAATATGCTTAGTTTTAGAATGTTGGACAGGATTTTTCGAAATATTGATCGCACTTGTGTTATCACATAAGATGGGAACACTTCTGAAACAGATCCCAAAATCCTTTAGCTGTGACTTTACCCACGAGAGCCGAGCAAAACATAAAGCTGTTGCAATATACTCAGATTCTGCTGTGGGTCTGGCCACATAATTTTGTTTCCTAGATCCCCATGAGATAAGACAAGAAACTAATATGTGAGATATTCCATAAGTTGATACGCATATCAATGAGCAAAACTTCGAGGGTTTGGGATTGATTTAAGGTGGAAAACAAGAAGCAACCTTGGGGGAGTTAGTGGCTTATGGAGACACAAGGCTTCTTGGGTTGGCTAGGGTGGATTTCTACGTGTGCATGGTGACATGCACAAGCTTATTCACGTAAATGTAAAGCAAGTATAGTTAGTAGTTTAGAAGTGTTGAGCTATATGGGTTTTCTTCCCACGTCATTTGATAGGGTTTTACCATATGGTGTTTTGTTATTTTCTTGATTAGTTTATGAGTCAAGGTTGATGGAATCAAGCATGAGAAACACAAAAATGGAGGTTTCTTGAAATAAAGATTGAATCTTGAAGAGTTTCTTGAAGTTCTTGAAATCGGAAGTCCAACAAAAATCAACGAGAATCAACGCAATGCATATGGCGGGATTTTTGAAAGATTTTTGAAGTTGTGGGCAACGTTGTCAACGCGGGATTTTGTGTTGTTTGACTTGGTCAACCTAGGGTTGTTATTCGGAAATATGGTGGCTAGATTTGATTTGCAAAATATCTAAGATTTAGACTAGAAATCAGATTACAAAATATATGGTGCAAGATATGTATCCGGTTTTGTTAAGATTTTCTTGTTATCCTAATCTTAGTTTGTTATACCATATATCTAAGGTAGTTAGGATATGTTTAGATTTCTGAAATATTGTGTGATATGTTTAGCCTATAAATAGGATGTAAAATACATCAATAAAATTCAGATTTGAGAGATTAAACACAAAGTGTTTCCGGTTTTCTTTTGTTTCACGAAGTAAACAAATTTTGAGAGTTTCTTGTGAGAAATTCGATTGAGTGAGTGGTCTTTTTGCTTTATCTCACGTGAGGATAGTTCTTAGGATTTGAGGGTGCTTTGCTTTAATCAAATTCTACTAATTATTCGCCTTAGAAGTTCAGATTTGTGGTGCGTAGCTTTATCAAATTTGAAGTCTAAGTTTCTTTGTGTGAGTGGCGTTTGTCTATAACAAAATTCACATCAACTTTTGGTGCTCTCGTTGAGAGATTCATTCAATCTCAAGTGTTCAATATCAATTATCATGGCTCAAGAAGGTGGAGACGAAAATCCACAAGGATTCACGAAGGGTTTGAGCTTGGCTCAAGCAAAAGAGCTACGTATGCAAGGGGAGATTGACGAGTTAAAGGCTCGTTTAGATGAAGTCCTAACCATCATGGCTTCTACCAAGAAAACTCCTACTAAATCTAAACAAGAGGAGGGCTCATCATCAAGTGAAAGTGAGCAAGAAAGTGTGAGGAGTGTACGTAAACCAAAAAAGGGATACTCATCAAGTTCTAGTGACGATGAGGAACCAAGATCAAGGCACAAACATAAGGGAAAGATGAGGGATGATGATCGAAATCTTAAACTCGAAATTCCTGAATTTAATGGAGGTATGGATCCTGAAAAATTTCTAGATTGGATTCGTAGGGTTGAGAGGATTTTTCGTTACAAAGAATATGATGATCATAAGTCCTATAAATTGGCGGAATTAAAACTCACTTCCTATGCAAGTTTATGGCTTGAGGGTTTACAAAGAAAGAGAAGGAAAGAAGGTAGATCAAAAATATCTTCATGGTCTAAATTAAAAAAGGAGATGAGGAAACGTTTTGTTCCTCAAGATTTCGAGCAAAACAATTTCATCAAGATGCATACATTAAAACAAGATAGAAAAACGGTTGATGAATACATTGTGGAGTTTGAAAAATTGATCATGATTTGTGATTTAGAAGAGAAGGAGGACCACAAAGTGGCTCGTTTTGTGGCTGGTCTAGATGAAAATATAAGGGAGAAGGTCGAATTACAACCTTATTGGACCTTTGATGAAGTTTGTAGAGTGGCAGCAAGGGTTGAGAAACAAGTTGCACGCAAAACAAAGACATACTTCAAAACCTATGATTCTAAAGAAAAGCGTGATACTTTTCCTCAAAAACCAAACTTTGATAAGGTTACTAAACCACCCTTCATCAAGGATAAGAGTTCAACTTCAAAGCCCCAAAGTAGTGATTCACGCATTGTTTGTTTCAAGTGTAAAGGGCAAGGTCACATTCAAAGAGATTGTCCTCATGCTAGGGTCACAACAACTCGAAATTGGGTAGATGGGGAAAGCCTTGAAGAAGAGGAGGAGATGTATGGGGATGAGGGAGAGGAAGAGTATGCCAATTATGAAAATATGGAGGAAGAAACGGAGGAAGTCCAACCAGAAACACAAGGCCAATCCTTGGTGTTACGTAGGGTATTACAATCTCAAAGTGCACAACCTTTGGAGAGTCAAAGGGATAAAATTTTTCTCACAAGGTGTAATGTTCAAGGCAAGCTTTGTGATGTAATCATAGATACTGGAAGTTGCACAAATGTAGTATCTACGTTGTTGGTGGAAAAGCTCGCAATTCCTACAAAGATACATCCTCAACCATACAAGCTACATTGGCTTAGCAACACAAGCGATGTTAAGGTAAACAAACAAGCCTTGATTGCGTTTAAAATTGGTAAATTTGAGGATCAAGTACTTTGTGATGTTTGTCCTATGGATGCTTGTCATATACTATTGGGTAGACCTTGGCAATATGACCGTTTTGTGAAGTTTAATGGGAGAACAAATGTCTATATTGTGCGCAAGAACCCTAATGAAAAATCATATGCATTAAAACCCTTGATGATTTCTAAACCTAAAACAAGCATGGGTAATTCTAAAGGTGTTTTGTTGGTGGGTGGAAAGGAGTTAGAAAGGGAGTTGAAAACAAGTTCTATGTCTTATATGTTGTTAGCCAAAGAGGTACAAGATGAAGCCCCAGAGATTCCTAGGGTTTTGCATCCTATGTTGAATGAGTTTTCAGATGTGTTTCCTAATGAGTTGCCACCAGGATTACCACCAATAAGAGGGATTGAACATCAAATTGATCTTATTCCTGGGTCTCAAATTCCTAACAAGCCTGCATATAGATGTAATCCAGAGGAGACAAAGGAGATACAAAGGCAAATTGAGGAATTAATGGAGAGGGGGTACGTGAGAGAGAGCATGAGTCCATGTGCTGTGCCTACATTAATAGTACCTAAGAAGGATGGGACTTGGAGAATGTGTATTGATTCAAGGGCAGTTAACAATATAACCGTCAAGTATAGGTTTCCTATACCTAGATTGGATGATTTGCTAGATGAATTACATGGTTCTCAATTATTTTCAAAAATTGATTTAAGGAGTGGATATCATCAGATTCGAATGAAGGAAGGTGATGAATGGAAAACAGGTTTTAAAACAAAGCTAGGGCTTTATGAATGGTTAGTCATGCCTTTTGGGTTAACTAATGCACCTAGTACGTTTATGAGGTTGATGAATGAGGTCTTAAAGCCATACATTGGTAAGTTTGTAGTGGTATATTTAGATGATATTTTGGTGTATAGCAAGAGTGTTAATGATCATCTAAGCCATCTAAGGAGTGTGTTTGGGACATTACGAGAACAAAAGCTCTATGCTAAGCTCGAAAAGTGTTATTTCATGGTACCAAGTGTGACGTTTTTGGGGTATATTGTGTCCAAAGATGGGGTTTCTGTTGATCCATCTAAAGTGGAAGCTATAAAATCATGGCCAACACCAAAGAACGTGACTGAAGTACGTGCTTTTCATGGGTTAGCCTCGTTCTATAGGAGGTTTGTGAAGAATTTTTCATCTGTTGTTGCTCCTATAACCGAATGCATTAAGAAGGATAAGCCTAAGTTTGAGTGGACTAAGGGGGCACAAGAAGCTTTTGAATTGATTAAGAAGTTGCTTTGTAACACGCCTATACTAGCCTTACCAGATTTCTCTAAACCATTTGAAGTAGAGACGGATGCAAGTGGGGTTGGAATTGGTGCTGTTCTAGTCCAAGGGAAGAGGCCAATTGCTTACTTTAGTGAGAAATTGAATGGTGCTAAACTGAACTATTCTACATATGACAAGGAGTTCTATGCCATTATTAGAGCTTTGGATCATTGGAGTCATTATTTAAGGCCTAATCACTTCATATTACATTCTGATCATGAAGCTTTGAAGCACATTAATGGTCAACAAAAATTGAATCCAAGACATGCTAAATGGGTTGAATTTTTGCAATCTTTTCACTTCTCTTCAAAGTACAAAACGGGGAAGTCTAATGTTGTTGCTGATGCTTTGTCAAGAAGGTATACTTTGCTTGGTGTTTTGAACTTTAAGTTGCTTGGATTAGAGTTGATAACACAATTTTACGAGCAAGATGGTGATTTTGGACCAATAATGGCGCAACTTTCAAAGGGTTCTATGAGTTCCTATGTGCTACATGATGGGTTTTTGTTTAAAGGTAATCTATTGTGCATACCTAAGTGTTCTATACGTGAGTTGCTAGTAAGGGAGGCTCATGGAGGAGGTATTGCTGGACATTTTGGCATTACAAAGACACTAACCATGTTGCAAGAACATTTTTATTGGCCAAAGATGATTGTTGATGTTGAGGCCATAATTGCTCAATGTGCTACTTGTCAAAAGGCGAAAGCAGCCTTTCATCAAGGTTTTTATACTCCATTGCCAGTGCCAGAGGGACCTTGGGAGGATGTTTCTATGGATTTCATTGTAGGGTTACCAAGGACAGCAAGGGGAAAAGATGCTATTATGGTAGTGGTTGATAGATTTTCAAAGATGGCTCATTTTACACCATGTCACAAGACAGATGATGCTATGAATGTGGCTGATTTATACTTTAAAGACATCATAAGGTTACATGGGGTTCCAAAGACTATTGTAAGTGATAGAGACACAAAATTCATGAGCTACTTTTGGAAGTCACTTTGGAGGTTAATAGGCACGAAACTTTTGTTTAGCACATCTTATCATCCTCAAACAGATGGGCAAACAGAGGTCACTAATCGAACACTAGGGGTTTTGTTGCGTGGTTTGGTTAGCAAGACACAAAAAGATTGGGATTTGAAGCTTGCTCATGCTGAATTTGCTTATAATAGGTCACCTACTTATGCTACTAAGCACTCACCTTTCGAGATTGTCTATGGAGTTAATCCTAAGTTACCAATTGATTTTGTAAGTATTCCTAAAGGGGAGTTGGTACACAAAGATGCCAAGACTAAGGTTGAGTACATGCAAAAACTTCATGCAGAAGTAAGGGCTCGAATTGAGAAGGTTAATGATATTTACAAGGCACGAGCAAACAAACATAAATCACAACATGTCTACAAAGAAGGGGATTTGGTTTGGTTACACTTGAGGAAGGAAAGATTTCCAAATCAAAGGAAGAATAAACTTATGCCTCGTTGTGATGGACCGTTCAAGATCATAAGTAAAGTGGGGGATAATGCTTATAAATTGGAATTACCAGGAGAATATGGAGTCCATGCTACTTTCAACATTGGTGATTTAGCTCCTTATGTTCCTGATGACCAACTTCGAGGTTTGAGGACAAACTCTTTTGAAGAAGAGGAGGATGATACGCATATCAATGAGCAAAACTTCGAGGGTTTGGGTTTGATTGAAGGTGGAAAACAAGAAGCAACCTTGGGGGAGTTAGTGGCTTATGGAGACACAAGGCTTCTTGGGTTGGCTAGGGTGGATTTCTACGTGTGCATGGTGACATGCACAAGCTTATTCACGTAAATATAAAGCAAGTATAGTTAGTAGTTTAGAAGTGTTGAGCTATATGGGTTTTCTTCCCACGTCATTTGATAGGGTTTTACCATATGGTGTTTTGTTATTTTCTTGATTAGTTTATGAGTCAAGGTTGATGGAATCAAGCATGAGAAACACAAAAATGGAGGTTTCTTGAAATAAAGATTGAATCTTGAAGAGTTTCTTGAAGTTCTTGAAATCGCAAGTCCAACAAAAATCAACGAGAAATCAAGCAATGCATATGGCGGGATTTTTGGAAGATTTTTGAAGTTATGGGCAACGTTGTCAACGCGGTTTTTCAAGTTGTTTGACTTGGTCAACTTAGTTTGTTATTTCGGAAATATAGTGGCTAGATTTGATTTGCAAAATATCTAAGATTTAGACTAGAAATCAGATTACAAAATATATGGTGCAAAGATATGTATCCGGTTTTGTTAGGATTTTCTTGTTATCCTAATCTTAGTTTGTTATACCATATATCTAAAGTAGTTAGGATATGTTTAGATTTCTGAAATATTATGTGATATGTTTAGCCTATAAATAGGATGTAAAATACATCAATAAGATTCAGATTTGAGAGATAAAACACAAAGTGTTTCCGGTTTTCTTTTGTTTCACGAAGTAAACAATTTTTGAGAGTTTCTTGTGAGAAATTCGATTGAGTGAGTGGTGCTTTTGCTTTATCTCACGTGAGGATAGTTCTTAGGATTTGAGGGTGCTTTGCTTTAATCGAATTCTACCAATTATTCGCCTTAGAAGTTCAGATTTGTGGTGCGTGGCTTTATCAAATTTGAAGTCTAAGTTTCCTTTGTGTGAGTGGCGTTTGTCTATAACAAAATTCACATCATAAGTACTCTTCTTGTCCACTATAAAACCAGCAAACTCAGCATTAGTGTATCCTATAAGATTCATACTGCTACCTTTTGGATACCACAAACACATATCATCAGTACCATTTAGATACCTTAAAATTCTCTTAACAGCCTTTAGGTGAGATTCTTTAGGGTTGCTTTGAAATCTTGCTCACAACCCTACTGAAACACTATATCCGACCTACTGGCTTTTAAGTAGAGCAATGAGCGAATCATACCTCTATACAACTTACCCTCAACACCCTTTCCCTTCTCATCAAGGCTTAATTTAGTAGAAGTTGGAATGGGTGTTTCATAGGATTTGTTGTCTTGCAAGCCATATCTTTTCAGCAATCCTTGAGGTACTTCTGCTGATGAATCATAATTCCATCCTTGGTTTGTCTGATTTGAAGTCCTAGAAAGAATCCAAGTTCTCCCGTCATACTCATTTCAAATTCACTTTTCATCAAATCTGCAAACTCATTACATATATCGGGATTAGTAGCTCCAAACAAAATAATATCTACATATGTGTGGGCCACTAGCAAATCAGTTCCCTTTTCCTTCAAGATTAGTGTCTTGTCAACTGAACCTCTCTTATATCCATTTTCTAAAAGAAAACTGGACAGCCTCTCATACCAAGCTCTGGGAGCTTGTTTGAGACCGTAAAGAGCTTTGTCATGTTTAAAAACATGGTTTGGTAAGACACTATCCTCAAATCCAGGGGGATGTTCCACATATACATCTTCTTTCAAATAACCATTAAGAAAGGTTGTCTTAACATCCATTTGAAAGAGTTTGAAGTTCATATAAGCTGCAAAAGTAATTAAAATCCTGATTGCCTCAAGCCTGGCAACTGCAACAAAGGTTTCATCATAATGAATTCCTTCCTGTTGATTGAATCCTTAGACCACTAGTATGGCTTTGTTCCTGACTATAATACCTGCATCATCCAGTTTGTTTCTGAACACCATTTAGTTCCAATAACAGACATGTTTTCCTTCTTAGGTTCAAGATGCCATACTTGATTTCTCTCAAACTGATTGAGTTCATCTTGCATGGCCAAAACCTAATCTGGATCCATTAAAGCAGTCTAAAAATCAGTTGGTTCAACATTTGAAGGAAAAGAATAGAAAGCACACAACTTTTGTAGAGTAAAATTCCTTGTTTTCACTCCTTTGTTAATATCACTAATGATAAAATTAGAGGGACGAGCAGACTTGTACTTAAAGGATTTGTTCACGTCAAGCTTTGCATTGGTGCCTTTCAAAGTTGAACTGGTTCCTACATTGGTTCCCCTGTTTCATTGTTATTTTGAACAAGTAAATCTGGTTCCATAGTGGTCTCAGCTTCATTGTATTCATGTAGTTGAGCCTCTGAGTCACTATTTCCTCGTCTTACTTCATGAGCTTCTTGAGTTTTTGCTTGACCAGACTCTTCCTCTCTAGAACAGTTGTGTGGTGAATCTTGTTCAACACCTTCTACTTCTTTAGCTCTTGTAAAGTTTAGCATGCCAATTTTGAATTCATCATCATCAACCTACACATGCTTGCTAAAAAATATTTGTTTCATCAAATAGAACATGGATACTCTCTTCAACATAGAAGGTTCTTTTGTTGAAGACTTCGTATGCCTTGCTGTGTGAAGTGTATCCAACGAAAACCGCCTCATCACTTCTGGGATCAAATTTGTCCAAACTTGATTTACCATTATTGTGTACAAAGCATTGGTACCCAAAAACACATAAGTGTGGAATATTTTGTTTTCTTCCCATAAGAAACTCGTAATGTGTTTTCATTAGTAAAGGTCTCAGCATTATCCTATTTAAAATATAGCAAACAATACTCACAGCTTTAGTCCAGAAGTTTCGAGGTAGATCACTCTCTAGAAGCATTGTTGTTGCCATTTCTTCTAGAATGCGGTTTTTCCTTTCAACCACTCCATTTTGTTGTGGAGTTCTAAGGGCTGATAAATTGTGAGATATAACATGATCATTACAGTAGGTAATGAAGCTGACATTGTAAAATTCAGAACCATGATCAGACCGGATAGAGACCAGTTGATGATTAATCATGTTTTGGACTTGTTTTATCAAATTCTTCAAAGGTTTCATTTTTAAACTTTAGAAATATTGTCCAAGAATAACGAGAGTAATCATCAACTAACACAAACACATAGCTATGACCATGTCGACCTTGTACATGCATGGGCCCACACAAATTCATGTGCACAATTTTGAATGGTCTAGTAGTGCTTGCAAACTTCTTTGGCTGAAAGAGGACTTGACATGCTTACATTTTGCACATTCATGACAAATATGTTCTGCAACAAACTTAATGTTAGGTAAACCTGTAACTAAGTCATGAGATTGTAGTTTATTCAGCAAGGAAAAACTTACATGTCCAAGTCTCTTATGCCACAACTAAAGATCATCCTCCATAACATTGAGACAACTGGCACTAGTCTTAGGAATCTGACTCAAAAATGTTATGTAAACATTATTGTGTCGGAACCCCTTACAAACCAATTCCCTTGTTTTAGTGTTGACTATATGACAAAGATTTGTTTCAAATTAAACATGGTTTCCTTTGTCACATAGTTGAGATATGCTCAAGAGGTTATGTTTCAAACCTTCAACAAATATACATTATCAATTGCTTGAGAAAGCGTCTTACCAACCTTACCTATATCTTTTATCAACCCTTTACTATTATCTCCAAAGGTGACACTTCCTCCATCATAGGCTACGAGTGAAAGAAATTGACTTTTATCTCCAGACATGTGTCTTGAGCAACCACTGTCCAAATACCAGAATGACTTTCCTTTCACTCTAACCTGCACAAACAAATCAAGGCTTAGATTTAGGAACCGAGATTTTCTTGGGTTCCTTGTTAATGAGAACTGGTTTGATACTGTCCTTTGTAACCGAGATTTGTTTTACACTTGTCTTTCTCGTTTTATCATGTTTTCCATTTTTAGACAAATTATGTGTGTGATTATGATGATTATGAGTTTTTGAACATGAGATTGATTCTTCTTATTATGTTTTTGCTTGGTCAAACAAGTTTCAATAGCATGTCCATTCTTACCACATTAGGTGCATACATGCATGTATTTTGTAAAAACAAACTTACCTCCCTTGAATTCAGAAATTCAAGTCTCATCTCTCCCAAACTTTTGGGGCTGTTGGGAACTACTTCCATAATACCCTAATCCAAACCTCATAGAGTTACCAGGTGGTGAGGTCAGGATGTATAGAGTACTTTGAGCATCGAGCAACTTGTTCATTTGTCTTAGGCAATCACTCAAATCCTTTTCCTTGATTTCAAGTTTCTTAAGTTGAGCTTCATTATATTCAGCAGCTATGGCAAGATCCAACTTTGCCCTATGAAGCTCATCCTTATGTTTTGAAATCAATTCAGGATCTGGTTCACAAGTGGCCTGAGTATTCTTGCCTTTCCTTAGTTGAGATATTTCAGCTTGAAGATCTAAGATTTTATTTTCATATTCTAAGTGTAAGAATAATGTGAATAATGATCCGAAAATCAACCTTCACCAAGGATAAGAATGTGTCGAATTCTATATAGGATAAACACCAAGAAATAAACAGAAACTAAGGCTAAATTAATTAGAGAATCCACCCCAATTAACCCAACTACGGATGTTTTAATTAAAACAAACAAAACAGCAATCAATTCGTAAATTGATCAAGAACACAAGAATCCATTTGCAAAAATTAAAGTATGAAAGTTTTATTCAATTCTAACTTAATTAATTGTATCCTAATGTTGAGATTATTTATAGGTATAATCAACAACAAAATCCTAACTAAAAACAACAAAATACACGCCTAAAACTAGGGAAATTCGTCCCTTAAAATATAAACACACAGCTAACTCAAGATAAGATTGCCACATCATCATGCAACTTGCACTTAATCTTATCTTGCCTAATAAACTCTAACTAACTAACTAATCAAGAAAATATCCTAAAAACTTGACTAAATAATTATCTAACAAGATAAACATCAGATTTTTGAGCTTAAATTACAAGAATTACTTGCTGCCCAAGAACAAAGAAAATTCGCCAAAAACTCGCCATATGTGTTCGTTAGTTTTTGCGCATATTTCAAGATTCCTTCAAGAACTTCAAGAAATATTTCAAGATTCAATCTTTTAATCAAGAAACCTTCAAGAACCTGTCCTCCATGCATTTTAGGACCTTTCTAAGCCATGCAAGCCTCTTCTACTCCAAAGGTTCTACACTATGCACACGTCCAATTGACCACCTTGAACTCCTAAATAATNACACTATGCACACGTCCAATTGACCACCTTGAACTCCTAAATAATGTGTGTTGTTTGAGTCTTGAGCCACGTCTATTGGAGCACTTGAGTCCTTGTCAAATTGAATTAAATCTTCAAGGGTGGTGTCTTCATTGATGTCCACATCATCCTCCCCTTCTTCGAAAGAATTTGTCCTCAAATCTTCAAGATCTTTATTAGGTATATACTTGGCTAAATCTCGAACGTTGAATGTGGCACTAACTCCGTAATCTTCCGGTAAATCAAGCTTGTATGCGTTGTCATTGATCTTCTCCACTATCTTGAATGGACCTTCACTCCTTGGCATCATCTTGTTTTTCCTCTTTCCTGGAAATCTTTCCTTCCTTAGTTGCAACCACACTAATTCTGGTTTGTAACCTCGGTTTGACCGTCCGTTTGTGGGTTATATGATGTACTAAACAAGAGCTTCGTACCCACAAGCTTCCACAAAGACTTCCAAAAGAAACCCATAAACTTTGTGTCTCGATCAGTCACGATGGTATTGAGATACTCCATGCAAACGAACCACTTCCAAAAGAAACCCATAAGTCCGCCACTTTTAATGCATCATCTACCTTGTGACAAGGCACAAAGTGAGCCATCTTCGAAAAGCGATCTGCAACAACCATAATCGAGTCTTTCCCTCTTTGTGTTCTTGGCAAACCCATAATAAAATCCATCGAAACATCTTCCCATGGTGCATCCGGGACGGGTAAAGGTGTATAAAGGCCTTGGTGGAAAGTTGCCTTCGCCTTTTGACATGTTGCACATCGTTGCACCACGATTTGGACATTCGCAAGCATCTTTGGCCAATAGAAGTGTTCTTGTATCATTGCCAAAGTTTTCGTGATTCCGAAGTGACCTGCTATCCCTTCTCCATGAGCTTCCCGAACAAGTAACTCACGAATAAAACATCTAGGCACGCATAGTCGCTTTCCTTTAAAAAGAAAACTGTCTTGAACCACATAATTGCCCACGGCTCCTCTTGTGCACTCCTCCAAAATCGAGCTAAAATCCCCATCACTCTTGTAATATTCCTTGATTAACTCAAAACCAAGTAATTTGCAACTTAATACCCCAAGTGATATGAATATCAATGAGCAAAACTTCGATGGTTTGATAGAAGGTGCAAAACAAGATGCAACCATGGGAAGCAGTGGCTTATGGAGACACAAGACTCTTAGGGTTGCTAGGGTGAATATGTACGTGTGCATGGTGACATGTACAAAGTTTCCTCACGTAAAAAAATCAAGCAAGCATAATTAGTAGTTTAGGAGTGTTGAGCTAATATGGGTTTCTTCCCACTTCATTTGTATAGGGTTTTACCATATGGTGTTTTGTGATTTTCTTATTAGTTTATGAGTCATGGTTGATGGAATCAAACATGGGAAACACAAATTGAGATTCTTGAAATAAAGATTGAAGCTCAAAGGGTTTCTTGAAGTTCTTGAAATGGAAGTCCTCAAAAATCAAAGGAAAATCCGAGTTATATGGCGGGATTTTGAAGATTTTGAGATTTTGGGGGGGCAACGTGTGTAAGAGTGTTTTCCGTGTTGTTTGACTTGGTCAACTTTAGTTAGTTAGTTTGAAAAATATTGTCCTTAGATTTGTTTCTCAAAATATAGATTTAGGCTAGAAAATCAGATTTTAGTTGGTGCGCGCAAGATTGTATCCGGTTTCGTAAATGATTTTGTTGTTATCCTAATATTAGTTTGTTATCCCATAAATAAGGGTAGTTAGGATTTGTTTAGGATATTCACATATTGTGTGACATGTAGCTATAAATAGGATGTAAAATACATCAATAAAATTCAGATTAGAATTGATTAAACCACAAGTTGTTCCGTCTTTTGTTTCACGTAATAACAAATTTTTGTGAGGATTCTTGTGAGTTTCGACGAGTGAGTTGTCTATTAACTTTATCTCACGTGAGGATAGTTTTTAGGATTTAAGGGTGCTTTGCTTTTAATCAAATCTATCATTATTCGCCTTAGGACTTCGAATTTGTGGTGCGTTGCTTATCAAATTGTGTCTAAGTTTATCTTGTGTGAGTGGCGTTTGTTTATAACAAAATTCACATCACACTTTGGTGCTCTCGTTGAGAGGTTCGGTTCATATCAGTGCCATCATCAATTCTCATGGCTAAGAGGGTGGAGACGAAATCCACAAGGATTCACAAGGTTTGTGTTTGGCTCAAGCAAAGAAATACGTATGCAAGGGGAGACTGACGAGTTGAAGGCTCTTTAGATGAAGTCTTAACCCATCATGGCTTCTACCAGAAAACTCCTACTAAATCCAGCAAGGGGATGGCTCATCATCAAGTTCAATTGAGCAAGAAGTGTGAGAAGTGTGCGTAAACCAAAGAGGATACTCATCAGTTCTAGTGGCGATGAGGAACCTAGGTCAAGGCAAAAACCAAGGAACAGATGGGATGATGATCGAACCTTAAACTCGAAATCCCTGAGTTTTAATGGAGGTACGGATCCTGAAAATTTTTAGATTGGATTCGTAAGTTGAGAGGATTTTTTCTTTACAAGGAGTATGATGATCATAGTCCTACAATCAGCGAGTTAAAACTCACTCCTATGCAAGTCTATGGCTTGAGGGGTTACAAAGGAAAAGAAGGAAGGAGGGTAGGTCGAAAATCTCTTCATGGGTCTACCAGTTTAAAGAGGGAGATGAGGAAGCGTTTTTGTCCTCAAGATTCGAAACAAACAACTCATTAATGCATACATTGAAGCAAGATAGAAAAATCTGTTGATGAATACATTGTGGAGATTCGAAAAAATTGATCATGGTTTGTGATTTGAAGAGAAGGAGGACCACAAAGTGGCTCGTTTTTGGCTGGTCTAGATGACAAACATAAGGGAGAAGGTCGACATACAACCTTATTGGACCTTTTGATAGTTTGTGTATGAGGTGCTGCAAGGGTTGAGAGCAAGTGGCACGTACCAAAAGCATACTTTAAAAACTACGATCCTAAGGAAAAACGTGATGCTTTCCTCAAAATTAAACTTTGATAAGGTTCTAAAACCACCCTCATCAAGGATAGGCTCAACTTCAAGGCCTCAAAGTAGTGATCCACGCATTATTTGTTTCAAGTGTAAAGGCAAGGTCACATTCAAGAGATTGTCCTCCTGCTAGGTCACAACTCGAAATTGGTATGAGGAAAACCTTGAAGAAGAGGAGGAGGTATATGAGGATAGGGGAGAGGAAGATTATGCCAAATATGAAATTATGGAAGAGAAACGGAGGAAGTTCAACCAGAAACACAAGCCACCTTGGTTTTGCGTAGGGTGTTGCAATCCAAAGTGCCACAATCGTTGGAGAGATCAACGAGACAAAATCTTCTCACAAGGTGTAATGTTCAATGGCAAGCTTTGTAGATGTAATCATAGACACTGAGGAGTTGCACAAATGTAGTCTCTACATTATTGGTAGAAAAGCTCGCAATTCCTACAAAAGGTACATCCTCAACCATACAAGACATTGGCTTAGTACACACGATTTTAAGGTAAACAACAAGCTTTGATGTCGTTTAAATTTGTAAATTTGAGGATCAAGTTACTTTGTGATGTTTGTCCTATGGATATTGTCATATATTATGGGTAGACCTTGGCAATATGACCGTTTTGTGAAGTTTAATGGGCGAAAAATGTCTACATTGTGCGCAAGAATGCCAATGAGAAATCATTTGGCATTAAACCCCTTGATGATTTCTAACCTAAGTTAAATATGTAGTAACTCTAAGGTGATACGAATATAAATAGACAAAACTTCGAGGGTTTGAGTTTGATTGAAGTGGGAAAACAGATGCAAACACTTGGGAAGTTAGTGGCTTTTTGGAGACACAAGGCTTCTTGGGTTGGATAGGGTGGATTTTTACGTGTCATGGTGACATGTACAAGCTTACTCACAGTAGTTTTCAAGCAAATTATAGCAAGTAGTTTTTAGTAGTGTTGAGCTATATGGGTTTTCTTCCCACGTCATTTGTATAGGGTTTTACCATATGGTGTTTTGTGATTTTCTTATTAGTTATGAGTCATGGTTGATGGAATCAAGCAGGAAACACAAAAATGAAGGTTTCTGAAATAAAGATTGAATCTTGAAGAGTTTCTTGAAGTTCTTGAAATCGGAGTCCAACAAAAATCACGAGAAACATAGCAAGTTATATGGCGGGATTTTGAAAGATTTTTGAAGTTTTGGGCAACTTTGTCAACGTTGATTTCGTGTTGTTGACTTGGTCAACTTAAGTTTGTTTTTCGGAAATATGGTCGCTTAGATTTGATTCTCACAAATATCTAAGATTTAGACTAGAAATCAATTACAAAATATGGTGCAAGATTGTATACCGGTTTTTGTTAAGATTTTCTTGTTATACCTAATCTTAGTTTGTTATAAACCATATTTCTAAGGTAGTTAGGATTTGTGTTAGGGTTTCTCAAATATTATGGATATGGTTTAGCTATAAATAGGATGTAAAATCACATCAATAAAATTCAGATTAGAGTGATTAAACACAAAGTTGTTTCTGGTTTTTATTTTTGTCAATCAGCAAGTAAATCAAATTGTGTGAGAGAATTTCTTGTGAGGAATTCGATTGAGGTGAGTGGTGCTTTTGCTGTATCTCACGTGAGGATAGTTCTTAGGATTTGAGGGTGTTTTGCTTTAATCAAATTACTATCTATATTATTCGCCTTAGCGTTCAGATTTGTGGTGCGTGGGCTATCAAATTTGAAGTCTAAAGTTTACCTTGTGGTGAGTGGCGTTTGTCTATAACAAAATTCACATCAATTTTTGGTGGTCTTTCGTTGAGAGATTCGTTCAATCTCACGTGTTCAATATCAATTATCATGGCTCAGAAGGTGGAGCGACCACATCCACAAGGATTCACGAAGGGTTTTGAGCTTGGCTCAAGCAAAAGAGTACGTATGGCAGGGAATTGACGAGTTAAAGGCATGTTTAGATGAAGTACTAATATCATGGGCTTTCTACCAAGAAAACTCCTACTAAATCTAAACAAGAGGATGGCTCATCATCAAGTTCAAGTGAGCAAGAAAATGTGAGGAGTTTACGTAACCAAAAAAAAGGATTCTCATCAAGTTTAGTGACAGATGAGGAACCAAGATCAAGGCATAAACGTAAAGGGAAGATGAGGATGATGATCGAAATCTTAACTCGAAATTCCTGAGTTTAATGGAGGTATGGCTCTGAAAAATTTTAGATTGGATTCGTAGAGTTGAAAGGATTTTCGTTACAAAGAATATTATGAGTCATAGTCCTATCGTGCGGATTAAAACTCACTTCCTATGCAAGTCTATGGCTTGAGGGTTACACAAGAAAGAGGAGGAAGAAGGTAGGGTCAAAAATCTCTTCATGGTCTAATTAAAAAGGGAGATGAGGAAACGTTTGTTCCTCAAGATTTCGAGCAAAATAATTTCATCAAGATGCATACATTAAAACAGATAAAAAAACCGTTGATGAATACATTGTGCAGTTCGAAAAATTGATTATGGTTTGTGATTTGGAAGAGAAAGAGGACCACAAGTGGCTCGTTTTGTGGCTGGTCTAGATGAAAATATAAGGGAGAAAGTCGAATTACAACCTTATTGGACCTTTGATGAGGTTTGTAGAGTGGCAGCAAGGGTTGAGAACAAGTTGCGCGAAAGCCAAGACATAACTTCAAAACCTACGAGCCTAAAGAAAAGCGTGATACTTTCCTCAAAAATTAATCTTGATAAGGTTATAAACCACTCTTCATCAAGGATAAGAGTTCAACTTCAAAGCCCCAAGGTAGTGATTCACGCAGTGTTTGTTTCAAGTGTAAAGGACAGGTCCATTCAAAGAGATTGTCTCATGCTAGGGTCACAACAACTCGAAATTTGGTTAGTATGACGAAAACCTTGAAGAAGAGGAGGAGATGTATGAGGATGAGGGAGGAAGAGTTGCCAATATGAAATATGGATGGAAGAAAAACAAGGAAGTCCAACCAGAAACACAAGGCCAATCTTGGTGTTACGTAGGGTATTAACAATCTCAAAGTGCACAACTTTGGAGAGTCAAAGGGACAAGATTTTTCTCACAAGGTGTAATGTTCAAGCAAGCTTTGTGATGTGATCATAGACGTGAAGCTGCACAAACGTAGTCTCTACATTGTTGTGAAAACTCGCCATTCCCACAAAAAGTACATCCTCAACCCACAGCTACATTGGCTTAGCAACACAAGCGATGTTAAGGTAAACAAACAAGCTTTGATTGCGTTTAAATTGGTAAATTTGAGGATCAATGTACTTTGTGATGTTTGTCCTATGGATGCTTGTGTCATTCTATTGGTGTAGACCTTGGACATATTGACCGTTTTGTCAAGTTTAACTGGGAGAACGAATGTCTATATTGTGCGCAAGAACCTAATGAAAAATCTATGCATTAAAACCCTTGATGATTTCTAAACCTAAAACAACGCATGGGTAATTCTAAAAGTGTTTTGTTGGTAGGTGGAAAGGAGTTAGAAGGGAGTTGAAACAAGTTCTATGTCCTATATGTTGTTAGCCAAGGAGGTACAAGATGAAGCCCCAGAGATTCCTAGGGTTTGGCACCTTTGTTGAATGAGTTTTCAGATGTGTTTCCTAAGTTGCCACCAGGGTTACCCCAATAACGTGGAATTGACACATCAAATTGATCTTATTCTGGTCTCAATTCTACAAGCCGCATATAGATGTAATCCAGAAGAAACAAAGGAGATACAAAGGCAGATAGAGGAATTAATGGGAGAGGGGGTACGTGAGAGAGAGCATGAGTCCATGTGCTGTCCTCATTTAGTACCTAGAAGGATGGGACTTGGAAATGTGTATTGATTCAAGGGCAGTTAACAAATACGTAAGTATAGTTTCCTATACCTAATTGATGATTTGCAGATGAATTACATGGTTCTCAATTATTTTCTAAAATTGATTTAAGGATGGATATCATCAGATTCGAATGAAGAAGGTGATGAATGGAAAACAGGTTTCAAAACAAAGCTAGGGCTTTATGAATGGTTAGTCATGCCTTTTGGGTTACTAATGCACCTAGTACGTTTTGAGGTTGAGTGAATGAGGTTTTAAAGCCATACATTGGTAAGTTTTGTAGTGGGTATATAGATGAATTTTGGTGTTAGCAAGAATGTTAATGATCACCTACAGCTCTAAGGAATGTGTTGGGACCATTACGAGAACAAGCTTTATGCTAAGCTCGAAAGTGTTATTTTAGGTCCCAAGTGTGACTTTTTAGGGTATATTGTGTCCAAGATGGGTTTCTGTTGATCCATCTAAAGTGGAAGCTATAAAACATGGCCAAACACCAAAAACGTGACAGAAGTACGTGCTTTCCATGGAGTTATGCCTCGTTCTATAGAGGTTTGTGAAGAATTTTCATCTGTTTGTGCTCCATAACCCGAATGCATTTAAGAAGGATAAGCCTAAGTTTGAGTGGACTAAAGGGGCACAAGAAGCTTTTGAATTGATTAAGAAGTTGCTTTGTAACACACCCATACAGCCTTGCCAGATTTCTCTAAACCATTTGAAGTTGAGAGGATGCAAGTGGGGTTGGAATTGGTGCTGTTCTAGTACAAGGGAAGAGGCCATTGCGTATTTGTAGTGAGAAATTGAACTGGTGCTAAATTGAACTATTTCTACATATGACAAGGAGTTCTATGCCATTATTAGAGCTTTGGATCATTGGAGTCATTATTAAGGCCTAATCACTTCATACTACATTTGATCATGAAGCTTGAAGCACATTAATGGTCAACAAAATTGAATCCAAGACAGCTAAATGGTGTTGAATTTTGCAATCTTTTCACTTCTCTTCAAATACAAATCCGGGGGAATGTCTAAAGTTGTTGCTGATGCTTTGTGCAAGAAGTATACTTTGCTTGGTTGTTTTGAACTTAAGTTCTGGGTTAGAGTTGATAACTCAATTTACGAGCAAGATGGAGACTTTGGACCAATAAGGCGCAACTTTCAAAGGTTCTATGAGTTCCATGTGCTACATGATGGGTTTTTGTTAAAGGTAATCTATTGTGCATACCTAAGTGTTCTATCGTGCGTTATTAGTAAGGGAGGCTCATGGAGGAGGTATTGCTGGACATTTTGGCATACAAGACCTAACATGTTGCAAGCATTTCTATTGGCAAAGCGAAAAAATGCATTGCTTGAACCAGTGCAATGATGACGAATAGCGCCAAATGATTGTGATGTTGAGGCCATATTCGTCAATGTAGCTACTTGTCAAAAGGCAAAGGCGGCTTTCATCAGGGTTTTTATACTCCATGCCAGTGCCAGAGGGACCTTGGGAGGAGGTTTCTATGGATTTCATTGTAGGGTTACCAAGGACAACAAGGGGAAAGATGCACTTATGGTAGTGGTTATAGATTTTCAAAGATGGCTCATTTTACACCATGTCACAAGACAGATGATGCTATGAATGTGGTTGATTGGATTTTAGAGACATCATAAGGTTACATGGGTGGGGTTCCAAAGACTTTGTAAAGTATAGAGACACAAAGTTCATGAGCTACTTTTGGAAGTCCTTTGGAGGTTAATAGGTACAAAACTTTGTTTAGCACATCTTATCATCCTCAAACAGATGGCCAAACAGAGGTCACTAATCGAACACTAGGGGTTTTTGTTGCGTGGTTTGGTTAGTAAGACACAAAAAGATTGGATTTGCAGCTTGCTCATGCTGAATTGACTTACAATAGGTCGCCTACTTATGCTACTAAAACACTCACCTTCAGATAGTCTATGGAATCAACCCTAAGTTACCAATTGATATTTATAAGTTTCCTAAGGGGAGTTGGTACACAAGGATGCCAAGACAAAGGTTGATACTGCAAAAACTTCATGCAGAAGTAAGGCTAGAATTGAGAAGGTCAATGATATCTACAAGCAGAGCAAACAAACATAAATCACACATGTTTACAAGGAAGGGGATTTGGTTTGGTTACAATAAGGAAGGAAAGATTTCCAAATCAAAGGAAGAATAAACTTATGCCTCGTTGTGATGGACCGTTTTCAAATCATAAGTAAGGTGGGGGATTATGCAAAATAAATTGGGGAGTTACCAGGAGAATATGGAGTCCATGCTACTTCAACATTGGTGATTAGCTCCTTATGTTCCTGATGCTCAACTGCGAGGTTTTGAGGACAACTCTTCTGAGAAGAGGAGGATGATACGAATATCAATGAGCAAAAACTTCGGGGTTGAGTTGTGATTGAAGTGGGAAAAACAAGATGCAACCTTGGGAGAGTAGTGGCTTTTGAGACACAAGGCTTCTTGGGTTGGATAGGTGGTGTATTTTACGTGTGCATGGTGACATGTACAAGCTTACTCACGTAGTTTTAGCAAATATAAGCAAGTAGTTTAGGAGTGTTTGAGCTATATGGGTTTTCTTCCACGTCATTTGATAGGGTTTTACCATATGTGTTTTGTGATTTCTTTATTTAGTTTATGAGTCATGGTTATGGAATCAAGCATGGGAAACACAAATGAAGGTTTCTGAAATAAGATTATCTTGAAGAGTTTCTGAAGTTACTTGAAATCGGAAGTCCAACAAAAATCAACGAGAAACATAGCAAGTTATATGGCGGGATTTTGAAAGATTTTAAGTTTTGGGCAACGTTGTCAACGGTGATTTCCGTGTTTGTTTGACTTGGTCAACTTAAGTTTGTTTTTTACGGAAATATGGTCCTTAGATTTGATTCTCAAAATATCTAAGATTAGACTAGAAATCAGATTACAAAATATATGTGCAAGATTGTATCCGTTTTGTTAAGATTTTCTTGTTATCCTAATCTTAGTTGTATACCATATATCTAAGGTAGTTAGGATTTGTTTAGGGTTCTCAAATATGTGTGATATGTTTAGCTATAAATAGGATGTAAAATACATCAATAAATTCAGATTAGAGTGATTAACACAAAGTTGTTTCCGGTTTTTATTGTTCACAAAGTAAACAATTTTTAGTGGGAATTTCTTGTGAGGAATTCGATTGAGTGAGTGGTGCTTTGTGCTTGTATTCTCACGTGAGGATAGTTCTAGGATTTGAGGGTGCTTTGCTTTAATCAAATTCTACTATTATTGCCTTAGAAGTTCAGATTTGTGGTGCGTGGCTTTATCAAATTTGAAGTTCTAAGTTTACCTTGTGTGAGTGGCGTTTGTCTATAACAAAATTCACATCAATTTTTGGTGCTTTCGTTGAGAGATTCGTTCAATCTCAAGTGTTCAATATCAATTATCATGGCTCAAGAAGGTGGAGACGAACATCCACAGGATTCACGAAGGGTTTGAGCTGGCTCAAGCAAAAGAGTACGTATGCCAAGGGGGATTGACGAGTTAAAGGCTCGTTTAGATGAAGTACTAACTATCATGGCTTCTACCAAGAAAACTCCTACTAAATCTAAACAAGAGGAGGGCTCAATCATCAAGTTCAAGTGAGCAAGAAAGTGTGAGGAGTGTACGTAAACCAAAAAAAGGTTCTCATCAAGTCTAGTGGACGATGAGGAACCAAGATCAAGGCATAAACGTAAAGGGAGATGGGGATGATGATCGAAATCTTAACTCGAAATTCTGAGTTTTTTATAGGAGCTGTATGGATCCTGAAAAATTTTTTAGATTGGATTCGTAGAGTTGAAAGGATTTTCGTTACAAAGAATATGATGATCATAAGTCCTAAGTTGGCGGAATTAAAACTCACTTCCTATGCAAGTCTATGGCTTGAGGGGTTACAAAGAAGAGGAGGAAGAAGGTAGGTCAAAAATCTCTTCATGGTCTAAATTAAAAAGGGAGATGAGGAAACGTTTTGTTACCTCACATTTCGAGCAAAATAATTTCATCAAGATGCATACATTAAAACAAGATAGAAAAAGCGTTTGATGAATACTTGTGGAGTTCGAAAAATTGATTATGGTTTGTGATTGGAAGAGAAAGAGGACCACAAAGTGGCTCGTTTTGTGGCTGGTCTAGATGAAAATATAAGGGAGAAAGTCGAATTACAACCTTATTGGACCTTTGATGAAGTTTGTAGAGTGGCAGCAAGGGTTGAGAAGCAAGTTGCGCGAAAAGCCAAAGACATACTTCAAACCTACGATCCTAAAGAAAAGCGTGATACTTTTCCTCAAAATTAAATCTGATAAGGTTATTAAACCACCCTTCATCAAGATAGATGTCAAACTTCAAAGCCCAAGGTAGTGATTCACGCATTGTTTGTTTGTCAAGTGTAAAGGACAAGGCACATTCAAAGAGATGTCCTCATGCTAGGGTCACAACAACTCGAAATTGGGTAGATGACGAAAACCTTGAAGAAGAGGAGGAGATGTATGAGGATGAGGGAGAGGAAGAGTATGCCAATTATGAAAATATGGAGGAAGAAACAGAGGAAGTCCAACCAGAAACACAAGGCCAATCCTTGGTGTTACGTAGGGTATACAATCTCAAAGTGCACAACCTTTGGAGATTCAAAGGGACAAGATTTTTCTCACAGGTGTAATGTTCAAGGCAAGCTTTGTGATGTGATCATAGATACTGGAAGTGCACAAACGTATTCTCTACATTGTTGGTGGAAAAACTCGCAATTCCCACAAAAGTACATCCTCAACCATACAAGCTACTGGCTTAGCAACACAAGCGATGTTAAGGTAAACAAACAAGCTTGATTGCGTAAAATTGGTTAAATTTGAGGATCAAGTACTTTGTGATGTTTGTCCTATGGATGCTGTCATATACTATTGGGTAGACCTTGGCAATATGACCGTTTGTCAATTTTAAGGGAGAACGAATGTCTATGATTGTGCGCAAGAACCCTAATGAAAAATCTATGCATTAAAACCCTTGATGATTTTTAAACCTAAAACAAGCATGGGTAATTCTAAAAGTGTTTTTGTGGGTAGGTGGAAAGGAGTTAGAAAGGGAGTTGAAAACAAGTTCTATGTCCTATATGTTGTTAGCCAAGGAGGTACACAGATGAAGCCCCAGAGATTCCTAGGGTTTTGCATCCTTTTTTGAATGAGTTTTCAGATGTGTTTCCTAATGAGTTGCCACCAGGTGTTACCACCCATACGTGGAATTGAACATCAAATTTATCTTATTCTGTCTCAAATTCCTAACAAGCTGGCATATAAATGTAATCAGAAGAAAACAGGAGATACAAAGGCAGATAGAGGAATTAAGGAGAGGGGGTACGTGAGAGAGAGCATGAGTCCATGTGCTGTGCCTACATTAATAGTACCTAATTTTGAAGTGGACTTTGGGGAATGTGTATTGATTTCAAGGGCAGTTAACAATTATACCGTTAAGTATAGGTTCCTATACCTAAGATTGAGATGATTTGCTAGATGAATACAGGGTTCTAATTATTCTAAAATTGATTTTAGGAGTGGATATCATCAGATTCGAATGAAAGAGAAAGGTGGTAGGATTGAATGGAAAACAGGTTTCAAAAAACAAATCTAGTGCTTTATGAATGGTTTAGTCATGCCTTTTGGAGTTAACTAAATGCAACCCTAGTCGTTTATGAGTGATGAACTGAGGTTTTAAGCCTAAATTGGTAGTTTTTGTAGTGGATATGTAGATGATACTTTTGGGTATAGTAAGAATGTTTAGGCACCTAAGTCATCTAAGGAATGTGTTTGGGACATTTACAGAGATACAAAAGCTTTATGCTAAGCTCAGAAGTGTTATTTTATGGTTACCAAGTGTGAAGTCGTTTAGGTATATTGCTGGTCCAAAGTGGGGTTTCTGTGATCCATCAAAGTGGAAGCATAACAGACATGGCCAAACACCAATAAAAGTGACAGAAGTAACGTGCTTTCCATGGGTTAGCCTCGTCTCTATAGGAGGTTTGTGAAGAATTTTTCATCTGTTTGTTGCTCCTAAACCGCATGCATAAGGAAGATAAGCCTAAGTTGAGTGGACTAAAGGGGCAAGAAGCTTTGATTGATTAAGAAGTTGCTTTTGTTAACCACACACCATACTCAGCCTTGCCGATTTTTCTCTAAACCATTGAAGTTGAGACGGATGCAAGTTGGGGTTGTGAACTTGGTGTCCTGTTCTAGTACAAGGAAGCAGGCCAATTGCGTATTTTACGTGATGAAAATTGAATGGTTGCCCCTAAAGTGAACTAGTCTACAATGACCAAGGAGTTTTTTTTCTAATGCCATTATGTAGAGCTTTGGACACATGGAGTCTTTTAAGGCACATAACACTTCATATACTACATTCTGAATCATGGAAGCTGGAAGCACATTATGGTCCCAAAAATGAATCCAAGCATGCTACATGGGTTGTAATTTTGCAATCTTTTCCACTTCTCTTCAAAATACATAACGGGGAAGTCTAATGTTGTGCTGAGGCTTTGTCAAGAAGGTATACTTTTGCTTGGTGTTTAACTTTAGTTATCTGGTTGTAGAGTTGATAATCTCAATTTTACGAGCACCGATGGAGACTTTGGACCAATAATGGCGGCAACTTTCAAGGGTTTCTATGTAGTGTCCTAGTGGCTACATGATGGTTTTTTCTTGTTTACAAGGTAATCTATTGTGCATCTAATGTTCTACGTGAGTTATTAGTAGGAGGCTCATGGAGAGGTAATTGCTGCGACATTTTTGCATTCAAGCCATCTAACCATGTTGCAAGAACATTTCTATGGCCAAAAATGATGTGATGTTGAAGGCCATAATGCTCCAGTGTCACTTGTCAAAAGCAAGGCGGCCTTTTCATCAGGGATTTTTATACTCCATCTGTCCATGCCAGAGGAGCCTTGGGAGGATGTTTCTATGGATTTCATTGTTAGGGTACCAAGGAACAGCCCAAGGGGAAAAGATGCAATTATGGTAGTGGTTGATAGATTTCAAAGATGGCTCTTTACACCATGTCACAAACAATATGCTTATGAATTGTTTGATTTGTATTTTAGAGACATCATAAGGTTACATGGGGTTCCAAGACTATTGTAAGTGTAGAGACACAAGTGCATGAGCTGACTTATGGTAAGTCACTTGGGAGTTAATAGGTACAAAACTTTTGTTTAGCACATCTTAATCATCCTCAAACAGATGGCCAAACGAGGTCACTAATCAACACTAGGTGGTTGTTGCGTGGTTTGGTTTAGTAGACACAACAGATATGGGATTTGCAGCTTGCTCATCTGACAATCTGCGTCTACATAGTCTCCTCCTTATGCTACTAAACACTCACCTTTCTGGATAGTCGATGGAATCAACCCTAAGTTACCACATGTGATTTTATAAGTATGCCTAAGGGGAGTTGGTACATAAAAAGGTATGGCCAAGACAAGGTTGAGTACATGCAAAATCCTTCATGTCGAAGATAAGGGAGTAGAATTGGAGAAGTCAATGAATCTACAAGGCAAGAAGCAAACAAACTAAATCACCACAGTTTACAAGGACAGGGGATTTGGTGTTGGTTACACTTAAGGAAGGAGAAGCTTTCCAATCAAGGAAGAATAACTTATGACCTCGTTAGTATGGACGTTTCACATCATAAGTAAGGTGGGGGATAATGCCAAATAACTTGGCTGAGTTACCAGAGGTAATATGGAGTCCATGCTACTTCAACATTGGTGATTTAGCCTCTTATGTTCCTGATGCTCAACTTCGAGGTTTGAGGACAAACTCTATGCGAAGAGATGAGGATTGATGCTGAATATCATGAGACAAAACTTCGAGGTTTGAGTTTGATTTGAGTGGGAAAACAAGATGCAAAACTCTGTGGAGAGTAGTGGCTTTTGGAGACACAAGGCTCTTGGTTAGGATTCAGGTGGATTTTACGTGATGCATGGTGACATGTATCAAGCTTACTCACGTAGTTATTCAAGCAAATATAAGCAAGTAGTTTAGGAGTGTTGAGTCATATGGGTTTTCTTCCCACGTCATTTGATAGGGTTGTACCCATGTGTGTTTTGTGATTTGCTTATTTAGTTTATGAGTCTGGCTGATGGAGATCAAGCATGGGAACACATAAAAAGAAGGTTTCTGAAATAAGATTGAATCTTGAAGAGTTTCTTGAAGGTATATTGAAATCGGAAGTCCAACAAAAATTCACAGAAAAACATAGACAAGTTATATGGCGGGATTTTTTGAGAGAATTTTTGAAGAGTTTGTGGAACGTTGTCAACGCTTGATTTCGTGTTGTTTGAATCTGGTTAACTTAACGTTTGTTTTTCGGAAATGGATGTCCTTAGATTGATTCTCACAAATATCTAAGATTTAGACTAGAAAGCAGATTAAAAAATACTATGGTTGCAAGTTGTTATGCCGTTTTGTTAAGATTTTGCTTGTTTGCCTAATCTTAGTTTGATATCATATATCTAAGGTAGTTATTGGATTTGTTAGGGTTCTCAAATTATTATGTGATAGTTTCTTACTATAAATAGGATGTAAAATACATCAATAAAATTCAGATTAGAGTGATTAACACACAAAGTTGTTTCCGGTTTTTATTGTTTCACAAAGTAAACAAATTTTTGGAATGAAATTTTGTTGAGGAATTCGATTGAGTTCGGTGCTGTGTGCTTTGTGCTGTCTCTCACTGAGAAGTCTTAGATTTGAGGCGTGCTTTGCTTTAAATCAAATTCCTAATTAGTCCCTTAGAAGTTCAGATTTGGGTTGCGTGGCTTTATCAAATTAAGTCTGTTTACCCTTGTGTTGTGGGTTTGACTATAACAAAATTCACATCAAAAGGTGTTTTGTTAGTTGGGGGAAAGGAGTACGAAAGAGAGATTGAAGAAAACATTCTATTTCATAATGTTGTTAGCCACGGAGGTAAAAAGATGATCCCGAGATTCGCTAGGGTTTTGCATCCAATGTTGAAGAGGTTTTCGGTGTATTGCCTATGATATGTTGCCACCGAGGGTTACGCACCACTACGTGGATTGAGCATCAAAATGATCTATTACCGGGTCTCAAATTCCTAACAAACTCTGGCATATTAGATGTAATCAGGGGAAACAAAGGAGATACAAGGGCAGATTGAGGAATTAATTGAGAGGGGGTACGTAAAGAGAGAGCACTGAGTCCATGTGCTGTGCCGACATGATAGTTACCTAGAAAAGGATGGACTTGGAGGAATGGTTATTGATCAAGGGGCAGTAACAATATAACGAGCAGTATAGGTTTTCCTAACCTCGTGTTGTGACGATTTACCTAGATTAATTCACATGTATCCAATTGTTGTTCGAAATTGATCTAAGAATGGATTCATCAGATTCGAATGAAAGAGAAGGTGACGAGTTCGTGGAAAAACAGGCTTCAAAACAAAACAGGGCTTTATGAATGGTTAGTAGGCCTTTTGGTTTAAACTACTTGCACCTAGTCGTTTATGAGGTTGATGACACGAAGTTTTATAAAGCCTATACACATTGGTAAATTTGTAGGATGGTATTTAGATGATATCTGGTGTTAGTACAAGAGTGTTAAGTGATCCATCTAAGTCATTGAGGAGTGTGTTTGGAAACATTACGGGAACAACAGCTCATGCTAAGCTCGAAAAGTACATATTTATGGACCAAGCCGTGAGCGTTCTAGGGTACATGGTGTACCGAAATGGAGTTATCTGTTGATCCATCTAAATAGAAAGCTATACAAATCATGCCAATACCTAAAAACGTGAAAGAAGTACGTGCTTTCCAGGGTTTAGCCCTCGTTTTCAGGCTTTGTGAAGAATTCTCATCTGTTGTTGGCTCCATGATCCGAATGTCTTAAGACGGATAAACCAAAGTTTGAATGGACTAAAGGCCCAAGAAGCTTTGTGACTTGATCAGAATGTTGCTTTGTGAACACACCCATACTAGCTTACCAGATTTTATTAAACCATTTGAGGTGTTGAGTAAGATGCGGAGGTGGGGTAGGAATTGGTGTGAGTTTCTCCAAGGGAACGAGGCCAATTGCTTACCATTAGGGAGAAATTGAATGGTGCGATGAACTTTCTAGTATGACAAAGAATTCTATGACCAATTATCCGAGCTTGGATCTTGGATCCATTATCTAAGTGCCTATCACTTCTCATATACACTCTGCTCATGGAAGCTAATTGAAGCCACATAATGGTCAACAAAGTTGAATCACAGAAAATGCTACTGGTGTTGAATTTTTGGCAATCATTCATTTTCTTCAAAATACACCAACGGGAAAGCAATATTGTTCTGACTGCTTTTCAAGCAAGGAATACTTTGCTGGTGTTTAACTCAAATGCGTGTTTTAGAGGTTGATAATCGCGTTTACGGCAAGATGGAGACTTCTGGACCAGATTGGGCAACACTTTCAAAGGGTCTATGAGTTCCTATTTCTGGACATGAGGGTTTTTTTCAAAGGCAATCTATTGTGGCATACAAGTGGTCTATACGTGAATTACTAGTATAGGGAGGCGCATGACGGTGGCATTGCTGGACATTTGGCATTACAAGACACTACCCAGGTTTCAAGAGCATTTTTACTGCCAGAGATGATTGTTGATGTATGAATCATGATCATAGCTCAATGTCTACTGTCAAAAGGCAAAGGCGGCCTTCCATCAATGCTACTACACTCCATTGCCATGGTGTGCCTTATAAATTTCATACACACATTTTGGGGGGGGGGGGGGGTGTTTGTTCATTTCTGGTATTATATTTATTTATTGTTCTTTTTTTTTGATCTTTCCGTGTAGGGCTTTTATCTCCTGGGTAGTTACTTAGGGGGTTGGGTTTTTTGGTTTTGTGTGTTTGTTCTTATTTCACACAGTCCTCTAGGTGTTTTCAGTTTGTTCATTTGGGTTATATGGGAATTTGTTTTCGGTGATTTTTTTTTGTGGTCTTTCTGTCGGATTGGCGTTGCGTAGGCAAAGGGGGGGTTGGTGTGGGTTAGGGGCGGTTTCTCTCTCGGACAGAACAAGGGTCTATGTTTTGGCATTTCTGAACGAGTGGACCATTACATTGGAGGTGGCCATATTTACTCCTTGGGAGGATGTATTCTATGGATTTTTGTTGGTTACCTGACGCAAGAGGCAGGATGCAATTATGGTCGTGGTTGGATTTAGGTTTTAAAGACGGCTCATTTTACACCATTCACAATACCGACGTTCAGGAATGTAGCTGATTGTATTTTCGAGACATAATAACGGTTACCTGGAGTCCCACAAACCATTTGAGTGACCAGAAACAAAGGTCATGAGTGTACTTCTGACGAATTCACTTTGAGATTGATAGGTACGAGACTTTTGTTAGCACATCTTATATCCTCAAACAGATGGCCATAACAGATGGTGCACCATCGTACTACTGGGGTTCTTTTGAGTGGTTTGGTAGTAACACACAAGGATGGGTATGAACCTTGCTCATTGCTGAGTTTTGCTTACATAGATACACCTACTTATGCTACTAAACTACTCACCTTTCGAAATTCTCTATGGAACAACCCTAAATTACAATTGACTTTGTAACGTATTCCTAAGGGGAGTTGGTACTCATGATTCCAAGACATAAAGGTTTGATTACATACAACAGTG